>CM042141.1:124281501-124284001 GCA_023376005.1 Doryteuthis pealeii
AATAATATTATTATCTAAATGTTAGGATATACTAACATATTCTGTACTGTTACATGAAATTTTATAGGACGTGGAAATATATTTACACAGCTTTATTTTTGTTTTCAGAGTTTTAATGCTGTTGAGTTTGAAAATAAATAATATAAAAAAATATCCGTATTATGTTCCAATATAGATGATAACATATCATATTACGTACGTGTTACATAATTATTAGGTTGTCAATAAATTGTACCATAATGTAGAAATTAAAAATAAGGATAATTCTGAATCGTGGAAAAAGCTGTAAATATAAATGTCCAGTGGTCGGCCTTTTGCTAGATTTGTTGCTGTTCTCTGGTTGGTCATTTTTGTTATTGAGAGTTCGAGGGGGGACTTGGAATTTGGAGTGTTATAGCTGTGGCTTTTCGGGAAGATAGACATGTCTCCAAGATGACTATTTCTCTCACGTGTAAATAAAAAAATATTCAAATTTTTGTGCTCGTACCTAAAAAAACAAAAAAACAACGGACACAGAGATGGAGAAGCCCCAAGAAGTCCCAAGAAAGCAACCAGAAGAACAGAGAGAACCATTTCAGAAACCCAGATAGACGATAGACAGTAATCTTAAATTTTACGTCACTAAATTCCTACCATAAAATTGTACTTGCGCATTATTTAAAATGAACGTAATTTATTTTTAATATATTTTAAACAATTAAATTCAACCAAAAAATCTTTTAAAAAAAAGAAAGAAAAAAAGAATAAGTCAATTCGATTGATGTCCCTTCCTTTGTTTTGTTTGGGAAGAAACAGGAAGTAAATGGTCCGCCATTATCAAATCGCCGTAAATGATAGCCATTTTTTTGCCAAAAAGTTAAAATCACTAAGACTGCATGTTTTAACACGAAAATATCATAAAATGTCTATTTAGTAACAATTAAGTTCATTTTAAATTATGGGCAAGTAAAATTTTATGGTAGGACTTTAGTCACTTAAAGTTCAAGATTACCCGATAGACGACGCAACCAGCATAGTAAAAGCCACATAGTTGATCTTAACGGCATATTGACCAATACGGGGTTATTTTATGCCCATAAGTTAGGAAGTAATACATGTTGTACATGTATATTTACACTTTTATAGTTCATGGTTTTAATGATTAGCAACGTGGGGAATCGTGTTGAGGGTTTTTTTTGTATGATATTAATCAGATTTATATTTATATTCTTTTGCTGAATTCAATTCTCTCAGAAATGACAGAATGTCATCTACGATAAGTTTTGGAATAGATCTTTCATATTATTTGCAGTGAAAAAGCGATTTCTGATGTGGGCAAACCCCACACATTCCAAGAGTAAACGTTTGAAATGTAGACTCTTTAAAATGTTTCACACTGTGGTTATTGTTCTTGTTTAAGTATAAGGGAGTGAGTAAGTCTTGTGTGACCAATGCGTAATCGGGATTGGATAACATTTTCCTTTCTGTACTTTCTAAAGGATGGTCTACAGGGTCACAAAGTGGGTTTAATTAATAAGAGCTTAATGTGGATGTTGCCACATAGAAGAATAGACGAGCTGACCAAGAAGAAATACTTAGAACCCTACATGCATGTTCCTCTCTCTCTCTCTCTCTCTCTCTCTCTCTCTCTCACACACACACACACACACACAGATACACACAGAAACACACACACACACACATAGACACACACACACACAAAGATTAAGAAATATTTAGGTAAACACACACACACACACACACACACGCGCATACCAAAATTTAAGAAATAGACTACACACACACAAACACACACACACACACACCTTCACAAATATTCAATCCCCCTCTACAAATGAATTCAGAAATATTTAGACAACACACACACACACACACACACACACACACACAAACACAAACACAAACACACAGTATCTGTAATATTTAGACCACATACCCATACACAAACCAAAATTTCAGAAATATTTAGGCCACACTCACAAGCAAACACACACATTTTCAGAAATAAATAGACCACACACACACACACACACACACACACACACACACACAAACACATACACATACACATACATATACGCGCAATTTCTGAAATATTTACACCACACACTCATAGACACACCAAAATTTCAAAAATAATTAAACCGCACACACACCAAACTTCAATATAAGAAGAAGTAAACAGCTATACATACTTTCTAGTGGGGATTTTACAAGCATGCTGGTTTATTGTGTAAAAACACATAGTAATATATTTCGCCAGGACATTATATTGTCCAATCCAAATTACTGTGATTGAATTTTTTTATTATTCGTGTTGCTATCCTGACAGAAAAAAAAAAAAAAATAAGTTGAAAAAAAAAAGCGAGAAAGTGTTAATTGTAATTTTAAACCGAAGAACGCACAAAATGATATGATACTTTCATTTAGTGCAACGGCCTTCAGTTAAATAAATATTTTAATTAAAGCTTAAAAATACTTGAATTGATACAAATAATTT
>CM042141.1:124289001-124346501 GCA_023376005.1 Doryteuthis pealeii
ATTAATGTACAGTCATCTCATTTAGATTATGGACTCTATAGCCGAAATGTTTTTATAATAGTGCTAATTCCCTTGCCTCTACAAGTGCACAACCACCAAACATCTCATCAAACCAAAAATCAGATCCTCCTGTACCTTGTGCCACTGTATCTGCATTTTTACCAGGTTCAAGGAAAGATGATCACTCTCCTCACTTTTTCAAAAGACATAGTTCATCAAAAACTGCTAGCTGGTCTCCTGAACAAGAATGGTCACCTAGAAGACGTCATTCACCTCCTCCAAGAAGAGATCGGTCACCATTCTCTCCAGAAAGAACCATTCACAATTCTATCGCTCTAGTAGAAGCAGAGACAGATCTCCAATCTCCCAAAAAGAATGATTGAAACGAGATAGATCTCCATTGTACCAAAGTCATTCCCCAGTGTCACAAAGGCCAAGGTCTCCTTCCTAGTTAGTCTAATAAGAATGTTCTCGGGGGGGGGGGGGCACAGTTAAGTCCGACGCTTTCACTCTCCCAGCAATGCTGCACTCTGCTTACCAACACTCTCAAAATATCTCGTCTCTCGTCCACTCGTCGCCACAGCCAAAATGCTACTGCAAGCTTTTCTCCCGGTTTGTGAGGGCTGGTCAATAAATACACAATTACAGTGTTCATACGGGCTCCTTACTCTGACCTGCCCGTGCAGCACGTGCGACACTAATCAGCACGCGTCAATCCGTCACATCCGGGCCACTCTATATAGTTTAGCGATTCCCATGCGTCAGGCCACGACTTAGGATCATGAGAATGCGAATTCAATCTCCCCACTCGCCTCTGATCTCATTCTGCATGCCAAACACATTCGTGCACGCTTCCGAACTACTACGTTCGTGGTTTCTCTCGCCACAGTTAGAAAGAGAGAAACTATCACCAAAGCGTGATCGTTCTCCACCTGTTTTGCAGTTTAATGTAAACCCAGAACACCACTTCTTGAGATACTATCTGACTAAAGAGAATACAGTCGGCGTATCATAAGCCCCACTAAAAGGACAGAATTTTGTGAATGTCTTTGTAGCGGCCGGGTGTAATGGAAATATATGCGAGTATAGAAATTGTTGGTACCAAAAAGAAGTTAAATTGAAAATATTACCTCCCCAGATTATAGTAGACCTGGGTAGTAAGGGAAAGTAAAGGGTTCTCTACACTTCCCAGATCTTCAGAACTTGAGCCTCACCATTAGGTGTAGTCTTTTTTTATTTATTCAAGATAATTCTGCATTGTCAGACAAAAAAGATCTATTAAATATTTCATCGATATTTCCAAGGCTTGTATTGTTTATTATTTTCTTGTTGTTGTTGTTGCTGACTAAATACTCTACAGTCGTGCAACGCTTGTATTGTTTCGAAGAAAATGAGAAATCCCCCGTAACAATGATGGCATTTCTGTTATTCGCATTCTTTAGAATTCTCAGGAGAAATCTCAGACAGATTTATTCATTCTAATATTAAAAAAAAAGTTTTGTGGCATTTTATTTTCACCAGACGCCGGTTTAGACTTCCGGGTTCTGATTTCCGTTTTGCGGTTCCCTTTTAAGGCAGCTTGAATAATTCTCCTCAGACCAAATCTTTTCTTTAAGACTTGTTGATCTCTTAATTCGCTAAGGAAAAGACGGTAAAATTATCATTAAAAAAAAAGACAAAAGAAACTACATAAGAGTTCAAGCAAAAGTTCTTATTACTTAATTCAAATAGAAATCTTAGATGGAGACGTCTAAAACTTTTATTTTCCAACAAAGTTATTCGTTTGGTCCGGTCGTATCGGCCGAACATATTAGACACTATCAAACACCCGGTTTCGACCGGGGGTCCAGTGAGCTTCGGCCGCTGGACCGATGTGTTGAATTAATAGCGTCGATCCCAGGGTGCCATCCTCCCAGGCATCACCTTCCCCCTCGATTTAAAGGGGCAGGGCTGGGTTTATTGCCCAGTGCTGAGCCCCCCCCTTGAGGGGTAATGCAGACGGGATAGACGCAATTTTTCACCCGCCATCCCATGAACTTCGGCTTGTGGGTAGTTCCCACATTAATAGGGCCTTTGTGCCTGACCTGGTACGAGTGGGGTAATAGGAAAATAAAATCAAACGCACGGTGGGGGCGCGTGGTGTAATGTTACCATCGATGGAAACGGACACGGCGAGACAAGTTCAGATTCTGGATGAGAGTGTTTGCATTTCACATAGCGCTAATACACTCGCTATGGGTGAAAAGCTGGGCTCTTTAATAAGCAATCATTCTAGGAGAATGAGAACCCGTTAAAACATGCTTGTGAAATTGACCTTGTGGGACATCCTATTCGTGCGGAGGGGTTGGGTAAATATAAATGTATACAGTATTAAACGGCATCATGAAAATCTTTCAGAGACAAATCTAATTTCAGCAAAACCAAATAGCTCTGTAGGCTGGTACTATGGAATTCTGACTGCATCTCTGCATGGGGTAAGACCCCATCCCAATAGGGCCCCATGTTCGCCGTGGTTGGCGAACCGTGATGCTTAAGGACGGAAGGCTCCTCCCGACCAATCAGCTGTTCACATCAAGCCCTGGCACCTATATGATTGCCCCGATCCTGTTGCTTTTATGGCAAACACCAATCCTTTTTACCTAGGTACCTACGCCAAGCCCTTTCAACTTTCCCCACCTGATGAGGGGAATAAGGGGCGGATAATTCATGTTTAATCCCATTCTCAATTAATAAATTTTGGAAGTTTCTGACAGGAATTCGTATCCATTGTCACTTCGTATGCGTTTGACTTTGCCATATTGGCTTACATCAGCTAAGTATTGTTTCGTAGCTAGCAGAGTATCAGATTTATGGGCTAAAAAATATAACATCATAAGTCCAGAAAAATCATCAATAAAATTTAGAACTGAAGTTGGATTTCCCAAGAGGCTCAATTCTGTTATATATATATATATTTTACCAACCCCTCCACACGAGCAGGATGCGACACTAGGTCAATTTCTTAAGCGGAGTTTAACAGGTTTGAATTCAGAGTTTACTTCTCCTAGATTGGTTACCTTGCCATGGTTAAAGAGCCCAGTCTGCCCTACTATTTACCCATAGCTATAGGGAGAAGTGGGTTAATACCTGCCCCACGGGTATTAGCGCCATGTAAAGTGCAAACAGCTTCGTCCAGGTGGCGGTTGCTAATGGTCTTGATGTCTTGGGTATGAAGCTATACTGCTTCTAGTGGTGAGGTTCCAATTCTGAGCTCTGGATAGTGTGGAGTACCCCTTCATTGCCATACCCAGTACACTAAGACCCTTAGGCACCGCCTTCTATCACATATATGATAAAAAGGGTTGGGTTTGCCATAAGAGCAATAGGGTTGAGACAATCAAATAGGTACATGTGGCTACCGGTCGGTTAATTGAAGGAGGCCTTTCCGACCGACTGTCTAGTCTAAGTAAGGGCCAAAGAGGAGTGTTACATGTCATTAACCTATTGCATAGCCCTTCTTTACTGGCACTAAATCAGTATATGTTGCATACTGACGTTTTCACGGTACCAATCGCAATATGTTGTATACCCTTTTCTTACTTCTTACTTCGAGTCGTCTTCTCTTCTGGCCGGTTTTGGTTCTTCTTCTATCATCTTAACTTGGTCTGGTCTAGCGTCTGGTGTTGACTTGGGGATTCCGGTCTGATCTCTCTAGGGGATTTCTCTTTATCAGAAGCCCTGTGTCATTGTTAGTTTTTAGTAAACACAAGACTTCGATTTTCTTTTAATGTTACTTTATTCGGTAAATCCCCAACCCAGACATAACATAGCGCGCGTGAGTTCCAGTTTTAGGCAGAGCATAAAATGGCTGCTGCTCTGCTTGACGTATAAATGCAAACTGGGGACTCTGAAAAAGGTCCCACGTGACTTCACATATTTGGCGGGCTTCTGTAATTTTCCATAGAAGGACCCGGCCATGGTATGAAAGGGGTCATCCCCTCAGAATTACAAGGAATTGACAATAATCTTATGCAACCGCATAGATTATGTAACAAACCTCTCAGCCACCAGGATGCCGTCCTTAGGCATCACGGGTCGCCCGTCATCAGGTTGCCCTATTGGGAGGTATTGCCCCTCTGGAGAGGTGCAGTCGGTATAAGATGTATGTCAGAAAAGTTCAAGGTTGATCTTCGATGTGAGGGGCATCGTCTCCTGCGAGTTCTTGCACTGGGCCAGACGACCAACCAGCATGTCTACAAAGAGATACTTTGGCCTTTGCTTCGTTCAGTGCGCGAGAAGAGGCGAGAGATGTGACAGGACAGCTTCACCATGATAATGCACCTGCTCCCACTGTCCTGAGTATCCGAGGTTCTGGCCCAGAAGAACATCACTGTGCTGGAGCAACCACCCTACTCACCGATCTGGCTCCATGTGATTTTTTCCTCTTCCCCAAGCTCAAGATGGTTATCAAGGGAACCCGTTTTGAGGATGTGCACGACATTAAAAAGGCCGTGACGACAGAGCTACGGATAATCCCGGAAGGGTGGGAAATTGCATTAGAACCCAGGGGGATTACTTTGAAGGGGATAACTTGTAGTCTATAGTTTTGGATTTGAAATACATTTTTTGTAACGCCAGCCCTGAAACTTTTCTGACATACCTCTTACTTTACAGCCTCAGTCGACAGGACAGACATTATATAACATGTTATTTAAGTGTAATGGGAATATTCTACACTCCTAATATCTCCGGAAGTGGAGCCTTACCATTAGATGCAGTTTGTGTCATACCCATCAACCCCTTTTTGAACGAATCTTAGTTCTTCACAGGAGATACAGTGAGTATATTCTAAGCCCCACCGACACAGCGGAACACATTTCTTATTCATAACATCATGGTGTTGCTCCTATACTTATGGCCTTGTGCCAAACTAATCTAAGATGAGCAAAGTACCTTTATCAAATGCATGTTAGTCTGGCACAAGGACACTATTGCTGGGCACTGACTGACGCTAACCTAGTCAGGAAATCATTTACGACATATGGAATCTAGATTACAGCTAAGATAATTGATTGAAGAAATATCGGATTTTACCTTGAGCGTTGGCTTTTATAATGCAATATTGCAGTAACGGCGGCAGTTGAAAAAGAGCGCTCTGTATTCCGTTTGGTATAATATTAAAAAGAAAAAGAGAAAATAAATGCAAATTTAGAACAAGAGAGAAAAAGGATGAATGGAACAGGGAAAAGATAAGGTGTTCACTGAGCGAATAATGGAAGAAGAGGCAAGCATCTTGCATTACCAGGCAGATGCAGTAATAATTGAAAAGATAAAGAAACATGGCGTCTCGCTTAGCCAAGATAGACGCTAGTGCTCTTATGTCGCCATTTTCCTTTTTCAACGACTTAGAGGCATTGCAGAAGTTTAATAAAGACTGCCAGAAATGCCATCAAAGAAGAATTTGCACTAAATACTCCTCGTTCAGAAAGAAGTTTCTTCCAGCATCACAAAAAGCCTGTCACAGATCTGATTTTCTCTAAAAATTTGCCTGTCTTCATTTTCCATATAAACTTTTAACATCTCGAATTGTTTTTTATTTTTTTATTTTTTTATTTTTATTTTTATTTTTATTTTTCACCGGCTTCCTATTTTCCCACCGTTTCTCATCGTCATCAACCAAAGCTTTTATGAAGGTTTATAATTGTTAACAGTTATTAAATTGCTTCTTTCCTTTTTCTTTTTTTTTTCTTTTTTCTTTTTTTCTTTTTTCTTATCTTTAGCCGAATATTTACTTTCTCTTTGCGTTGCTCTTTATACCTCTTCCACTGGTAAATTGCCGATAAAAGAAATAAAAAAAATAGAAAAATAGAAATAAAACCTTTGGAAAAATCGACCTTATCTTCCAAAATACTGAAACCCATTATCACTTAGTTTCTTTATTCCTGGTGACATGTGTCTTTTTACCGGCACGCGACGAAGCTTTTCTTTCTTGCAATCTTCTCACAGGGATAAATTCAACAGCTTCCGAAATTCCGAGGCCAGCTTGAACGACAGGCAGCACTTATAAGCCATCATCATTCCTTGTGGATATTGTCAGAATGGAATGCTGATGATATTTAGAATATCTTTTGCGAAGAACAATTTGCTAAAATGAATGCTTAATTCCAAAAATGTGCATGGAAAAACAGGACTGACAGAATAAACGTGCTTTTTTAGCGGATTTATTTCGTCTGAAGAAAAAGGTGCTTTATATTTATTATGTAAAGAAACGTTTAAAATCCTTCCTTCTGGATATTTTCACTATGGAATTCTGCTGATATTTAGAATATCTTTTGCGAAAAACAATTGGTTAAAGAATTCTTGATTCCAAAAATGTGCGTTGAAAAACCGGACTGGCAGAATAAGCTCGTTTTTTTCAGATTTATCTCGTCTGAAGAAAAAGGCGTCTCAGATTCATTATGGGAAAAAAAGGGTTAAAATCATTCCTTGTGGAAATTGAAATGGCATGCTTCGGATATTTAGAATATCTTTGGAGTATAACAATTGGTTAAAAAAATGTTTGATTCAAAAATGTGCATGGAAAATCCGGACTGGCAAAATAAGCGCGCTTTTTTAACAGATTTATTTCGTCTGAAGAAAAAGGTGTTTTAGATATACTAGTAGGCGTAGGAATGTAAGTTTTAATGCCATGAAATATATTTGATTAGAAAGACTAACGAAATTAAATAAGAAAATAATAACATTATTATTAGTGATATTCTAATTGGTTTCTATAAAAATCCATTCATAGGATTGATCTAAATACGTTGGAGAATAAAAGAGTAATATTAGTATTTGCTGGCCTGTGTTCCATTTAGTCTCTTTGTTGCTTTTTGTTTTTAACCAACAATTTGAAAAGCCTGTGTAAAATTGTCAAAACATTGCAACTGATTATTCGTTATAGCAACAGGATGCGATGTTTGACATTTAATTAGCATCTATAATTGTTTAGTCCCAATAGAATGATTAAGAAATGTATGGATCGATCCAGTAGCGCAGTACCATGGCAACAGCGCTTCTTCCGGGATTGGATTATAAGCAGGACAAAACTAAATTCTGTACAAGAATATGAATGCCGCCGGAAGAAGGCGGAACTGGGCTTACTGTAACCGTTGTCGTCACAGGAAATGTAATCGGTGAGCCGAGTTCAAATCCTGGATGAGGCTTGCTGCATTTCACTTCGTACTAATGCCCTTGAAAAATGCATAAATCCATCTTTTCTCATAAGCTATGGCCAAAATAGTAGGGTATACTGGATTCTTTAGTCTTGGTTCGTCAACCAGTCTAGGAGAAGGAAAACTCTGAATTTAAACCAGCATTACTCTGCTTAAGAAATGACATATCCTGTCCGTGGCAGAGGTATTTGGTAAATACATTTGTGGTTATCGATTATTGTTTATAAGTATGTTCTCCCTCCAGCTATGGGTAAATACATTTGTGTATATGAATTATTGTTTATACGTAGGTCATCCCCCCCCAGCTATGGGTAAATAGTAGAATATATAGGGCTCTTTAACCTTGTTTATGTCGGCTGGGGCGTTAGAATACACCGACTGCACCTCTGCAGAGGGGTAAGACTCCCCCAATGGGGCCACCTGTTGGCCGTAGGTGGCGACCCGTGATACTTAAGGATAGAACCCAGGTGGATGAGCAGTTCATAACATGCAATACTCCACTTTGGCCCTATCTTGGGCTAGACGGGCGGTCGAGAAGGCCCCCTCCGATCAATCGGCTGGTCACGTCAAGCCCTAGCACCTATATGATTTTCCCAACCCTATTGCCCTTATGGCAAGCCCCAACCCCTTTTTATCATATGGGTGCTAGAAGGCGGTGGCTGCGGGTCTACATGTCCTGGGAATGACGTTAAATTCTATTTGATGGTGGGGTTCCAGTTTTGGAGGTTTGGGGAATGTGGAGCACCCCCTCATCACCATTGATCCCTGGTCCACTCTGACCCGGAGTGGTAGTACCTGTTAGGGTCCATCTATGGGTTAAATAGAAAAATGTATTCATTAAAAAATTGTATTATCCATTAAGAATTGATTTATTTCAAAACTTTATCGGCATTAAATGACCCACTGAGGTTGATATGCCGTAAAACAAAACAAACAAACAAATTAACCTTGTTTAAGCAATCAGTCGATGAGAACGAAAACTCTAAATTCAAAACATATGCACTCCGCTTAACAAATTGACATTGTGTCGTATACGCAGGATCTGGGTAAATATCTATATAGTTTCAAGTATATCTACCTATTACTAATAATTCATACATATAACCTTTTATATTCATTCATAACTCCGATTTATTCGGTTAATCATTTTTATCAAATTACGACTCATTCGATATTCTACCTTCTCGATTCTTAAGTCATTCCTTCTTCAAAACCACACACACACACACACACACACACACACACACACACACACATATATATATATATATATATATATATATATATATAGTTCAATGGGAAATCAAAACAAATAAAAGTTTTTGCTTTTATTTATTTAATTACGGGAACTGTAATTTCAACCAGCGGTTTCTTGCTGAAAGCATTCATCAGGTAAGACGAAACGGTTCCTTTGAAAATGACAGAAATTGTGTAAAAAATTACCCTTCCCGTAATTAAATAAATAAAAGCAAAAACTTTTATTTGTTTTGATTTCTCATTGAACTATCAACGCTCTATCACAGATATTGAGCACTCTTCTAATAACACTGTACGTTGGATTACTATTACTTTTTCTAGTATACTAGTGCCAACCATACACATTAATATATATATATATATATATATATATATATATATATATATATATATATATATATATATATATATAATTATTTCATGGAAACATTTCAATATCTCATCTCTGGCAGTGGTTATCTGTTCAACCCCAACTATGCTAGATTACCAGCTACGTTCATATTCACCATTTCCTCACCAATAACCCATCGCATGCATATATATACTATACTATTTTGATACCCACTTTACATTTTTTATATATTTTTACAACAAACTCTTTTGAGTTTTATTATAAACTATAATGCTTCTGATTTAAAAAAATAAAAAATAAAATTTATTTTATTTTTAAAACAGAACATGCATTTTTCAAACATTTTCAGCGGTTGAATTCAGCGTTCGTTTTTTGTAAACAGTGTTTTTAACGGATATCTTTCTTCCCATCAATGTCGCTCTTTGATGAACACCAACTTATCGATTTGGTCGAAACAGATCTGTCAGCAATCACATAACAAACATCATATGTTTTTTTCAAAATATTAAATTTCATATATATATATATATATATCAGAATTATTTCATGAAAACATTTCAATATCTTATCTCTGGTAGTGGTTATCTGTTCAACCCCAACTATCCTAGATTACCAGCTACGTTCATATCCAGCATTTCCTCAACAATAACCCATCGCATGCATTCAAAAGAAGAGGTTCTTTATTTCCTTTTGAAAAATGAGTACAATATCCTGGCGCCCTGGATAGGAAACAAGACTTTCGAGACACACATCCCTTGGCCTCGTGGGACTGATGGATGCCACAGACGGAGACAGGCAAGTTAGATTGATTCTCGACGAATGAAATGGTTTAAATGATTACTGATGTCGTGACTAAAAGAAGATTCAGGTGGTCTGCACAAGCGATTTATCTAAGGGCTGAATAACTAAGCCACTAAAGCAGGAAGCAGTCAGTCTTCAGGATTGACTTTAAGAATTCTAGTGATGATTCAAATCGGAATGCAAGGTCAGTCTTTTAATAATGTGACTATATACATATATATATATATATATATATACAGACACACGTATCACGTCTCTTCAGTGTGGCTAGACATTTGCAGGCTACCTCCAGCCAGGATAGAAACTCGATCGATTCATCATCAGTCAGGTTGCATAACCAGTCGGCCATCGTTATCTAAAATCTGGAAGGAAGATTTTTAACTGATAAATACACACATCTGTATGTACGTAAAGGCTGCCACAGCGTGTTCCATCCGTTTTATAGGGGAGCTTTGCCTTTAAGCTTACACACACACACACACACACACACACACACACACACATATATATATATATATATATATATATATATATATATATATATATATAGGTGGAAAATATGGAAATATATCCGACGGGATGTAGCAATACGAAAAACAAAGAATTTCCAAACGATAAATTTATTTAATGTTTTAACATCAAAACAATTTTTTTTCAGAATAATATTGTGATGAATATCTAAAAAAAAACCAGAAACGTTTTAACGTTTCGGTTTTTAAAAAAATATTCATCACGATATTATTCTGAAAAAAAAAATTGTCTAAACAATGATGGATATTTTTTAAAACTTAAATGAGAGATAAGATTCTATTCGAGAAAAACAAGTTCTTTTTTCGTTAGTAGTTATTTAGTAGTTCATTGTTTTTTTCTTTCTGGAAGTTGACGTGATTGGTAATGGGAATAATATTTGAAAAGTAACCTATTTCCCAAAAGAGAATGTAAATGAAAATAAGAGAAAGAAGAAAAAGAAGAGAAAGAAGTTTGGGAGAAAGGAAAGAGAAAGATTAATTAACATGTTGTAACGTCGACTTCACCATCTAAGATGAATTTATATTTTTGGAATACTTTTTAAAAAAATCTACCCCCCCCCATATATATATATATATATATATATATATATTGGTTAGGAGGTAGAATTATAAATGGAGAATTACTAATGAAACAAATCTACAACGAGAAGACTAATACGAAACACGCACTCAAATCTATAGCCCAACATCTCGCCCACACATACAAACACACAAGCCATTGCACACTAGTTGTTAAGGAAAATAAATTAAATAAATAAATAAATTAAATATATATATATATATATATATATATATTTAAAAATATTATAAAATATAAAAAGATAAATTGAATTAGATATAAATAAGTAAATAAGCAAATAAATATGATAATATTAATAATAATAATAATATTAATAATATTAAATGATTAAATTGATGTAAAATCCAACAGGAAACGTCACAAAACACAAATACACTTTTTCATTCGCACATACCCACGTACAAAATCCCGCGCTAGGATACAGTCTTAACGTCACAGCCAACACGCATTTTCAATGTCACGCGCATTACAACATACGCACACGTACAAAAAAAAAAAAATAAAATAAAAATAAACGCATTCACGCTCACACGGGAATACAGTTATTTAAAAATAACGTCATTTTCAAAAAAAAAAAAATTCATTTAGGAAGAAATGCCATAGCTGTACTGCTTCAGTTCAATTCTTTTGATAAAGAGGTATTACCTCGAAAATTCAAGAAATAATAAAAAAATACAGGTCAACACACACCACCATTGTTACCGTATTATTATTATTTTTTATTTATTCCAAACTGCATTGTGATGGCCTTCTAAATCTACCTCCTAACCAATACATACACAATGCTTCAAGCAAATTATGAAACTCTCTTATATATATATATATATATATATATATATATATATATGTGTGTGTGTGTGTGTGTTTTGAGGATATGTGCTTAATTGAAGTCATACCTAATTTTTGAAAATTAATTAGTTAATAATAAATGAATTTGGGCAGGCATATATGTTCAATATAAAGTGGAATATAAATAAGTTTAAAAACAAACGAGAATGTGGGAATGGCCAGCTAGTGTAACGGTTAGACACTTTGCCTGTCAGCTTGACAGTCGAGGTTTCGATTCACACAGGGAGCAGTCTCCCATGTCTATAACCTTGCCGATGAGACCTAATAGGTCGAAATTACATTCAGGGATTGACATTTTCTCGATTTGTTTAGCCTTACATTTGAACATATATGCCCGCCTAAATTCATTAATAAACACGTTTTTTGTTTACTTACCCTCACACACACACACACACACACACACACACACATATATATATATATATATATATATATATATATATATAATGTAATGTACGTGATTATGTAATATATAAATCTGATCTCTCTGACAAGATAACGCAATAATTATTCCAGTTGTGTTGTCAGTGCTACCGTATGACTGCACCAATTGGACTTGGGCTCTAACGACATGCTTGGATAACTGAGTTTTATCTAGAACAGATTTTTTAAAAAATGACAACATCTTAAAATACTTCACAATGATATAATTACAAGTGCATTTGTTTATCGTTCACCTTAATATTTGTCTATTGTTTATTACTTTTTCATGGATTAAAATCAACTAATTTTTTGGTTGGTTGGATTTTATGGCATGGCAACCCATGCTGGGTTAGTTTATGTCGAAGACGTTTATACTTTGTTCCTTCTTGTTGGTATTCAATTTAAAAAACGTACTTTTGAAAAATAATTTTGATGTATTTAACATCCGATAGAACCTTAACAAGTACTACCACTCCGGGTCAGAGTGGTCCTGGTACTAGTGGCATTGAAAAGGTATTCCACTTCCCCCATAGCTCCAGAACTGGAACTTCAGCACTAAATGAAGTTTAACATCATACCTATGGCACTAACACTAACATCCACTGTCTTCGAGCATCTATATGATAAAAAGGCTTCGGGAGTTTGCATTAAGGGCAATTAGGCCAGGACACTCATATAGATGCTCGTACTGAAGGTGACCAGCCGATTGATCGTTAGTCGTCCTCCGATTGTCCATCTAGCCTAAGTACCCAACACCGATACGAATGAAAAAAAAATCCGGCATAAAATAACTCATGGGTTGACATGCCGTAAAAATAGATAACTAATCAACCAACTGATTTTCAATTAAGGTTGCCAACCTGAAAACTAAAACTTAAACGATCAGTTTAATTTCTTTCTAGACGGATCACTTCAATGAAGATGCTCTCTAAAAAATCTATCAATACGTTTAATACTGGATAAAGAGGCTAATGTAGCCAAAATGTTGGCAGGATGAACATTGGCAAAAACAAAACAACAAAAGAGGCGAAGAAAAGAGTTTTATTAATTCATTTTGTTCGCATTTCATAAATTGATAAATAGGCATCATGTCGAACATTAATATCTCTAGCAGCTCCATTTATTTCTCTTCATTATAGAGTATCATTATATAAATCGCATTTTTCAATTTCATCCCACAATCGATGCAACGATAACAGCCGTCCTGTTTTGCGCTCCAAGTGCTTTGCACAATACATGGGTTTATTATGGTTCTTGATTTAAAACAATTGCTTCTTAAAAACATAGGTTATCGGAAATAATTAATAAGCTTAGCCAAGTCAGGCACAAGAGATAAACAGAAGTAGCGCTCAGTTATACTGATGGATTGATTGATTACTTATTTACTAATCGCTTTGCACGAGTATGGTGTGACACAAGGCCAAGTACTTAAGCGGACTTTAGCAGGTTTGAAGTCAGAGTTTTTCTTCTAGATCGGTTGCCTAACTAAGGTTAAATAACCCAGTCTGTTCTACTATTTACCAATAGATGGATTAAAACATTGGTCATAGGAAATAATAAATAAGCCCAGCCTAGTCTGGCACAAGAGATAAACCAAAGGAGGGCTCAGATATGCTGATAGATTAGTTCCAATGGCATTTCAACCCATTTAAGTTATTTCATACCTAGAGGTTAGGGAATCGCGTTCATTGTATGCCTATAGTTTGGTCTATTTGTTTAATGGAATATCAAACTTCTTTTTGATTCAATGTCAAATCAGCTCTTATAAAACTATAGTAATGGTACTATTTAACCCATTACTGATGGATAAGGGGTTGGTATCTTTCCCACGGGTATTAGTTTGTGGTTTCTTTCTTTAATGGCATATCAACTTTCGTAAGTATTTTTATGTCAAGCCATCCTTGGAGAAGAACAGTAGTGATAATATTTAACACATATATAGGTGTATGAGAGGGTTCGTACTTTTTCTCAAACTGTTTGTCCGAAAATGAACGTAATAGTGCAACTGGAGTTCGAACTCGCTTACCACGATGTCACAGCCCAGCACATTAGCCACTACGTAAAGTCAATTCACGTTCAAATATTTGTGTAAGTTTTTCTTGGGGGTCTTTTTTTTGTTGCTCATGGTTCAATCGAATACGAATACTATTTAAACATACCTATTTTACCCATAGATATAACTAGTACTAACGCTTGGTATCAGACTGGACCTGGGAATAATGGCAATGAAGGGGTACTCCACAATTCCTAGATCACTAGAACTGGCGCCTCATCATCAGATGCAGTTTAGTATTCTATCCGGGAAATGCCTGGAAAAAAAGAACGATTAATACAGTTTTAAGTAAAGTATCTGATAAGTCCGAATATTAGTGGGTATATGAGATCTAAACATCTGGAAATCAAACGTGCCTCGTTACGTAGAAAGGTTTTTAAATATACACAATAAATTGTATTTGAATTGAGATGAAAGAAAGAATAAGGACTGATTGATTTTAATGACTTCCAAACTATCTTTATAATATTACTGGTGTTCTAACAAAATACGACACCATTTGGTCAAATATGAGACAGTCCAAATGAGTGTCGTCACCTCAGCAAAATATTGGACCATTCCGTTTTTATTATAAAGAAAGAAACGGAAGAAAAACGACATGGTACACTGAAAATATAATAAGAAAGAAGGAAAGATAGAAAGAAGGAGTGACTGCGTGGAAGCGATACCACTAATCTGTTTCGATCGAACATTATGAAAAGATGAAAAGAAAGAGGAAAGAAAAAAAAGAAAGATTGAGAGAGAGAGAGAGAGAGAGAGAGAGAGAGAGAGAGAGAGAGAGAGTTAAATCAAGATTATTATACTTTTTACATATTGAACTATTTAACAATAGTTCTTAAGTAAACATCAAACGTTCTAATAATAAAATTATCATACTGTGGTATATCCACAGGTCCTGCTAGAAAAGAGTTAAATCAAGATTATTATACTTTTTACATATTGAACTATTTAGCAATAGCTCTTAAGTAAACATCAAACGTTCTAATAATAAAATTATCATACTGGGTATAGCCACAGGTCCTGCTAGAAAAGAGTTAAATCAAGATTATTATACTTTTACATATTGAACTATTTAGCAATAGCTCTTAAGTAAACATCAAACGTTCTAATAATAAAATTATCATACTGTGGTATAGCCACAGGTCCTGCTAGAAAAGAGTTAAATCAAGATTATTATACTTTTTACATATTGAACTATTTAGCAATAGCTCTTAAGTAAACATCAAACGTTCTAATAATAAAATTATCATACTGTGGTATAGCCACATGTCCCGCTAGTACAAATAATTTTGAAACAGATCTATTTGAGTGATATTTCGGACCGGAAGAGGTACTGCAATTCCGGATTAGAGTGGACTTGGGAGTATTAGCAAAGAAGGGATACCCTACACTCCCCGGATCTTCAGAACTGAGGTGTCACCATTAGATTCAGGTTAGTGTCATTCCCAGTAACTCTTTTTTAGGTATTATAACCTGTCTAAAGGAGATAAAGACAGCTTATTCCAAGCCCCGCCTACAGTGTGTATTGTTTCATAAAAGTATTTTGCACACATTCCTATCAAATACGAATATGCTTTAAACGGATCTATCTTTTCAGATGAGGTCTTACCTGGTAATACCGCTCCGGGTCAGAATAGATCACGTAGTAATGAAAATAAAGGGATGAAATCACACTCCACAGATCTCCAGAATTAGGCACTCACCATCAGATTCAGTTTAGTGTCATAACCAGGATACGCTTTTTTGGGATGGGGTTGTATTACTCCTCTTCAGGAGATACCTATTTTAACCCCGGCTGACAGGGAAAGGCATCAGAAAATGTATTTGAAGTTCGAAGAATAAAGGAGGAATGATCTTAAAAGAATGATCTCAAAGGAAAGATCGAAGTCTTTACAGTAAATCATTCCAGAAAATAAGGTAGGGCCACATAGCGATAATAATTGAAAAAAAAAAAAAAAAACAAAAAAAAAAAAAGGGGCCGGGGATAGAAACCTTTTCTTTTAACCATAGATACGAATTAGACAATAAAAGACTAAAATGTAAAAAGTGGAGGAAGATAAGAAAACAGCAACAACAAACAAACAAACAATAAACAAAACAAACAAACAAAACAAATACGCTACAAAAAAAAACAAACAACAACAACAAAAAAAATAACCCTTCGCCGTTTGTATCTTGTACTTGCCAATGCTCATTGCATCAATGATGTCATAGCTGTGCGAGAGAATTGCGCTGTAGATAGGCGCTAATCATTCATCCCTGTGTGAACGTAGCGAAATGAGAAGGAACAGTGAACCACTGGCGGGCGTCGATTCCGTATTACAGCAAACTCGGTATTAACCGCTTGAGTAGGCCCACAACCAAGCACTTCTCGCCTCAACGATAATGACGCTGTAAACATCGTCAGGGCTCCCCCGCTACCCCTTTTTATGTGTTTTTTGTTCCCTTATCTTTTATTCTTTTCCCCGTTTCTTAAATTACTCCTTCTTTTGCTGTTACGTTCGTTTAAGGGCAGATTTTTAGCTTTGTTTCGTTTTTTTTTCCTTTTTATCTACTTCTTTTTTTGTATTACATTGTTTCTTTTTTCTTCTTTCTCTTCTTCAGTTTCTTCTTCAGTCAAAAATCAAGTGACCTTTAGGGACGTTCTTTCATTGGCTGATTTTTGAGAAATAGGAATCGGGAGTGAGCGTCTATAAATGGCCTTTTCTCTTGCCAAGATATTGTCTTCTCATAAAACAATATAGAGAACAGGGACTCTTAAATTAGTACATAATCACCACTCCCACTACCACATCTCTCTCTCTCTCTCTCTCTCTCTCTCTCTCTTCGTATAGAATCGATTTTGCACAACTGATCCTCCTAAGAAGCATTTGAATTTCCACTTTTCCTTTCTCAGTTAACACACAGTATCTATCTATCTATCTATCTAACTATCTCAATCTAGAGTGTTGGCTAGGAATCACAAGGTTCTTGGTTCGATACTGGTCCTCGCCAACTCAGCGTATGAGTAGCACATGGATCTGTGCGGTAAAGTGAGGAGCTGATGGTAGGTGTGGCGCTCCACCACAGATGCTAGAATAAAGGCACTCCCTCAGCTGATACCCGCTATGTGGAGAAACGGGGGCTGTTGGTGAAATAGAGGTTTACGCTGCATATTGATCCGACTCGGCCTGACTATTACAAATGATATAGTTTCAAATATTTTTATTATATATCTATATTAGTTTATATATTTAATATATATTTTATTATATTTAACTAAAATACTTGTGCATATATTGCTAGTATATATAATTGGTTTGATAATCGTGGTGTCACATAAAACTCAGAGTAACAGAAGGCGAGAGTATGATTTCAAAATTTTAGTTTCTAACCTAACTCTGCTATAAAAGCATTGAAAACTTTTTCAGTTATTTTAACTCATACATATTTTACTTACAAATTACACACACACACACACACACTCACACACACACACATACATATATATATATATATATATATATATATATATATATATATATTTTCGGGAAAAGGTAGATATATCCGTCGGTATGTAAAAATATAAAATATTTAATTATTCAGGGGATTCTTTTATCATAGTTGGAGTATTTGCCAACTTAAAGCGTTTCATTTTTTTTAAATTATTTTTTTTGGGATATTAAAGCATCATCAGGGCATTGTGAATATGTAAAATTTTATCTTCGGAATTATATCCAATTCTAGATATGAAAAAAGTGTTAGCTTTTAATTACCGTAGTCGAATTCTGTTTCAAAGCAAGGTAATGTAATTCGTATATATATATATATATATATATATATATATATATATATAAGGTGTGTAAAAAAGTATAGAGATCTTCGGTATTTTTTGACACACCTTGCATTCTGAAAAATTAACGTTTCGTTCATTCTTCATTTCTATCCTGGTAAACCCAACTTAAAAATCCGTACTCTTGTATTCTGAAGAAAAAAAATTAACGTTACATTTATTTAAAATATATTTTCTATATTGGTAAATATAGCTTCAATCTCGATAGCTTTTGACACACCTAGTATATATATATATATATATATATATATATATATATATATATTTGTAAAGAAAAAGGCTTAAAAACCGGTATTAAGCGATTATGGTCTATTTCCACCGTGAGTATCTGAGGTTCTCAGATACCCACGAGTGGAAATAGACCAATATCGCTTAATACCCGATTTTCAAGCCTTTTTTCTTTACAAATTACTTTGCTCTGTTTATAAAAGGTAATCATTGAGCTCTCAAATCAGACCTGAATTTTGCAACACCATACAGTTGTAGGAAAGGACCAGTTTAGAATCATCCTAATACCAAAAGATTTGGTAACCCACCAAAGAAAAAAAAGTATATATATATATATATATATATATATATATATATAAGATTTTTGGATGTTTGTTTATTTAGAAGCGTCGCTGACTAAAGTATATATTAAATTTTTACTTGAAGGCACTTACAAAGAAAATGAAATTGTCAATTTCATTTTCTATAAGAAAAAGTATCGAATTTTATGCGATACATGCGTTGTAAGTGCCTTCAAGTAAAAATTATATATATATATATATATATATATATATATAAATATATATATATATATGTATATATATATATATATATATATATAATCGTTGTTTTTTTCATTTCAGCCATATATTAAAAAAGATCCCATGTCTTTCTATATTTTTAATTTAAGAACATGAGCCCAAAAACCTGAAACAATTTTTTGCGAAGAATATGGCAATATATATGCGTACTGTCAACAAGAATTTGACGTATTTAATGTATCATACGTCCAGAAATCTTAGTACATTGCACTCTATGTTCATCAAGCGAGCACAAATGGCATTTTGCCCAGACAAATGTCAAGTTAATTTACGAGTCTTGGAACTTTGAATGTACAATGAATTCTTCATAATAGAAACATCGGTTATTAGAGCCAGTTACACAATAGAACCAATTTTATAAGTAGCCATTCAATCTCCAAT
The DNA here is from genome assembly GCA_023376005.1 of Doryteuthis pealeii. NCBI lineage: Eukaryota > Metazoa > Mollusca > Cephalopoda > Myopsida > Loliginidae > Doryteuthis > Doryteuthis pealeii. Next base: position 124,308,062 of record CM042141.1, read on the forward strand.
TTGCTTCGTTTATTATGACCCATTAACCATTTAATTGAACAAAACAAATCTGTTAACATATCGTTATTAACTATAACATCTCATAGAATTAGTAAAAAAAGAAATAGTAAAATTGGTTCCAAGAAGAATAGTATATCGATTATTTAAATTTTGTTAATCAGGTTAGATGTGAATTAACCGAAGTTTAAAAAATCGAGAGTGCTGTGTTCTGGTTGCTGTGTTCTGCTTTAAATTTTTCTTTTGGTATTCTATAAATATCTTTTTATATAGAACTGTAATGGTTCGTAAGCTGTAGATGCTTGTTAGGGCAGGTTTATGGAACAAAGAAAAAAAAGGATCGTATTCTAAAACTAGACAAACAGACTGACCGACGACAAAATTCAAAGCTCCCGCGAACTAACGGGCATTCTTAGAGCGGGAAAAAAATGATTTTTCAAGTAGCAGAAGCAGAAAGACAGTGGCCAGCGAAAGGGCCAGTCGTCTTAGAACAGGGTGAAATTAAATACAAGTAAACTTTGACACAAATAAAGCTTTGTAAAAAAGGAAAATCATTAACCACATCTTTGTAAGTGTTGGCGTTTTTTATGATATAAGGCGTGTGCTAAAAGCCACTTCTACTTATAGACTCGGTGACAACCATGTGACCAACTTCTTGGCCAATCACCGGCGGTGCTCTGCTGCTGTTAAAATATTTATATCGGCTGTTCTGATCTTAGCTACTCAATTTCTTTGAACCTTCGTGGACGACGGAACATAGGATTATATCACTGACCTTCGTGGACGACGTAACATAAGATTATAACACTGGACCTTTGACACTACGTAGGATTCAATAACTCAGGACTTATTCATTTACCAAAGGATTCCATAGATCAGGACTTACTTACTTTAAGTCCCTTTTAACTGGCCAAGGATGGCGGTCAGAAACTTAACAGTAAGTTATTGTTCATTTGATACCAATTATAATACACATATAAAGGACAAATTTTTTTACGACTCAAACTTCTCTGTTGCTTTACAACATAAACTATTTTCTTTGTTTGGTCTCGACATCCAGTAACGGTAGCCTGTGATACATAGTCCAAAGTTTGGGACCCACGCGCTGCTAGAGATTATCTGCAACATTAACCATTCACGTGCTTATAAGAGCTGATTTTTGTTTCGTTTCGTGAAAATTTCCCGGGTCCTGCTAGTACCTATAATCGCAATTTTTCCACACGATTTATCATTGAATCTTGATAAGGAAGAAGCGAACGACCAAAAAAGGCACTCGATCGTAAATGACACAAATGACAATACTTGTATACATTAAACATCCACTTATGTTTATTGCTGTGGAATTAGAAAGGTTAACTAAAATGTCAACTTACCCCGAACGTCTAGCTTGCCCTTCACATACATACCGATTTAAGCTTAATGGAATCAACGACCCGAGTTCAAATCCTGGACACGGTTGTTGCATTTCTCAAAGCGTTAATACCATTCAAAAAGGCACAAATTCATCTGTACCCTTTCCCTATATATGCGCTGTTTTTTTTTTAGCCCTGATTAGGCAACAAGATTAAAGAAAAGAAAATTCTGAATTCGAACCAGCTTTACTCCACTTAAATATAGACCATGTGTCGAAATCTGACTATGACAGAAGGGTTGGGTAAATGCACACTAAAGGGGAAACAACAAGTGCTGACCGCCCCGTCGACTGGGACAGAAGACTACACCGACTCCACCTTTGTAGAAGGGTAAAGTTCGCACTAAAGGGGCCACTTGTTGGCCGTTTGTGGCGACCCGTGATGCTTAAAGATGGAACCCTGGGAGTTGAGCATCTATATAACTGTCCCAACCCTATTTCCCTTTTGGCAACCCCAACACTTTTTATCTTATATATGCTAGAAAGCGGTGCCTTAGGGTCTTAGTGTCCTGTGTATGACGTTACACAGTATCTAATAGTGAAGTTCCAATTTTGGAGCTCTGCGGAGTGCTGAGTATCCCTTCATCGCCATTAATCCCAGGTCTACTCTAGGGTCCCATCTATGGGCTAAATAGAAAAATGAGTTTAGAAACATCGAGTTTAAAATTTCTATTAATACCCATCAAGCATAAATAGAACAAAACATCTACGGCATAAAATAACCCAACAACGGTTGACATGTCGAAAAATCCATCAAACCAACCCAACAAATATTGAATGTCAACCTTTTCAGTTTCATGGTCAAAGAAGAATGTGAATATGTAGCAGTCCAAGAATAATTATGCATTTCTTATCGGTGATGGATTGTTAATGTTGCAGGTTTTGTTAATAATTGTATAATGTTCCACTAGAGCGAATAATGTAGTTCGGTGTGTACCTTTCTCAAGGGTAAGTATTTACGTAATACGTAAATACTTACCCTTGAGAAAGGTACACACCGAACTACAATACCGGATTGTCACAACAACCTTTTAAGTGGCCAGTGCAACAAAGTGCGTGATCCCTTCAGTATTCCCCTTTTGGGGATCTCAGGCATCGGACAATCAACCCAGCTCTGCCCCTTTTGGGCGAGTGGCACGTGCTGCCTGGGGAGACGACCACCTGGGAACCCACGATTTAATTCTTACAGATCCATAAGCCGAAGCTACTTGACAGGTGTCTCTGTGCCGGGCAAGTATATTTCCTAAGGGTATTAGCGCTAGTTGAAATGCAAACAGCCTCATTCAGGATTTGAACTTATGTCACCGTGCCCCTTTCCCACGGAGATAACTATTACACAAGCGCATCAAACGCCTTTGTATTTTTTTAGGTTAAAAGCAATTTGATTCTTATCTTCATCAATATATTTCTTTAGAGTCGGGAGACATCAAAGGCAATTAGTGTTTGGAACTTTGTAATCACTCATTGCCATTAGTCTACAAGTTATTCAGAGTACTTCCCTTGTCAAAGGTCGAAGCTGTTTACAAATAAACTGACGTCATTGCATATCTACTAGCTGAAGAAATTAAGATGTGTAACACAGTCAAGCGCGACGAACGGGCAGAATTGAGAAAATACGTTTTATTTATTTCCTGTTTAATATCTATTTTAAAGTCTTTGTTGTCAATTGAAAATGTTAAACGTTGAACAATGATAATTGTTGCTATACAGGTTTGGTTTGGCTTCTTTAATGTCATATAAACCGTCGTGGGTTAATTGATTCTAAAACCATTCTTGTAGAAGAACAGTAGTGGTAATATCTAACCCATAACTAGAGGGTTGAAGAGGTTCGTATTTTTTGCCAAGGTATTAGTTCGAAAGTGAATGTAATAACGCGACTGGGGTTTCAACTCCCTTACTACGATATCTCAGTCCCATACGTTAGCCATTGCGCTGCGAAGACTGTCCTGTCTATAAAGGAACGTGAATGAGACTTTAAAACATCTATGATTTAATGCCATTGGTAGTAAATTCTGCATGTTGAGATAATATTCGTTTCTTAGAGAATGTGTGGCGTAGTTTACAAAGGCTATAAATGGCTAATTTCAAAGATTTGTTGGGGAAATGAGGCTTCAAAAAATATCTGACATAATGTTATTTCCCTTAAATTAACATAACCACCCGGTATTGCTCTTGATTTAAAACCTCTAATCTATATTCATATATAGATTCATGAAAATATCATTCTCTATAGTATATAAAAAATATATCTTTTATTCTTTATATTCTATTGTTGTTTATTCTTATTATTTTTCTTGTTTATGCTTTTCTTTTATTTGTCTTTTCTTTTCTTTTCATCATATTTTACCTTTTTATTAATTTCCATTATCTTTTAATCATTTCAAAATTAATTCTTTAATATATCATTGATCAATTGTCTTATTATATTTCTATTTACATTTCGTTGTGGAAAATGAAGGATAAAAAGTTTTTAAGCATCTCTCAGTAAGAAATAGGGGGGTGATTATATTAAACCTTGATATTTGCTGTTGTCCATGTATTCTGTTGTTGTTGTTGTTGTTGTTTTGTTGTTCTTCTTCTTCTTCTTCTTCTTCTATGCTGGTTCTAAGTTGTCTCTGCTATATGTCGTTTCTTCTTCGTCGTTTAGCTGTGGGTGTCTGTTCTTCAGGTCTTAGGGTACTATCTGGATCTTTTTCCATGGGTTTTCCTGTTGTCTTGGGATTTCCTGTATCTTGATCCGTTATTTGTATTTTTGTCTTTAACGAATACAAGAATTGTTGTTTTACTTAGAGTTTTTTTTTCATTTTAATTTAAAAACCCATGTCAGACGAGCATGCATAGAAATGTTGGCCTCGAACAGGGGAGACACCATTGGCTCCATCCCGTTCAGCGCCCAGCCAAAAACTTATTTTCTAAACTAAATTTCTCCCGTTGTATCTGTCCAATCATTCTTCTCAATCAACTTACTCCGTACTTTTCCATGAAATTGTTATTTAATTGTTAACTATACTACAGTACATAATAGACAGTTTCTCTATCAATTATCTAACGACGATATTATATCACAACAAAAATTGAATAATTAGAATGATAATTATATGAATGAGATCTAATATGATACTGAGCTTAAAGACCGCCCACGATGGCCTTACAGCGATTTTTTTTTTTTTTGCTATTCTTTCTAAAATCTGATTTCAGCTTACGTTTTTACATAAATAGTTAAATCGATATAAAAACAATTTAATCATCGGTATGCGGATTTTAGGATTTGGTATGGCTTTAAAATTCAATTCCTTTTTTTTTGTAAGCAAGAATTAAACTGACTATTTTAGCCTAGATAATAAAAAAAATATCTTTTGCCATTTCTTTTTTTATGAGAAATGTTTCTGTTTCTTAACCAGCAAGATGCCGCTGGGAAATAAAGATGGCGATTGGTCGGTTTCTTTTCCATTTTTTAAATCTATTTACTCATTTATTTATTTATTTATTTATATATTTATTGTATCAGGAGTGACACGGAGTCTTTTGTTTTCTGTATTTCTGCCCTCGATCGAACTGACTTTCTTTAGTCAACCTCGTCAGTTGATATCGTCTGCTTGGTTTTCCTCTGCGTAGTCATATCCAGGTCATCTTGTGTACTATTTGTGTAAAGTTGTGTTCCTTATGTGTCGTTTTTTGATTTCCACTGTAGCAAGATTGCATTTGGCAAGGACTACTAATGGAAGGGGAAGGAAGAAAGAAATAAGTGAGAGAGTAAAGGTTTAAAAAATAGTGATGAGCACAAAACAGGATGAACGATGATTTGACCGGGGCGTGACCACCGAACGGAGAATTGAGTGTCAACCGGAAGTCTCGGGTGTTGACCGGAACCGGAACTCACGTGGTGACGTGGAACAACGATGAAGGGTACCGGTCTCTTTTTGCTTTCGGACGCGTAGGGGAACGGACGGGCCTCCGGTTCCTAGTATGGGGTCACAGTAATTTAACAGTGTTCACTCTCTCTCTTTCTCTCTGCCTTTCCTCCTCTCCGATACAACCCACGAGACGTACGAGACGCACGAGACGAGTCCTGGAAATAAAAGCTAAGCTTGTGATGATATATTTCTCGCGCTTTTTACTTTTTTTATCAACAAGATGACCGCCACGTGCCGAAGACATTTTTAGTACGGTGAATATATGGCTTTGGGTTTCGTGAATACAACAGATACCACAACGTTACACTCACGTACATGTGGGTATGTTGTCCCTTTTCTGCTTTTTTGCTATCTCTGTATCACTATATATATATATATATATTATATATATATATATATATATATATATATATATATAGTGTGTGGGATTGTCACTGTTTCACCTTTTACTGGAACGGTGTGTCGAAATGCAGTAGTATAGGGAGAGTGCTCAATATAAAAACAGAGCTGTTATATAATATAATAAAATAAATATTTAAAGGTTTACATATCTATTTAGCTTGTCCTATTAAATCGCTTTCGTTCCCTCTCTTTAAGAAGGATTAACCAGTTAGTGAATAGAGGACTCTTTTTTTGTTATTTTTACCCTTTTTGTTTTTATTTTTATCTGATTCAAGTGAAATAAAGGATAATTGCTATTCGTAATCGCTCAATCTAGTTAAGATTTTTATCTGAATGCATCTGATTTCTAGAAATGTTAGTTTATTGCTGTCTTATGAGATATTTATTCAATTTTAATGAAAAGATTGAAAGTATGCGTTAGTAAGACAAATAATGTATCTTGAATCTGGTCTCGCGATTAGCTGGATTCTCCGTGTTCTTTTTTGATCTTGAACTACTCGAGATTTTCATCTCGGGTTTTTTCTTCTTTCTTGCCAGTTGGTAATTTTTAATACCGAACACAAGACTTGATGTTTTCTTTAGCTACTTATTAAATAAGCCCAAGTAAATGGCCTCGGAGGACAGATCGTCATCTTGGGTCTGTCCTCTTCAAACACCACAGTCTTAACCTTTTCACTCTCATTCTCTATTTGCTCTCGTCGCTCTAGCTAGGCATATCAGAAGCCAAGGTCAGTGGCTTCCACGTCTATCACATCTTCTGTCTTTCTTTTTTTCCTTTCCACACTTTTCAATTTTTACACATGCATTACACGTCACCTACCACTGACGTCATACTTGATGTGTGACCTCTCATTATCTTATATTTGTCTACGAGATGTTTTCACTGAAGTCCAAATGATATTTCTAAAGCATTCTAGTCAATATCAACACTGCTGTAGTTTGGATATTAACTATAGATTCCTGTAGCTTGTTTCTTTTTTAATTCTTGAGAATTATTCCAAGAGGCTAAACTATGATTGGAATCCCTATCATTTTCATATACAATAATTCTTTCAGTTCTTTAGCAAGGTTTAGGTATTTAGGCAGTTTTCAATGTCCTTTACTTTTATTTTATGATTTTCTGGAACGGCGGAGTCGGCGAGATTGATTCTTTAAAAACACACACAAAATTTCACATGAGATGATGGGTACATGATTATGGAGAAGTTGGCTGGCTGGTTGGCTGGTTTTTACGGCGTGTCAACCCTTGGAATATTTTATGCTGGAGATATTTTCGTTTTATTCGTTATAATCGGGTATTCACAATTTTAAAAAAATGTCATTTGTTTCTTTAAACACATTCTTAAACTCATTTTTTTAATCTATTGGGACCCTAACAGGTACTACCACACAGAGTGGATCCGTGAGTAATGTCAATGAGGGGATACTCCTTAGTCCCAAGATCTTCAGAACAGGAACCTCATCACTATATGCAGTTTAATGTCTCATAGATGGTACCCTAACAGGTATTACAACATTGGGTCTGATTGGGCCTGGGTGTAATGTCAATGAAGGGGTACTCCATACTCCCCAGAGCTCCAACCTGGAACCTCACCACTAGATTAATGTCCCTTTGGTGGGACACTAACAGGTACTACCACACCGGTTGTTCTGCTGGAAATAGCTTGCGCCGATTAAGTGAATAATACATTTTCTTTAATTAGTGTATTAAGAATTTTCCACATTAAAGGTTGACGTTATAATTATGAGTAAGCTGATGGTTTTTCACTTAAGTCTGACTAACAACAAGTTTCCTCAAGTCTCCAGGACTCTTCTGAGTATTTTAGCCGATCTCTACAATGCTGTTGTCTGGATGGTCTCAAGTCTTCCTCTGATTTCCAGTTCCACTATTATTATTATTATTATTATTATTATTATTATCATCATTATTATTATTATTATTATTATTATTATTATTATTATTATTATGTCCTTTTGAGTTTTCACATCAGTATTAGCTGATGGCCTTTCACTGGAGTCTGAGTGAGAGCAAGTCTCTTCAGGTCTCCAGGACTCTTCTGAGTATTCTGGCAGATTGCAGCAGTGCAGTGTTCTGAATGGTTTCAATCCTTCCTCTGATTCCCAAACATTCCAGACCCTTTTCCAATCCTTTTGGGACTGTTCCAACTGCACCAACTACAATTGGTATTACTTTCACTTTCATATTCCATAATTTTTTCAGTTCTCTGGCAAGGTCCAGATATTTGTCCATTTTTTCATTTTCCTTTAGCTTCACCCTATGATCTGCTGGAACTGCAAAATCCACCAGTTGACAAGTTCTTTCTTTTTTGTTTATCAACACTAGGTCTGGACTTCTTGCTGGGATAAGGTGATCCGTTTTTATTTCAAAGTCCCAGAGAATTTTATGTGTTTCGTTCTCAAGAACAGATTCTGGTTTATGCATAAACCATTTTGTTGTATGGTCAAAATTAATTTTTTTGCATAATTCCCAGTGGATCACCTTCCCAACCCAGTCGTGTCTAGTTTTGTACTCCCGTTGTGCTAGTTTGCTACATTCGCATAGTACATGGTTTCCAGTCTCATCTCTATTCCCGCAAAGTCTACATTTACTATTTTGTTAGGTCTTATTATTATTATTGTGACATTATTATTATTATTATTATTATTATTATTATTACTAGGACATTATTGTTATTTTTATTATTATTGATATTATAGGTAGAATGAATAATAATTGCTTTCATGTTAATTCTAGTTGCTTTTTATTGCAATAATAATAATAATAATAATAATAATAATAATAATATAATAATAATAATAATGCGTTTCCCTGTTGATTGTTATTAGAAGATTTTCGGCTCTTTTTTCGCGCCTATTTCCTCGTTTTCTTCGTTTCGCGTTTTGTTCAAATGCGTGAGGATTTCTGATTCACTCGCAGGCATTAGGGGCACAGCAGTGTGAAATTGTTGAGGTACACAAGGCCTGTATGCAAATCAATCATCTTCACGGCTGTCAAACCTTTTATTCATGCACTTTATGAATATGAAAAGGAAAAAAAATCCTAGAAAATACACGAGACGATTTTTTTGTTTTGTTTCGGAAATCTTAACAAAGTTGTGTCTTGCCAGGTGAAAGAAAAATGGCGTCAGTTTTTGAAAAGCCTTTTTCCAATGGACATAGAAAACAACACAAAGGAATCCGTTTAAAGAAAGAGGAAAAATGAAGATTTAAAACGGATTAGAATGTACAGAGTTAAACAAAGAAATGCGTTTGGCGGTAAATAATACTGTAATCTATCAGCTAGTTCGCATAGTGCAATAATTAAGTTTGGTTAGCTGGTTGGTTGGTTGGTTGGTTGGTTGGTTGGTTGGTAGTTAGACCGCATTGTGCAATAATTAAGTTTTGTTAACTGGTTGGTTGGTTGGTTGGTTGGTAGTTAGTCCGCATAGTGCAATAATTAAGTTTTGTTAGCTGGCTGGTTGGATGGTTTTGGTTGGTAGTTAGTCCGCATAGTGCAATAATTAAGTTTTGTTAACTGGTTGGTTGGATGGTTGGTTGGCTGGTTGGTTGGTAGTTAGTCCGCATAGTGCAATAATTATGTTTGGTTAGCTGGTTGGTTGGTTGGTGTCTAGACCGCATTGAGCAATAATTAAGTTTGGTTAGCTGGCTGGTTGGTTGGTTGGTTGGTTGGTGGTTGGTTGGTAGCTAGACCGCATTGTGCAATAATTAAATTTGGTTAGCCGCTTGGTTGGTTGGTTGGTTGGTTGGTAGTTAGTCCGCATAGTGCAATAATTAAGTTTTGTTAGCTGGCTGGTTGGATGGTTGGTTGGTTGGTAGTTAGTCCGCATAGTGCAATAATTAAGTTTTGTTAACTGGTTGGTTGGATGGTTGGTTGGCTGGTTGGTTGGTAGTTAGTCCGCATAGTGCAATAATTACGTTTGGTTAGCTGGTTGGTTGGTTGGTGTCTAGACCGCATTGAGCAATAATTAAGTTTGGTTAGCTGGCTGGTTGGTTGGTTGGTTGGTTGGTGGTTGGTTGGTAGCTAGACCGCATTGTGCAATAATTAAATTTGGTTAGCCGCTTGGTTTGTTGGCTGGTTGGTTGGTAGCTCGACCGCATTGTGCAATAATTAAGTTTGGTTAGCTGGTTGGTTGGTTGGCTGGTTGGTTGGTTGGTTGGTAGCTAGACTGCATTGTGCAATAATTAAGTTTGGTTGGTTGCTTGGTTGGTATCTAGTCCGCACAGTGCAATGAATTTGTTTGGTTGGTTGGGTCATTGGTTGGCAGCTAGTCTGCATAGTGCAATAATTAGGGTTGGTTGATTAATTAGCAGCAAGTCCGTATAGTGCAATAACTAGTTTTTTTTTATTGGTTCCTTGGTCCGCATAGAATAATAATTAAGTTTGGTTGGTTGCTAGTTCGCATAAAGCAATAACTAAGTTCGGTTGGTTTGGTGGTTGGTTGGAAGCTAGTCCGATTAGTGAAATTACTAGTATTAGTTGGTTGGTTGGTGATTGGTTGGTTGGTTGTATTTTACGGCATGTCAAAGTTTAGGGTTATTTTAGGCCGAAGACGGTTTTTTCATTTATTCTTGTTGGCCATTCATTTGTTTTAAAACCCATTTCTAAACCCATTTCTATCTATTTAAACCATAGTTACCTAACAGATTCTACCTCTTCGGGTCAGAATGAACTCAGCAATAATGGCAATAAAGTGCTTATCCACACTCCCCAGATTTCCAGAATTGTAATTTCATCATCAGATACAGTTTATGGTCATACACATCCGTTCTATATGATAAATAGGCGTGTGGTCTAATGCTTAGAGTCGTGGGAAATGGACTCGTCAAAACGAGTTCAATTCCTGGACGAAGCTGTTTGCATTTCACATGGCGCTAATACCATTGAGAAATCTATGAATCCAATTCTCCCTCCAGCTATGGGTAAATAGTAGGGTTGATTGTGCTCTTTAACCATGGCTAGGTAACCAGTCAAGGAGAAGGAAACTCTGAATTCAAACCTGTTAAACTCCGCTTAAAAATTGACCTTGTGTCGCATCCTGCTCGTGCGGAGGGGTTGGTAAATATATATATATGATAAATAGGGTTGAGGGTTTGCCAAGAGAGCAATATGGTCTGGATAATAACACTGGTGCTAGGGTTTGAAGTGACCAGCTGATTGATTGGAGGAGCTCTCCAACCGCTGATTAGCTCAGGTAAGGGCCAAAGTGGAGTGTTGCATGTCATGGACAATTCAGCCACTAGGATTCCGTCCTTAAGCCTTATTAGCCGCTATCCACGATCAAAAGGTGGTCCCATGGGGGGGGGGTCCCATTTACTAGTGAGTTGAATTTTACTAGGTAAATCGTACTTGTCTCGTATCAGTAGTTGTTAATTACACGCGCTCGCTTTAGACACAGGATAAGATATATGGATTGCAACAAACTAATATGTATATAACAACATTTCCGTTCAACTAGTCACAGTCTTAAAAGAGATGCAGCGTTCAATATATTATAAATACTTGAACCGCCCAGTTTTATAGTCAAATTGATATATATCGTAAATCTGAGCACTGCATCGATATATATGGTATACTTCTCAGTGGGCACGATATTCAGTCGAAGTTACTGCTTTTCATCAGGGTCGAATACTCTTCACAAGATGGTCTCAATGTAGAGGGGACGTGAAGTCAATGACACTTGGTTACTGACAGTTTCTCGCCTATGCGATTTTCAAACCAATCGTTATCCTAACTTACATATACATGTTCTATAAGCGATATTGAACATTATTTACTTATAAATAAACCACAATATATTATCAATATATATATATAATATATATATATATATATATATATATAAAGATTTTTATTTTTATTTTTATAGTGTGTTAGAAGCATTAATTAATATGTAATAAGATTTTTTGAAGGCAAAATAATGCACATTTATGTTGAAAAACATATTTATTTAATTTTTTTTCCTTTTTTCACTCAAAAAAACAAACAAACAAACAAAAAAAAACAATTAAATAAATATGTTTTTCAACATAAATTTGCATTATTTTGCCTTCAAAAAATCTTATTATATATATATATATATATATACACACACACACACACACACACATATATATATATATATATATATATATATATATATATATATATATATTCACTTCATCTGTTAACCGAACCTGTCAATATCTTATAACTAGGTGTTTGTTGTGATAGCAGTATTGCTTTTTTAAATAAAGAGACTCCCATAGAAAGGTGTAATTGTCATCAAGCGAGACTCGCAGATACATCACTATTAACGTTAATTCTTTCAGAATACAAGGTGTGTCAAAAACTACAAAAAAATCTCGATACTTTTTTGACACTCCTTGTATATATATGTGTGTATGAGTGTGAGTGTGTGTGTGTGCGCTTGTGTTTGTGCTTGAGAAGACAATTCTATTTCATACATGTTTCATTGTATTTAAAAGAAAATATTGTTTATTCAGTGTTTTATTTGGTTTTTATTTCTTCTCTACGGCGATGCCATAAATATTGACTCGTAGATACATCACTATTAACGTTAATTCTTTCAGAATACAAGGTATGTCAAAAAGTACAAAAAATCTCGATACTTTTTTGATACACCTTGTATATATATATGTGTGTATGAGTGTGAGTGTGTGTCTGTGCGCTTGTGTCTGTGCTTGAGAAGACAATTCTATTTCATACATGTTTCATTGTATTTAAAAGAAAATATTGTTTATTCAGTGTTTTATTTGGTTTTTATTTCTTCTCTACGGCGATGCCATAAATATTGACTCGTAGATACATCACTATTAACGTTAATTCTTTCAGAATACAAGGTGTGTCAAAAACTACAAAAAAATCTCGATACTTTTTTGACACTCCTTGTATATATATGTGTGTATGAGTGTGAGTGTGTGTGCGCGCGCTTGTGTTTGTGCTTGAGAAGACAATTCTATTTCATACATGTTTCATTGTATTTAAAAGAAAATATTGTTTATTCAGTGTTTTATTTGGTTTTTATTTCTTCTCTACGGCGATGCCATAAATATTGATGAAGTCTATGAAATTGTCAAAATATTTTTTTTAGAAGCAGTTCGTTTATTTTCAGCATCTTTGGTTATTATCGAGACCATAATTTATCTTACAGTTGGAAATCCAGAAAAGTATTTGCCTATTTAGTAAAGTTGTCAGTTTTTGAATTAACTCTTTTATTGACACCATGTACAAACAGTTTAGTATGCAGTTCCAAGTTTAATGCTTGAAAACACATATCTTTAAGGATCCTCTGACAGCAACGTCGTCTAGATTCAAAGGGGTTTCATCATGATTGATGTAGTTTTAAATCAAGTCTTCCAAGATGCAAAATTCATTCAATGCCCATAGTTTGTAGAAATAAAAACTATATATATATATATATATATATATATATATATATATATATATATATATATATATATGCCAACCCCTCCAAATAAGTAGGATGTGATACAAACTCAATTTGTTAAGCGGTATTTCACGGGTTTGAATTAAGAATTTTCCTTCTAATAGAACGATTGCTTAACCTAGGTTAAAGACGCCATTCTATTTAATATTTACCAATAGCTTGAGGGATGATAGTAGGATTCATACCTTTCCCAAGGGACTAGAGTTATTGGAAATGCAAACAACCTCTTTCAGGATTTGAACTCCTCTCGCCGTGTCCTTTTCCTAAACATTTAACCACACGCCCCCAAACAATATGTATATATAATATAAATCAGAATTATCCTGAAGATCCTTTTGTTGAAGCCTAGGTAGTAAATTCCTGTCGCTTCCCTAAACAAGTACTTATAGAACGCTTTCCATTTTTCATTATCTGGAAGCTCACCATGAGATAGAGTTTAACGTCATTATTAGGACATGACGACTCTCAGTCACCGCCTTCTATTATCCATATGATAAAAAGGGTTAGAACTTGCCGTAGGAGCAATAGAGTTGGAGTAATCATATAGGTTCTAGGTCTTGACGTGACCAGCCTATTGCTCGGAGGGGGCCTGTTCGACCGCCCGTCTAGTCCAAGTAAGAGCTAAAGTAGAGTGTTGCATGTCATGGACTGCTCAGCCACCTGGGTTCCAATCTTAAGCATCACGGGTCCCACAAGTGGCCCTATTGGGTGAGTCTTACCCCTCTGCAGAGGTGCAGTCGGTGTATTCTAATGCCCCAGCCGACATGGCAGTAAGAAAACAGTTTAATAGAAGTGATCTGGTAAATTTCAAAGTTACGTAGACTCTTGCAAGTACTTTGCTTTTTCCAACAGTCAAAATTATTCAGTCTTTTGTGACCTTTTTGACTCGTTCAGTTTTTCTTATATATATATATATATATATATATATATATGAGAAATGTGAGGCGGTTAATCCGACAATATGTGGAGAAAAGTAGACAAACACGGGATGTTATGAAAACTGGATGTTTATTGTCGACGATGCAACTTTTCGGCCATTTTGACCATCATCAGGACAAAAGCCCAGTTCTTGCTTCAATGAAAGGCATTTTCAGAATGGTGAAAAACAGTAGGTTGTCAGTAGGGGCAGGGGTAGCTGGGGGGTGGGTGGTGGATTTTCTTCCTTCTAAATAAGGAGTGTTTATGTGGAGATGTTTGGTCAGAATGTTGGAATGGTGAAGATAGGTCAAAGTGGTTGAGTATGTATATGTGTGTCTGGGAGATGGATTTGTCATTAGTTGTGTGTGTGTGTGAGTTTTATTTATTTTTTAAATCTTTCTGTCAATCTTCTTTGTCTATTTTTTTTCTTTTTACAGTAGTATCCATACTTTCTGTGTGTGTATCTGTATATTTGACTTGGATTTGAATATAACTTTTAAAAATTTGTTTTTATTTTTTAATTTTATAAAAGGCTTTCTGTCCATCTGTTTGTTTTTATACTGTGGTATTTATCTTTCTGTCATATATAATATATAATATATATATATATATATATTATAGACTAACCAGTCACCAACCCAACGCATTAATAGGGGAGAGACTGTCCGTAGATGGGAAGGGATTATTTTGAGTCATATAACCACCAGTAGTTATGATCATAATGTATAATATAAAAATATGCATATATGGCATAAATAAATATATAATATACATAAGTAGCATATATATACGGTACTTAAAAAATACAGCATTACACATTTACAAAGGGACCAATATTAATCTATACGGTTTAAAAATACAATAACATTACATTTATTGTAAATATTGAAATGCTCACTGTTTCTCTTTTGCCTGTAGATTTTGTCCGTTGTATCCGATGTCAAGTCCGTAGATGAGATGAGAGATTAGTCTCTCTGTCTCTGTCTCTGTCTCTGTCTCTCCCTATAATATATATATATATATATATAATATATATATATATATATATATAAACATCTGACTCCCTATTTAGAAAATTTCATCTGATAGTGTGGCTTCAGAGCTCACAGCAAGGCTGGACTGGTATCACACTCGAGAAAAACACAAAATGTCATCTTGATAGCATGTACAACGTAGGAGCTAAGAAATCACATATATATATATATATATATATATATATATATATATATATATATATGTGTGTGTGTGTGTGTGTGTGGTGTGTGTTTCGTTAAACTGTACTGACGATTATTGTTGGACGAGTCTTTATTCGATCCTTTCTAATTTTCTGGCCATCTTTTTAATGCCAGGGTGGAACTGGTGTAGCAACCCACCAAAGGTTTCTTTACGAGCGCTTTCGGCATGTCCATCAACCATCTTGTATATATATATATATATATATATATATATATATATATATATGTTTCTTATACCACCGGTAAGTTATACTTATACATATATAATATATATATATATATATATATATATATATATTATATATTATTATGTTGTGTGTGTGTGTGTGCTTATGTGTGTGTATGTGTTTGGGACAATTTCATGGTTTTCTATGTGAGTGAGCTTATGAATCCAGTTTTTTTGTCATTATGCTTTTATCTATTATGAAACATCAGTCTTGCCTTTGATATACACACTGAATACATTTAAAATGGAACAAACTCTTCCATGTGCTTCCCTTTTTGCTTAAGCCTCTTACTTCGGCGGTCCTTTTCTGAACAACCAATGCCATTATTATAAGTAGATCTCCATTTCTTTTTGGCACTCAAATGCAGCAATCCCACGTTACCTGAGAGGTGTATCAACGTCCCCCCCACACACACATACCAAGATTATATTTTAACTTGTCTTTGTAGCAAAGCAAAGACCTCCCACTTATTTCGTACACGGTCAATCAGCTAACCATAAAAGATGGGAATTGTTCAAGGATTATATTTACCTATCCCCCCGCACGAATAGGCTGGGACACAAGGCTTATTCTTTAAGCGAAATATAATAGGTTTAAATTCAATATTTCTTCTCTTGGTCTGGTTGCCTAACCAAGGCTACGATTCCAGACTTCCCTTAGCATTTTCCCATAGCTAGAGGGAGAATAGTTGGATTCATACCTTTCCCAAGGATATTAGCGTTATGTAAAATGCAACCAGCTTCGTCAGGGATTTGAACTCGTGTTGCTGTGTCCATTTCCTACGATGATAACCATTACAAACCATGCGCCTCCTTGGATGTAAGAAAGTTCAGACTTCCCTTAGTATTTGCCCATAGCTGGAGGGAGAATAGTTGGATTCATACCTTTCCAAAGGATATTAGCGTTATGTGAAATGCAACCAGCTTCGTCGAGGTTTTGAACTCGTGTTGCTATGTCCATTTCCTACGATGATAACCATTACAAACCATGCGCCTCCTTGGATGTAAAAAAAAAAATTGAAATAACTTCCCCTACTTCATTTAATTTTCTCAAATCTCTATAACCTATCGTTTGAATGCTAAAAATATTTACTTTCTATATAAGATAATTCCCCGGGGAGACGTTTGATTGATAGATCTAGCAGAATTGTAGGTTTAGTACGGTAACGCAGAGCATACCCTGTAACAATAACCTCCATACGCCATTGATAAAATCTGTTGTTTTTTTCCCCCGTAATTGTTTTTTTTTCTTTATTTTTAATGTCTTTGCTCGGAGAATTGTTTGTGGAGGCTTTTGTTTTGAGGTCACTCGTTTTATACTCAGCTTTTATTTGTCTTAGTCAAAATGCTTTGTCTTTTAAAATCAATTCAGTACTTTAACTTCATACCGTTCATATCCATTCAACTAGCTAGCAACGCTCCCCGGTGTTGCCTGGGATTTCATAAAAGGAAAGGCAAATATAAAAAAAAAAAGAGAGTAAATGTACTTTTGGAATAATCTGAAATTCTTCCGTAATGTTTTTTTTCCTTTGGCAAATTGGATTTTTATTCTCTTCTGGGAATTTTGAAAATCAGATATTGCACGATGCCTTTTTGTAGCATTGGTTCTTTTGTTATCGTCACGTGATCATATCTATTATTTAGAAGACTATCGTATAGGTACCTATATAATGAGAATAGAATCGTCTGTTTTTTTTTTCTTATAAATAATGCATGACGAAAACTTGCAAGAGAGAAGCAAGGAGATCTCACGGGACTTGTTAATTGCTAATTACTCTGATCACCTCGTATCTTTGCTCAGTAAACTTTGTTTTCCTACTCTTAATACTGGTTGAGTTTCTTCCCATTATATCTCTGTAAACGCTGATAATCGAGTTAAACAAAAAACATTACTTTTCCTTTCAGAATGCTAAATTCAAAATGATTGTTGTAAAAGCCATAGTTAAATATCTTTGAAAGTAGACGGGGAATTGGAAATCAGAGAAATAATCCAGACCATCCATACAACAACATTTTTGAGATCAGATAGAATACTATGATAAGTCCTGGACACCTGATGAGGTTTCTTGTCAACCAGCCTCCGAGGAATGACCACCACTAAACGCTGGCGTGAAAAGTCGCATGGAGTGAAGAGTCCTGGAGACCTGAGGAAACTTGTTGTCACTCAAACTCCAGTGAAATACCATCAGCTAACGCTGATGTGAAAAAATCAAAATTAGTGAAAATAATAATAATAATAATAATAATAATAATAATAATACTCTGCGAATGTAGCAAACTAGCACAACGAGAATACAAATCTAGACACGACTGGGTTGGGAAGGTGATCCACTGGGAATTATGCAAAAAATTACATTTGAACATGCAAAAAAATGGTATATGCATAAACCAGAATCTGTTCTTGAGAACGAAACGCATAAAATTCTCTGGGACTTCGAAATAAAAACGGATCCCCTTATCCCAGCAAGAAGACCAGACCTAGTGTTGATTAACAAAAAAGAAAGAACTTGTCAACTGGTGGATTTTGCAGTGTCAGCAGATCACAGGGTGAAGCTAAAGGAAAATGAAAAAATAGACAAATATCTGGACCTTGCTAGAGAACTAAAAAAGTTATGGAATATGAAAGTGAAAGTAATACCAATTGTAGTTGGTGCACTTGGAACAGTCCCAAAAGGATTGGAAAAGGGTCTGGAATGTTTGGAAATCTGAGGAAGGGTTGAAACTATTCAGAACACTGCACTGCTGCAATCTGCCAGAATACTCAGAAGAGTCCTGGAGACCTGAGGAGACTTGCTGTCACTCAGACTCCAGTGAAAGACCATCAGCTAATGCTGATTTCAAAAACTCAAAAGGAGTAAATAATAATAATAATAATAGTAATAATACATATTGTATTTGGTGCACTTGGAACGATTCCTAAAAGTTTAGAAAACAGACTAGAGGAATTGGAAATCAGAGGAAGAATGGGGACTATCCAGACAACAGCATTATTATGATCGGTTAGAATACACAAAAGAGTCCTGGAGACCAGAGAAACTTGTGTTCACTCAGATTCCAGTGTTAGACCATCAGCTTATGCCGGCGTGAAAAACTCACAGGGAGTGAAATAATAATAATTGAATAATATTTGGACCTTGCCAGAAAACTAAAAGGCTGTGGAACATTTGATTAATTGGAAAACTGGATTAAGACCAGAGGAATTGAAAATCAGAGGAAGATGGCCACAACATTGTTAAGATCAGCTAGGAGAATTGCTGTCATCCAGACTATAGTGAAAAACACCTGTGTTAGCTGGTGTTCTAAACCTGCAAGAAATAAACTACTACATGTACTACTACAACTACTACTACTACTACTACTACTACTAATAATAATAATAGTGTGAGATCTGTGTTCGCCGCTCACCCGGATCATAATATTTTCAAAAGTGAGATTACTAACAATTGCTAATTATACAGTTCTTCCTCGAATATGTAAATAGGACGTAAGTTTATATCAAAATTAATGGACAGCGAGTAGTCGATTTAACAAAGTGACCTGTTGTCTATCCCATTTTCACGAACACTAGAGCAGTGAGATTGTGTTTTGTATCGGAAGTGAAGCGCCACACCCACCATCATGCCACCACTTTGCCACAGATCCGAGCCATACTACTCATGCGCTGATTTAGCGAGGGCCGGTATGGCGTAATCGCTATTATCATGGAAAAAAGAAAATGGCGTCAGGAGTGTAAATCCTGAACGTGGCTGGTAGTATTTCACATTGTGATAATTCCGTTGGAAAATACATATATTCAACTATTCTGTATTTCTAGCTATGGGTGAATAGTAGGGCATCCTGGGTTCTTTAACATTGGTATGTCTACCGGTCTAAGAGAAGAAAAACTCTGAATTCAAACCCGTTCAACATCAAAATAGGACTTATGTCACATCCTGGTCGTATGGTGGGGTTGGTAAATACAAGTATATGTATTGATATGTATTCATATTAATTTGGCAAGCCCCAACCCCTTTTTATCATATGGTGCTAGAAGGCGGTGGCTGCGGGTCTACATGTCCTGGGAATGACGTTAAACTCTATCTGATGATGAGGTTACAGTTTTAGAGGTTTGGGGAATGTGGAGCACCCCTTCATCACCATTGCTCCCTGGTCCACTCTTACCCGGAGTGGTAGTACCTGTTAGGGTCCCATCTATGGGTTAAATTAGAAAAATGTATTTATAAAAAAATTGTATTATCCATTAAGAATTGATTTATTTCAAAACTTTATCGGCATTAAATGACCCACTGAGGTTGATATGCCGTAAAACAAACCAAACCAAACAAACATCCTGCTCGTATGGTGGGGTATATGTATTGACATGTATTCATATTAATTTGGCGAGGGTCGGTATGGAACTCGGAACCTTGTGGTTCCTAGCCGGATCGGTGATAAACTCTTTGCCTACCAAATTTCTCCCATAGCTGTAAAAAAAATTATTGTTAGTTTTTACCTTTATGATGGGATATTTCAAAGTTCACTATCTATTCACCTAGAATACATTCTATTCATATAAAGTCATATTATGCGTGCAAGAGCCGATGCCAGTGGATTAGGGCAGGATCGTAGTGTTTGAAGAGCTGATGTAAGCGACTTAAAATATGCAAAGATTGAAACCGAGTCTAGATACTTTTTGCTGGTAAAAAATTAATGTAATGGGTCACCAAGAATGGTTGCGCCAATTTTTAGTTCATTCAACCCGACCGTTTTTAAGTCTCTCCCGCCTGGACACATGCGCACACGAACGTGCATAAAACCCTTTTCTTTTCTTTTTATTATTATTTAAGAGGTTCTCTTTCAAACAATAGACTATAGCAATATTTACTCGCTGTTCCGATCCAGTGTTTGCTCTAAACATTGGGGCAGTATTAAGAGGTTAGCAAGTATATCTGGATTACATTCAGCCGTTTCAGCTTTTTCTTTCGGCGGTCAGCTTTTGTGTGTTCTGATTTGTTGACAGCCATACAATATAAATCTTCTCGTGTTCACCCGGTACCCTAACCCCAACGCCTTTTGATTCCGCTAACTTCAACAAGTCTCTTTCGTCCGTTCTCCTCGTCTTTAACAACGTCAGTTGTTCAACATAAACGAGGTATGATTTTCGACACCCATTGTTACATGTATACGCGGCTGACGTCCTCAGCCGTGGGCGCTTTTCCATTCAATGTCGATAGCAGCTTCTCTCACCTGTGGGAACGTTATTTTATTACGTATCGGTCTTTTTTTCTCTCTCCCTCCGCCGCCAATAGCGGTCGCTTTTGTATCTTGCAGGCAGGTATGTGTTGGTCGGCTTTGACATGGTCCTTTTTTTTTAACAATACATTTTATTTTATTAGCTCCTTCTTTTGTGCTTTTATTATAAATCTTTGGCGTTTTGGTTTATTCATTTTTTATTTATTTCGATCTCAATGAAAATTATCGCTGAAAGTCTATTCGGCTACTGACTCGAACCGTATCTGCAAAGTCGTCAATATTTACGAGGGGCAACCCAAAAGTAAAGCCCCTTATTTATTCTCACTACAAACTAAAGCAGATACAAGGAGTGAAATGACACCATTAGATAGAGCAAATTTTCAGTTACACAACACAGAATCACCAGAATTAATTTTATTTTTATTTCAAGGCATCACAGCCCTTGCTGGGTTATTTAATGCTAAAGTAAGTCCTTTTCTTTTTTTAAATAATTCTCGTCTAAAAAACACAAGGTTCTGGTTTCGAAACCGATCCTTGTCAACTCAGCATATGAGTAGCAGAACTTGGATGTATGTGATAAAGTCGGGAGCTGATGATAGGTGTGTCGCTCTACTTTAGACACAAAGACGATCTCCCTTGTCTAGCGCTAATGAAAAAAGCATATACTTTCTCGCTGTCCAGCTGATACCGACAGTAGCCCACTCCGCAGACTTTACTACTTTTATACGGTTTCAAGTAATTAATCATGGAAGCTGCACCCCGCAACAAAGCAGCTGCACGGCCACTCACTACCTATCACAAAAACCACTCGAGTAAGATGAACTGGACATCCTGGACACTGCTATAGAAGCAAAGACGAACTCATAAGCGATATTCTCCTGCGGACATCCATGCATAGAAACACCAGTGTAGACCGAACCGTGTATACTCTGTGCTGATTCTAGATGCCGTGCGGAGTACCTCCAGGGGCGATGACCGATAGGAATGGTTCAAGAGAGAGAGAGAGAGAGAGAGAGAGAGAGAGAGAGAGAGAGAGTGAGAGAGAGTGAGTCATGGATATCCGTGCTTCCAGCGCGACATGATGATGATAATGATGATGATGATGATGATGGTTAATTTGAAAGAGTAGCTTTTGTGTTGGTATTACTCATTGGGTGTTCCATATTTGTGACCTTGTGCCAAAACTGGTTTAATCAAATTAAGAAGGTGTTCGTTCCCGAGAATGATGTAACGGAAAGAATAAATGTTTATTGTCTTTGAAGTGATTAAGAGATCCAAGTGATTGATTGATTGAAAACTTTTTTTTTTCATTTAGTTTGCCCTGCAACATCGGCACTGGGCCAAAATCAACGAGTCTACGAAACGGAAACGTCCAAAGAGAATTGTGAACGTCATTGTGAATTGAGCAAGATTTGAGACGCCAGGATTAAAATAAGAAAAAACAAAACAAAACAAAAAAACTAAAGGAAAAAATAAAGAAAGAGACATGACAAACGTGTCGGATGAATAAAATAACACTGCGAAGGAAAAAATAAAAAAAATAAAATTAAACCCAATTTACTATGTTTTATTAAAATTGAAAATTTTATTTGAAAATACGGTCACTGTAGAAATAGAAATGGCGGCTGTATAGAGAAATTGAGAATTGCTAACAAAAAAAAAAAAAAAAAAACAAAAAAAAAAAACAAACAAAGAAAAAGAAAATGAAAAACGACCTGAAATTGAATTTAATATCTTGTGCGTTAATACAGACTACGTATTGTTTGTCTGAATTTTTGAGATGAAGCTTGATAAATTTTATTATTTAGATTTTTCAGACTGTTGTCCCCATCGTTATTGTTATATACACACTGTTTCGATCCATATGCCCACTGGCCCCCTTCAGGAGCGTCTTATCTAAACCAAGAACGTTCTCGTCAAACTCGGGAGCCTTCGTTTCGTAATCGGGAACCTATACGGAACTTCGAACCGAAGGCTTTATTCAACCCATCGGAGGGTATATCGGGTGAAACGTTGTCTATATAACAATGAAAGTGAGCCTGAAAATACAAATAATACTTTCCAACCATTAACAATATCATAATAAAATCTAACATTGTTTACCCATGTCTGAAATTTTGAGATGAGGCTTGATAATTTGAATGATAATTTGAATTGTTTAAATTTTTTAGACTATCGTTCTCAATTTTATTGTTATATGCACAGCGTTTCGGTCGATGTGTCCTCCGGTCGTCTTCAAGTGCTTATTGTCGAAGTCGAGAATCTTCTCTTTGAACTCGGGAACTTTCTTGTCGGGCTCGCGAGCCTCTCTGAACTTCGAACAGAAGCCTTTATTCAATCCAGCGGTGTAGACTCTTTTCCTTCCGTTAACTATGGCCGGGTACAGGTGTAACAAGTATTCTATGTTATTATCGCCTGAGGTCAGGATTGAACTTGCAACCTACAGATGATTTCAGTTAGAACTGTATTAACTAAACGCTCATATCCGTTGTGCTATGTGTCCAACTGGAGAGCGAGTTCGACAAAAAGTTCCCTGGTTCGACAAGAAACACCTGAAGAAGGGCACATCGAACGAAACCTCCGTTTGATTCTGTTTTCAAGGGTTTTCTTTTAGATGGCCGTGGCTTGTAATCGAAATATATATATATATATATATATATATATATATATATATATATATATATATATATGAGATTTATCCAAAACTTGGTAGTAAGGGATGATTCTATATGTGATTTCTAAGATCCACTGTATTAATATTGATGATCCATTATGTATAAATACAGCGAATCTTTAAATCACTGAAGAGAGCTCAATGTATAATAAACTTTTTAGATTATATACAGAGCAATATTTATCAATAAAGGAAGGAAGAACTCAACACCGTAATTCCATAATAAATTTATTTCGACCAAAATTGGGGCCTATATAAATCTAAGTTGATTTAATACAGCTCCCCAAATTTTCGTCTCATCCGATTGGTCTCAATTCACTTATGGACAAGCACATCACAAAAAACCCCAAAAAGCTGAATTTAAAAAAAATAAATAAATTAAAAACAAAAAAATAAAAAATATAAAAAATATTTTTTAACAGTATAGGATTGTTACTATATATATATATATATATATATATATATATATGTATATATATATATAAATATATATATATATATATTATATATATATATATATATATATATATATATATATATACCAGTTAAATTCTCCCTCCTGCTTGTAGGTGTTCCGACATCACTTTTAGATTTATTTATTCAAGTACGGTTTTTTTCTTTTTAATGATTAAGTTCTTGCCAATTTAAACTGCTAACTGCAGTTCTCTGTTTCTACGCAACCACATCCAAGCAAAATAAAAAATCTAATAATAATTCATTATAATTGAACAGAAGGACTCAGATTACGATAATGATAGAACTTTATATGACTATAACGAGTTTTGAGTTGAATAGAGAGTGAACTTTGAAATATCCCAACGTACAGGTAAAAATACAAAGAAACTGTGGGGAAACTTGGTAGGCAATTTGGTGTTAAGTTTTATTTATTTTTTCTTTAGTAGTCGGGGCGGCCTAAAGTCGGTATCAGTCAGTTAGCGAGGGAGTATATCCCCTTTTCAATAACGCTAGACCAAGGAGATTGTTTTAGCATCTGAGGGGGAGCGCCACACCTACCATCAGCTCCTTACTTTATCGCACAGATCCCTGTGCTACTCATACGCTGAGTTGGCGAGGACCGGTATCGAACTAGGAACCTGTGGTTTCTAGCCGAACGCTCTACCGACTGAGCTAACCCGGCCCGACTGAGCTAACCCGGCCCAAGCTTATAATTTGATATCACCAACGTTTTTGCTGATAGGTTAGTACCAATTTAGTCAACCCCAGAACCAAGCGCCAGACCTGTTAGTGGAAGACTCCAACGATCTCATGGCCAAAGAAAGCAAGACAATCAGTCATGTTCATCACGTTCTCCGATGTGAAGGGCATCGTCCGCATCGAGTTCTTGCCATAGGGCCAGGGACGAGAGTTGTGGCAAATCCCATTAATTGTAGGTTTGTCTCAAGCCACCATATGCCTGTCTCCAGACAAAGAAGTCCAGTTATATGGCTGTCAGAATATTACTTGGCATAATAATAGAGTCTTCATATAATTGCAAGATAATTGAGTATCTTAATCAGTTTAGTATTTTTTTTCAGTTATTTATTAATTACAGATTCAACTTAAAACCGAGTTGCATTATTATATTTGTAATTTCGATTTTTAGATTCGAAACAAACAATATAAATTTCATAACAAGAAAGCATCCAAGTATAAATGTTGGTTAAGAAATTATTCCGTTTAAAAATGTTAGAGAAATAGTTTGGAGCAATAGGGAAAATATTACGTACATTTTTGGAAGAATCAGCTGTTTGTAAATCAGCAGTGATGTAAACGGGGTGATTAAGGAAAATTATTAGTTAATTAAAAATCTTTAGGTAATTTGAATATGCGCAGATAGATATCTAAAAACGAGTTCTGAGAGGAAAAAGAGTAAACGACCGAGAATCAACACGCACGAAGCCGATGGAGGTTAGCTAATTCGTCTTTCTTTCTTTCTTCTTTCTTCTTTCTTTCTGTCGGTTTTCTTTCTGTCTTTCTCCTACTGGCATGAAGAGTAACACTAAAGTACTCAATTATTTTGCAATTGTATTAGGCCTATACGACTATAATAAGTAATGTTCTGACAGCAATACAGTTGGACTTCTTTATCTGGAGACAGGCATATGATGGCTTAATTGAGACAAACCCTACAATTAATGGAAAAGCTTTTTAACAAAGCCCTTGTTGGTGAAACTATCACGATTTGTCCTGCCACAACTCTCGTCTCTGGCCCTGTGGCAAAAACTCGATGCGGACGATGCCCCTCACATCGAAGAATGTAATGAACATGACTGACTCTCTTGCTTTGTTTGGTCATGGGAACGTTGGAGACTTCAACAGCCTCGACGCTTGGTTTTGGGGTTGCCTAGGTCTTTCCATCGTGGTGCAATGGTTAGCAAGCTAGTCTCATAGATCCAGTTATACAGAATAGCGAGTTCGATTCCCATTAGATGCCCCATACTTACGAACTTGTGTCACTTCCTAACCGTGTCGAACAGGTTAGGTAATTAGGCCGTCCCATCGTGGTGTAATAGTTAGTAAGCTAGTCTCACAGAACATTATTACTGAATAGCGAGTTTGATCTTAGCTGAATACCCCATATTTACGAAATTGTGTCATGTGCAATTTGTAACGAATGGGTTGGATAAATACCTAGTTTGTTATATTGCTACTAGGTTGATTTCTACATATTAGTAGCATGTGTAGCGTTAGTTTCGTATTTGCCTGGGAGAGTTGTCTGCCCGGTTTAGTTTACCTATAGTATTTAAGCGCCGGGTTCAAACCCTTTCGGCCTTTTCCTGTCCCAGTAACTACGAGCCACATGGGCTAGACACGGTCTAGCTACTCAGTGATTGATGTTTTGTCTGTTAACCTTCGTCGGAGTCTTGTATTCAAAGTATATATAACTTTGAACCATTCTTACACATGCTTCTGTGCAAAGTTTTCTCTATATCTGTTGTATACCCTTTTCATTACTTACTTCTATTCTTCTTCTGTTCTCCTAGCATCTCTTCTAGCGTCTGGACTTATTCTATATCAGTCTTGTTACCAAGACATTCATTAATCACAAGACCGTGTTATTTTTCTTAAACTTTTATTTCCTTAACTAAACATTTCATGTAAATAACATCTGACTAACATAGCGCGCGTATGCAGTGAGTTTCAGTTAAGGCAGGACATCTTCACTGCCTGACGTCCAACTGAAAACTGAGGACCCAACCAGGTCCCACGTGACTTCACATATTTCGCGGGCTTTCTGTACTATTCCATGGAAAGTCCCGCCCGCGATATGAAAAGGGCCATCCCTTTAAAAATACAGGGGATTGACAATAATCTTATGCAACCGCATAGATTATGTAACATATCTATACGTTATTAGTAATTTATGTTACTATATGATTCTCCAGACAAAGACTCCAGATACATGGCTGCCAGGTGTATAATTGGCATGGCCTTGCATATAACTAATATTGTTGCATACAATTTACATGCGCCTAATTTATTATCCTAATGGTTTTATACTTTATGAAACACTATCGAATTGATGTTATCAACATAAATAAACTAAATAAAGCTATGTTCTCTAGTAATAATGTTCTCCCAACTATACTGCACTCTGCTCACCAACAATTAAAATCTATCTCGAAATGCCTCGTCCACCCGTCGCAAGAGCCAAAATGCTACTGCCAGCTTTTTTCGTAATCGTCGTACGTAATCGTTTGACCCTGCCTCTAGCCGTTGCCGTATGCTTATATGCACGCCCGATCTCGAGAGAATTTGCATACGTGCAATCCCATTCTCGCTGGTTCGAGATCGCCCATTGTTAAATATAGTGCTTACAGCAGCCATATTTCTTTCCCGAGATGACCCTGCAAGCCAGACTCGTCCGCGCACGCTTTGAGTTTCGAGGTATGTTATTTTCATTACATCCACATGTTCACTTCGCATCAAGTTGTGCAAAGGCATGATTCAGTCTTCCCTATGTTGTGTTTAATTGCAAATATGTTGATGAAAATCCCGAAAAGTTTGATTGATTTATTGATTTTAACGGCATATCAACCCGTCTACAGGTTTCTATGCCTAGAGTCAGTGAATCGCATTCATTGTATGTTTATGTTTATGCTTTTGGGTTCTTAAAACATTTTTGCACACTTACATAAAATCAAGTTTTCTTATATGATAGAACAATTGGCCCACAGTTATAATGTTTCAAGTATTCCTATATAATACTAATAATTTATATACAATAACATGGTTCCATTTAACTATTCTGTATGATAATAATCATTTGATTACGCACAGTTTTATGGTTTCAGGTTGTTGTATACTCTCTTTCCTTACATTCTTACTTCTATTATTCTGGTCATCTTTCGTATCTTAAGTTCTTCTAGCGTCTGGTCTTCGTCGTGGGGACTTCGTGTCTGGTCTTCCATTGGGGATTTCTCTTTATCAG
Source organism: Doryteuthis pealeii (assembly GCA_023376005.1). Classification (NCBI taxonomy): domain Eukaryota; kingdom Metazoa; phylum Mollusca; class Cephalopoda; order Myopsida; family Loliginidae; genus Doryteuthis; species Doryteuthis pealeii. The sequence goes on from CM042141.1 coordinate 124,335,972, forward strand.
AAGCCCTGTGTCATTGGTAGTTTTTAGATAATAACACAAGATTTTGATTTAACTTAGATCATATTTTATTCTGAAATCCCCACCAGACTACCTGCACAGATTGAGTCGGCACGTGAATAACACGACTGAACACCGTCGTGGTTTTGGTCGATCTGACTAAAACTCTCTCTAATCTAAACCGGAAGAGGGTCTTCTCCACCGATTCTCACGGTATCCACCGGAAGGATCAGGATGAGGTCAAGCCTTGTCATTCAATCCTTCAAGGCCGTGGACTGCATCTTATAACAGCCATTTTGGTTTCTACACTACTGTACATAAGTATTAGGAATCTAATAATTATGTAACAAGGTAACTACTCATAATATTCTTAGTAAATAATTATAGCTTCAACAAATATTCTTAATATTGATGATTTTCACGGTTATATATATTTACCACCCTACCGCTCTAGTAGGATGCGACACAATGTCAATTCCTTAAGCGGAGTTTAAGAGGTTAAAATTCAGACTTTTCCTTCTTCTAGACTGCTTATCTATACAAAGTTAAAGAGCCCAGTCTACCCTAATATTTACCCATAGATGGAGGGAGAGTAATTGGATGCATACTTTTTCCAAGAGTATTAGCGCTATGTGAAATGCAAACAGTCTCGTCTGGGATTTGAATTCGTTTCGACAAGACCATTCCTGGGACTCTAACCATTACACCACATGTCCCGATTTTCACAGTTATATGGTTTTCAGCATTCCTATACAATTCTATCAATTTTAAAACAAATCTATTTCATAGATAGATGAGGCATTAACAGGTACTACCACTCCGGGTCAGAGTGAAATTTGAAATGATAGCAATGAAGAGATACACCACACGTACCCACATTCCAGAACTGAGGCCTCACAATCAGATGTAGTTTAGTGCCATTCCGATAACAGAAAAATTTAAAAAGAAACTGTGTGTTCATTTAAGAAAACCACTCTACCAAATCTATATTGGCTCCTCATCACAAAAATACTTATATTGTTGCATAGCCCTTCCTTACAGGCACTAAATAAATATAATGTTGCATACCTCTTTCTTTAATTCTATTTCTTGCCGTCTTTAGTATTCTGATCGTCTTTGGTATTTCTTCTATCATCTTGACTTGGTCTGGCATCTTCTAAGGTCTGGACTTTCTTGGGGACTTCTGGTCTGGTTTTCTGTTAGGGATTTCTCCTTATCAGAAGCCTGTGTCATTGTTAGTTTTTAGGTAATAAACACAAGACTTCGATTTACTTTGATCTTATTTTATTTTCAATCCCCACCAGACATCTACTAACTAACATAGCGCGCGCGTGCAAAGTGAGTCACAGTTCACATCTTCACTGCCTGATGTCCAACTGCAAACTGGGGACCGAACAGGTCCCACGTGACTTCACGTATTTTGGCGGGCTTCTGTAATTTTCCATGGAAGGACCCGACCATGGTAGGAAAAGGGTCATCCCCTCAGAATTACAGGGATTGACAATAATCTTATGCAACCGCATAGATTATATAACAATATATGTACTGCCAAACCTTGACAAGGGTCATTCGGTCTATATAGCAGTCCTTACCTTGTTTGTCTGGTTCATTAAGCATATGATTACGTATGCATCAATAAACTGAACTCTCATTGGTTGTTTAGAGGAACATGTTTTTGCAGAGGAAGTTCAAAATGTCTTCTAGTTTTTCTCATCGTTAAATACGTTTATAAACATTTTCAAGGTAGAGATATTACAATGAATGCCAACTGGTGAACACCCTGATCGATATTTTGTATTTCGAACGCAAAGAATATCGATTATTTTATCTTTACATTTTCTACAATTGGGTATCATTTCATTGCCGAGCAGAAATTAATGTTCTTCGCAATATTACGTCTGGAAAATCACGAGTAGCAGGAAAAGCCCGTAGGAAGATGTGCAAACCTTCACCAATACCCGACCCAAAATCAATTCTCTAATCCATAAGATGTGCGGAATTTGTGAGGCTTAAAGACAAAGGTGTTGCGAAAATGATCTCTTTGGGATATCGATTTTCGTGATAAAAGCCAGATGGGTAGAAATTCTTATAAATCTAATATCCGCCTTGTTTCTTCAACTCCGATTCAAATCACTAAGCCACCTTAATTAGAACTGTAATTAATAAATGTAATATTAAAGATTTTTTCAAAGTATGATATCCTTCGATGCTCAGTGCATAAATATTGTAGAATTTCGACCATTTAGAAAAAAAAAACTCCCTACGATTTATTTTGAACCTGATATAAGTAGGAGCGCGCATATTCATGTATGAGTCGATCTCAAGTATAGGACAACCTTTGAATTATTGCGACGAAATTATTAAGTTATGGAGTCTAGGTTTGATAGAGAATCATAATGCGTTTCTATTTCTCTCTCAGAAAATCATTTCGCGTATAACGATTCACACACACACACACACACACACACACATATATATATATATATGTATATATATATGTGTGTGTGTGTGTGTGTGTGTGTGTGTGTGTGTGTGTCTGTATGTTTGTGTGTTTGTATCTGTCAACAATATTGCCTAAAAATAAACAAACTAATTTTTTTAATGCAAAACGATACCGATATGGGTTTAAATTCTATCCGGAACATCATCATTTCATCGTAACATAAAATGAACCGAAAAGATATTTTACGGCATGTCAAACGGTTATTTTATGTTGAAGATGTTTTGTTTTATTCCATCTTGTTTGGTATTTTTTTTTTTAAACTCATTTTTTAACCATTTTTTAAAAACTCATATTTGATCGATTTAACCCATATATGTGACCCTAACTACCACTCCTGGTTAAAATGGATCTGAGAATAATGGCGATGACGGTGTACTCCACACTCCCCAGAGATCCATAATTTAACCACCACAGGATGCAGTTCAACGTTCTATCCAGTACACTAAAAACCTCAGCCACCGCCTTCTAGCACATATATGATAAAAATGCTTGGGGTTGCCATAAGGCTACTAGCGTTGGGATGTGCTAGAGCTTGATGCTACCAGCCGATTGATTGGAACTGGCCTCCAACCACCCGTCTAGCCCAAGGAAGGCCGAAGTGGAGTGTTGCCTGACATGGACTACTCAGTTACGGTTTCCATCCTTAAGCATCACGGATTGCTTCTCTCGGCTATCATCTGGTACATTGGGAGGATTTTACCCTTCTGTATGGGCGCAGTTGTTGGTGACCGGGCGGAATATAATATAAGGTACTACACCCCATCAAATGCGGTATATTTCATACCCAAGACACAGTTTTGTGTGTGGATCTTACTCCTCTGCAGGTGTTACAGTCAACCTGAGTTAACCTGGGAATTATAACAATGAAGGTTACGCTAAACTCCGCAGATCTCCAGAACCAAAGCCTTGGCATATGTTGCAATTTAGTGTCATACTCAAGACACATCTACAAAGAATATACTCAACCTTGGTAATGTGCATTATGCATATATTATGGAGGCGTGTGCTCTAATGGTTAGTCATAGTAAATGGACTCGTCGCCCCGAGTTCAATTCCTGAACGAAGCTGTTTGCATTTCACCTGGCGCTAATACCTTTGGGACAGGTATGAATCCAATTCTCCCTCTAGCTATGGGCCAATAGCAGGGCAGACTGGGCTCTTAACCATTGCTAGGTAACCAGGCAAGGAGAAGGAAAACTCTGAATTCAAACCTGCCATTGTTAATGACAATAAAGGGGTACACTAGACTCCTTAGATCTTCAGGAACGGAGTCTTAACATCTGTTGCAGTTTAATGGCATGCGCAAGACACGCCATTTTTTTTTTAGATGAGAGGTATTACCTCGCTGCAGAGTAATAATACCTTTAGTGTTTTCTAAGCTCCCCTGACAGGACTATATTTTAATAGGGTACCTTTAGGAATAAAGTAATTTTGTAGCATTTTCTTAATAGCAATCCTCATTAACACGTTGTCCTTTGAAAAGAATGGTCTTCTGATACGATCTTTTCCTAATGCACACCAGACATTAATCTTAGCCGATTCTCTTTCATGTTCTTCAAATTCCAGGTAGCTTTTGATTGGCCCAAAATGCGACAGTTATGCTTGATGACATTACAGCTAATGTGAAATGTCGTTTTCGTCGGTGAGATTACTAAACGACTCAAGAACAAAGCGACGGAGGCGATGGCGGTGGTGACAGTTATTTCATTGAATTGATGGCAAAAAGTCAATCATGAATGATAATTCTCTTCTAACAACGTTTGATGCACGTGGATCTAATACACTTCCGAAAGAAAAGTTTCCTTTGTAGCATCGTATGCACAGATGATTTTGAAAGAGAAGGCGCTAACTGTGCAAGTCTTTTTTTTGTTTTTATTAAGATTCATCCCCCACTTAAAAAAAATTGTTCTGTGGACGCTATACATTCTTCCCTTAGGCCTTGTTGTCCATATCAAGTGTTTAAACGCCGCATTTGCTGAGGCTATAGAATAGGCTGACCTCACTCCTGCAGGGGGTAAAATCCACCCTAATTAGACCACCTGTTGACTATAGGTGACGTCCCGTAAGGCTTAAAGTATAAACTAATGGAAATCTCGTTCCAGGTCAGATTGGGGTTAAAACTTGTCAATTAAAACTATGATTTTAATTTAATCCGGTAATGTGTTTTTTTCACCACAATATAGCGTTAATTTAAAATTCTAACTACACATCATTAGAAAAATGATAGGCTATGCCAAATCATTATGTAATATCGAAACTTTCGTCGATTTGGAGATGAAACTAATGTGTTTTGGTAAATCTATTGTAAAGGGTTGTACAAACTTCTTTGGAATGGAGGTGGCAGAATTTATCTCAGGCAAATAAAGAACGCGGTTTTCTTTTTTCTTTAAGTGAAGATGTCAATCAGTAAAAACAGTGAAAAAAAGAAGCAATTTTTAAATCTTTGAAAAAATGGAAAATAATTTTTTTAGATGACCGAAATTAAAAACGACGCGTCTGTTTTTTAAAATGATCTTAACATATTAATTTCAACTTATATAGATTTTCATTTGGACAACGGCTATATAATTATACCCTATTTGTCCTTGTTTCTATTCGTCTGTTTGTCTCTCTGTCTATCTGTCTCTCTCTCTCTCTCTCCTCTCTCTCTCTCTCTCTCTCTCTCTCTCTCTCTCTCTCTCTCTCTCTCTCTCTCTCTCTCTCTATATATATATATATATATATATATATATATATATATAATATATGTGTGTGCGTGTGGGCGCATTAGTATATGTATGTATGTATGTGTTTTTGTGAGTATCTAGATATTTACCACGTACCCCACGTGTACGAGTCAGGCACGAGGCCATATTAATGTGGAATCATCCATGAACCAAAGGCGGGTGCAAAAAATGCATTGATCCCGTCGGCATTCCCCCTCAAAGGCGTACCTCAGGCACTGGGCAATGATCCTATCCCTGCCTCTTTAAATCAAGGGTGCAGGTATTGCCTGGGGGATAGCCCCATGGAATCAACGCTATTAGCATGTAAGATCCAGGGCCCAAACCACTGGACTCCCGGCTGTGAGTGAGTGTCTATGTCGGTGCGTGTAAGCGTGAACGAGAACATGAATTTTCATGAACAAATCCTGGAAGCAATAGCCACAAGAAACAAACATACTGCTGGATAAGCAAAGACGAACTCATAAGTGACTTTCTCTTGAGGGAACCTATACAGAGACACATTTGTAAATGTGAGATTTGTGAATGTAAAATACGTTTAACATATCAAAAAGATTTAACAAAGATTACGTGTTTGTAAGAAAATTTAAAAACAAGATCATTAATAGGAGAAAATCATATTTAAATAAACTTGATATGCAATTCTTGTTCCGTCTGAAATCAGATTTGATGAGGCTAATAAGGCCAAAATAAATTTATTTCTGATAAACTGAGATTTTCATCTATTTATCTATATATGTATGCGGTATAGAAATAGACAAACAATATTAAATATTATGCTAACAGATATCTGTTTTAACCTGAGAGGTCTATAAAGTATAACTCAATTGAAATCATTTTAAAATCAAAATGAAGATAACTGTAAAAGACACTTTATAAACACTGGTCTTTATCAGAGCATATATTTTGTTGAATGAAAAAGGAGAAAAATTTAACAGTTTGACACGAGAGGTTCAAATATAAATATATATATATATATATATATATATATATATTCTTATTATAATGGAGATTGTGGGTTTGTCTGTCTGTAACCGAAACTATGTTACTATACAAGTCACAATTCCTTTCGTTATTTACATCATATTCTCCATGACTTTATTTTTTATTTAAAACTCAATTATTAATAAAATTGTTTTACATTACTTACACTGTTGACCATATCTACATACTAATAACATGCAATTGTATTTATATATACAACAAAATAGCGATTTACAGTGTGAAAGGGAAGGCTAATTTGCATATTGATCTTTAAAAATGATTTTAATAAATATATGCTTAGTATTATTGATTTCTAATTGTTTGGTTTTATCTTATTGAATATGAGCAAAGATCTCTTCAATAAATCTTAAAAGAAATCCCTTAACAAGAAGAAATAACTGTAATATTATCTTTACTTCCTATTTTAACTAAACAGTTTAATTAGGAAAACTTACCAATGAAAGACGGAGTAACAGAAAATGATGGAAGAGTTAGTTTCAAAGTTGTTCTATTTTTCAATCATATCCCCTCTGTTCAAAATCTTTTTATCTACACTCTTATTCAGTTTCATTAGCCTTTCTAATTTAATATAATATTTTATTATAAAATTTAACTAAAATACTTGCACCCGGAGGGTCCATATATTTGCTAGTATATATATATATATATATATAATATATATATATATATATATATATATACGTGTGTGTGTGCATCCGTCGTAGATGGTATACAGGCAAATGAAGAATTAGTCTGGAGAACGAAAGAAAAAGAAAACTGGTCATTGATTTCAAAGACAGTTCCGTCTCGGCCAAGAGACCGGACATAATTGTTATCGGTAAATATTTTTTCTAGTCTGCAGTTCAAATATACTGAAAAGATAGAAGAAGTACTAAGAGCTTGTTAAAGAGAAGCAAAAACTATTCGAATGTAAACTATTACCTCCGTCCGATAATAGTAGTTATAGTCGCATATAAACTACATACACTCAACGTGGCACATATTATGAGGCAGTTGTTGCATATGAAGACATATAGCGATTTGTGATACGGAAATATCTAGCAAACTGGAACTAAGAGATAACAGAGACAAGTCAAGCGACTCGATAACTGGAGACTACAAGAGTAACGAAAGGACGTATGATTATAGGATATACAGGCTATTATATGTTCTCTTGTAGAAAACGAAACAAGCAAAACATGTGAGTGAATAAAAATACTAGCTGAAGTAGCCGTCCCTGGCGGATAAGATATTAAAACTTCGATGTCAGCTATTTATATAAACTATTAGAAATATGGGGCATCCAATCGCGGTGTTTTGGTTAGCAGGCTAATCTCGCAGATTCTGTACTACTGAATAACGAGTTTGGTCCTCGCTGGATGCCCCATTCTTGCGACCTTGTATCACATCCACCCAATGGCGAGGATGTGAATCAATATCAAAATAATGCATTGCAGTATCACCCATAAGTAAGAATATCTTTACCATGTATACATATATAAAGGACAGTCTTTGTGTATGTATGTCCGGAGGAAACTAAGAGGATAAAATAATTAATGACAAAGTAAATATATATACACATTCACTATCACCGGATCTTCTTTTTTGAGTAAAAATAATGATTTGATTTTGTTATATAGTAAGGTCCATGAGTATTTGGAGGAGAGTCCGTCGTCTAAGTACTTCAGGTGAATTCTGTACAGAGTAATCTGTTGTTCTTAAATAGTGGTTTAGAACCATCACCACTGTTCAGGTACAGGGTAGATGGGTCATTCCATTATATCAGATTTATATTCGTGAAGATAATTAAAAAAAGTGAAATTTAAATGATAACAACAGGGAAATTATTTTGCATTTATTATTTTAAATAGGCGACATTATTTTTTTTCTTTTCAGAGGGGTTGGATCAACGCAAAGTCTTTTTTATATAAAGATTTTAATGGGGCATTCTGTGAGGATCCAACTCGCGATTAAACAATAATGGATCTGCGAGACTACTTTAACCCCCTCTACCCAGGCGCCGCCGGGTAGCAGCTTCTAGTTAAAAAAATTAAGCAAAACAGCTTAAGCAAGACAGTTGATTATTGTTAAATCTTTGATTATTATTTATTGTCTCTTTTCGTGAGAACCTTTTTCAATTATACAATAAAAAAAAAAATATCGACATTTCTGTTTGGGGAAATAAAACAATAATGTGACATTAATATGAAAAAATAGAACAAAATTTTCTCTATCAATTGAAAAATAGTATTTGTTATATTTTTATCTTAATAAGTTTATCTTTTTAACTTTATTTTATTTTAGTATATTGTTATACTATTGTATTATGTTAGTTGATTTAAAAAAGATTTTTGTTTGGTAAATAGAATTGAAGTGTCGATATTTTTTCAACCCATTTCAAGTAATACTACGTCTCTCCCATACAGGACTTTTTTTTCTATTTGCAAATATTAGTTCATTGAGTTGTTAGTATAAGTAAATAGATTTGCGAGGTCTTTTATTTTACATGTTGTGAATTTAGTTTAAAACAGTTACGAAAACCATTAAGTCATTAATCATAAGTTCTAGATTAAAGGTCAATTGAGAGCTTTTCCAGCTTGACTGGTTGTCTAATCAAAATTAAAAAGCATATAACGTACTATTTACCCTCAGCTGGAAGAGAATAGTTATGTAAGATTCAAGGTTGATAATTGAATAACAGCTCCGACACGTTGTGAGACAAAACATTTAATATATATATAACAGCACATGGAAACGATAAGATACATAAAGTACAGGAAAATAGAACATGTACATACATATACAAGAGTAGAGATAAAAGATACAGTGTTTAGGTATAAAAGAGATACCTAAATGTATATGAAATATAACTGTTACAGACATGGAACGAAAGGATAGTCCAAGCTGTATAAAAGACTTACAGTAATGTAAGGGGGAGCAAAGCCCCACCGAGAAGGGGGTAGATAGACTCTAGCCCATATCAGTTCGTTAAGATCTAGCTAAAAGAGGAAGACCAGTTCAAACCAGGCGCTTAAATACCAGAGGTCCCCTAGTGGGAACAAACGGCAACGCAGCGAGAAGGTAACTCTTCCAGGCAAAGGGAAGATAATCCCCTACAGTTAGATGCATACATTTCTCAAAAGTATTAGCGATATGTGAAATTCAAACTGCATCATTCAGGATACTAACTCGGGTCGCCGAGTCAAGTCGCTACTACGATAACCATTGCTCGACACGCCTCAATATTTGTAGAATATACATTATAATTTCTAGCAGTAGGTGTCCATAGTTCACACGGGTTCTAGGGTACCGGCCCTCGCCAACTCAGCATATGAGTAGCACATGGATATGTGCGGTAAAGAAATGAGCTGATTGTAGGTGTGGCGCTTCCCCTCAGACGCAAAAAAAACATCCCCTTGGTCTAGCGCTAGTGAAGAAGGGATAGACCCCATCGCTGTCTGGCTGATACCGGCTATAGGCCACCCAGACGACTGACTTTTAGAGGTATTCATATTTATAGGATATTCTATTTGATTAATTACCACGGTTTTCCTATTTGACGTTGGCCCTTGTACCTGTCAGTAGGCGCTAGGTGGTGTAGCGAGCTGCGATATAAAAAATGGAAACACGAAAGTCAAACTCGCTCCGCGCACGAAAACATGCTCATCATATAAGTCAATATTTAGTTTTCTGCTGTAGTTTGATTGCATTATAGTTATACATACATACATATATATATATATATATATATATATATATATATATAAAGATAAAAGGTGGCTTACCGGTGAATATGGGCACGATCGTTGGAGGTGCACAAAATCGAATTAGATAAAAATTATTTTTAAAGAAAATTCAAACCATTTTGCAGACCTTTATAGCTTATATATATATATATATATATATATATATATATATATATAATATATATATATATATATGCTCAGCTGAGTTCCACCGAATCAAGCCGAATGAAATAAGAGAACTCCTATAATTCTTTAAAATCAGAATTATATTTGAAAATCAAAATTGTATTCCGGGTTTTACCTGAGGCCAAACACATTATACTATTTCTGGACGGGATAAACGCAACTATCTCACCTACCATGCGATCAGAACTCTTATGGCAAACAAGAAGAAAAAAATGTGCTGCAGAATATTTAATGGAAGATGTGCTTGGTTACCTTGAAAATCTGCATATTTAAACCTGGAGTTTTACTTAGGCGCGAACACCTATTGCTGTATTAAGGACATCAACACTATCTCTACTAAGATACTATTTTTCTATTAGAACACATCCTTCATACAAATCTCTATATTTCT
>CM042141.1:124351501-124399001 GCA_023376005.1 Doryteuthis pealeii
GACTAGGGCCGGTATCGAACTCGCAACCTTGTGGTTACCAGTCGGACACTCTACTGACTGAAAACACAAAATTAGATTTGTATTCCTTAACAAATCGTATTTGTCTTGGTCTCTTTTTCCTGGTTGACTAAATCGAGATTTATTTCTGATATTAAAAAAAAGTCTCTTCAAAACTGCATTATCTGAGTCATCATATTCTACACGCTGTCGTAACGACCTATTGGAATCTCGTGTAGCATTTTACAAGCAGGCACAGGTCAATGGCATCCCATCTTGGTAACCTGACCCTACCAGCATATCCTGCTAAATTGACTCTTGGAATCGGAAGCAAGAGAAATCCATGATTGTCTCAAGAATCAATCGAAATCAATTTCAATTTCAATGTTACTTCAAAATGCTTTCCAAAGTCGTCGTCGTCGTCGTCGTCATTATTACAATTTGTTTGGTTCTTTTTTTATTTGCAAATCACTTGAATATCTATTGATTTGGCTGTCTGTGCAAATTCTTAGCAATGAATTGTCTTCATTATTAAGTCTTTCTTTTTAAATTCGAGTCGGTCTGTCCATTTTCCTACAATGATAACCGTTACACTCGACCACCTCCGATTGTTACAATTCATGAGAAGTTATAAATTGTGAACAGACCTGTAGCTAGGAATATTTGAATTAAGGTCTGTTTTTGGATTTATGGCATGTCAACCCTTGTTGGGTTATTTTGTTACAATTCATGAGAAGTCATAAATTGTGAACAGACCTGTAGCTAGGAATATTCAAATTAAGGTCTGTTTGTTGGATTTACGGCATGTCAACCCTTGTTGGGTTATTTTGTTACAATCATGAGAAGTCATAAATTGTGAACAGACCTGTAGCTAGAATATACAAATTAAGGTCTGTTTGTTGGATTTACGGCATATCAACCTTGGTGGGTATTTTTGTTACAATTCATGAGAAGTTATAAATTGTGAACAGACCTGTAGCTAGAATATTCAAATCAAGGTCTGTTGATTTAGAATCAAGGAGTCCTCATGTAAAAATTACTGGTGACTTTTAATAACCCTTGACCCCTTAGAGACGCGCGATTTAGGTGCCATGTCAGACAGGTGATATAGTTTAGTTAGTTCAGATGCGACCAAGCTTTTGAAGGGGATAGACACGATTCTTGGCTCTCCCGGGCTCCATCCCCGCGGCAGAATGAATCAAATATGGGGTAATAAAACTTGATCAAGAACAAAGAAGGTCTTGTGTTTGTTAAATGATTAAGACAAGGACCAGCTTAGCCCAGCCCAAAGAAGAATTAGCAAGGAAGAAAATCAACCACCAGCAGATACCAAAGAACAATGGCGGTTGACGAGTTAGACGAAGCAGAAATGAAACAAGTAACTAGTTAGCAGCAACGAGCCAGCGCCAAGCAGAGTAAACAGTAACCAGCAGGGTAATGAATTAAATAAGATACCACCATCTCATCTCTAATGTATTTCGCTAATATATTTCTCTGTCTGTCTGTCTGTCTCTCTATTATATATCCGAGTATTTCAGAACGGTATATACATCTATACAACACGATTTCATACATTCAACCCCTAGAAAAAGATACCACCATCCCATCTCTAATATATTTCTCTGTCTGTCTGTCTGTCTCTCTATTATATATCCGAATATGCCAGAAGAGTATATACATCTATACAACACGATTTCATACATTCAACCCCCAGGAAAAGAACATTTAAAGCCAGAACATTTTAAAGCCTGAACATTTTAAAGCCTGAACAAAAGAAAAAAAAAAAGAAGAAAGAAATCTAATTTTTTTAATGGTACGGCTGAGAACTTTTCAGCAAACATTTTACTCAGCATTGAATATATTATCTTATTTCTAATGCTTTTTTTTTCTGTTTTTGTATTTTTTTCTTCTTTTGTTTGTTTGTTGTTAGAGAATCGAATGTTTCATGAATGTTTAATACGATAAAATTTATTTTGTCTCCCGGGCAATTTATTATTCCCTTGCGCCGACTCGTTGGCACCCAGTCCCATCAACAACCTTTGAACTTTAACAGCAATAGTTTTCAAAATTTATTATTTACTTGCATAGATGCCGCCAAAACTGACGCAGTTTTTTTTTACGTATAAATTGGTACCTATGCTTGTCTATGGTTTTGACCAAGTAGGACCGGTTTAGCTCAGTCGGTAGAGCGTCCGACTAGGAACCACAAGGTTCCTGGTTCGATACCGACCATCGCCAACTCAACGTATGAGTAGCACAGTGATCTGTGCGGTAAAGTAAGGAATTCATGGTAGATGTGGCGTTTCACTTCAGATGCTAAAACAACCTCCCTCGGTCTAGCGCTAGGGAACAGAGAATAGACTCCCTTGCTGTATGGCTCATACCGATTTTAAGCCACCCCGCCGTCTTTACTTACTTTTATTTTAGCATCAGTCGTGTTGGGTAGCTGAGAACACGGGAGCATCGGTTGGCTGGAATCCTTTCCCATTACACGAGTAAATATGATAAAGGAAGAAAATAAAAAGCTAGATCAGATCTATACACAACTATTTTGAATAAATGCTGGAAGCAGCACTTACAAAAAAGCGGCTATTCGGCCAGTTACTTTGTATCTCACATACAATACCAGTAAGACGAGCAAGACATGCTGGGTACCGTTGGGGCATTGCTGTATCACATGAGTTCACGTAGAAACCAAATACTTTTGTTGTCTGCAACAAACTAAATCATAGAACCATCAGCCTATAAAACAACAGTTGTACGGCTCCTAAACTCTCTTCTCACAAACCCTAAAAGTAAAATGAGCAAGACATTATGAACACTGCTCAGCACTACTGACAAAATAAGAATGAACATAAAAAAGGTTATCCTACACAAAATAAGAATGAACATACAAAAAATGTTATCCTACAAAATAAGAATGAACATAAAAATGTTATCCTACACAAAATAAGAATGAACATACAAAAATGTTATCCTACACAAAATAAGAATGAACATAAAAAAAGTTATCCTACACAAATAAGAATGAACATACAAAAATGTTATCCTACACAAAATAAGAATGAACATACAAAAAATGTTATCCTACACAAAATAAGAAAGAACATACAAAAAATGTATCCTACACAAAAAAGAATGAACATATAAAAATGTTATCCTACACAAAATAAGAATGAACATATAAAAAATGTTATCCACAAAATAAGAATGAACATATAAAAAAGGTTATCCTACACAAAATAAGAAATGAACATACAAAAAATGTTATCCTACACAAAATAAGAATGAACATATAAAAATGTTATCCTACACAAAATAAGAATGAACATACAAAAAATGTTATCCTACACAAAATAAGATGAACATAAAAAATTATCCTACACAAAATAAGAATGAACATATAAAAATGTTATCCTACACAAAATAAGAATGAACATACAAAAAATGTTATCCTACACAAAATAAGAATGAACATAAAAAAGGTTATCCTACACAAAATAAGAATGAACATACAAAAATGTTATCCTACACAAAATAAGAATGAACATAAAAAATGTTATCCTACACAAAATAAGAATGAACATATAAAAAATGTTATCCTACACAAAATAGAATGAACATATAAAAAAGGTTACCTACACAAAATAAGAATGAACATAAAAATGTTATCCTACACAAAATAAGAATGAACATAAAAATGTTATCCTACACAAAATAAGAATGAACATATAAAAAATGTTATCCTACACAAAATAAGAATGAACATAAAAAAATGTTATCCTACACAAAATAAGAATGAACATACAAAAAATGTTATCCTACACAAAATAAGAATGAACATAAAAAATGTTATCCTACACAAAATAAGAATGAACATATAAAAATGTTATCCTACACAAAATAATGAACATATAAAAAAGTTATCCTACACAAAATAAGAATGAAAACAAAAAAATGTTATCCTACACAAATAAGAATGAACATATAAAAAAATTATCCTACACAAAATAAGAATGAACATACAAAAATGTTATCCTACACAAAATAAGAATGAACATAAAAAATTTATCCTACACAAAATAAGAATGAACATATAAAAAATGTTATCCTACACAAAATAAGAATGAACATACAAAAAATGTTATCCTACATAAAATAAGAATGAACATAAAAAATGTTATCCTACACAAAATAAGAATGAACATAAAAAAGGTTATCCTACACAAAATAAGAATGAACATAAAAAAGGTTATCCTACACAAAATAAGAATGAACATACAAAAAATGTTATCCTACACAAAATAAGAATGAACATATAAAAATGTTATCCTACACAAAATAAGAATGAACATAAAAAAGGTTATCCTACACAAAATAAGAATGAACATACAAAAATGTTATCCTACATAAAATAAGAATGAACATAAAAAATGTTATCCTACACAAAATAAGAATGAACATACAAAAAATGTTATCTACAAAATAAGAATGAACATACAAAAAATGTTATCCTACACAAAATAAGAATGAACATATAAAAAGGTTATCCTACACAAATGTTACATAATTATTGGATCCCTAATACTTATATATAGATATAAATTAAAAAGGCATATACTTGTATGTATGTATGTATGTTTGTATGAGTGGATGTATGCATATATAAATGTATGCATGGATGACTGGATGGATATAAAGAGATTGGCTTATAATCCATATTTAGATTACATAGACGTTTGTAAATTTTTATTTCAGAATAAGGAGAAAGGCGAGTAATAGTCCTTGGTTATCGGCCTGTTTAAAATTTGAAGTCTGAGAAAAAAGAACGTTGAAAAAATGAACGGTTTGAAATATTACGTCAAATATTCTTTTTTGCGCTGTGAGTATTAGAATGTGTAAGTGTTTGTATCGAAAAAAGCATTGTGCATTTTTTATGTGTTTATGAATGTGTTTATATATATATATATATATATATATATATATATATATATATATATATACATATATATATATATATATGTATATATAATATATATATATATATATATATATATGTGTGTGTGTGTGTGTGTCTGTCTGTCTGTCTGTCTGTCTTTCTCTCTGTATCTATATATCAATCAGTCGCTATCGGTCATCGCTCTTGGAAAGTCTTAAGACGGCATCCAGTGTCTGCATACAGATGGTGGATGTTGTGTTTATGTAGGATAACCTTTCTTTAATTCTTACTTCTAGTCGTCTTTTCTTCTGGCCGGCTTTGTTTCTATCTTCTGTTATCTTGGATATCTTCTAAGGTCTGGTCTTTCTTGGGGACTTCCGGTCTGGTTTCTCTTAGGGATTTCTCCTTATCAAAAGCCCTGTGTCATTGTTAGTTTTTAGGTAATAAACATAAGACTTCGATTTACTTTGATGTTACTTTATTTGTAAATCCCCAAACCAGACATCTGCGCACATTCTACGAGCTCGGCTCCTACTTGCTAACTGACTGAGTTGCTTACTATCCTTAAACCGGAAGACAGGGTTTTCTATGCCTTCCGGTTCTCACGATTTATCCCCGGAAGGCAAGGTGAGAGTGAGGTCAAGCGTTGTCACTCATCCTTCAAGGCCATGGGCTGCACTAATCGCCATTATGTTTCTACACTACCTTATATAAGTATTAGGGATCCAATAATTATGTAACATTTAAACAACCCGCTCCCTATGGGTAGGATGTGACACAAGGTAGAAAAATGCGAGAATTGAAGTCGCTAATCAGTAGTAAGACGTCTACATAACTAGCTTGCTAACCATTATAACGCGGAATGAGCCCTAAGTATTTACCCAACCCGTTCACAAGAGGTAGGATGTGACATAACGTCGTAAGTATCGGGTATCCAGTGATGATCGAACTTGCTATTCAGTAGTAATGGATCTGCGAGACTAGATTGCTAAATATTACAACACGATCGGACACCCAAGTATTTTCTCAATCCGACCGCCAATGTAATAGAAGGTAGAAAAATGGGGCTCCAGCGAGGATTAAACAAATTATTCAGTAGTAGTGGATCTGTGAGACTAGCTTGGTAACCATTAAACCAAAATGGGACGCCCGAGAATTTACCTAACCCGTTTATCATAGGTAATATGTGGCATAAAGTCGCAAGTATGGGGCATCCGGCTATGATCGAATTCACTATTTAGTACTAATAGATTTGCGAGACTAGCCTGCTAACAATTACAAGACGATGGAATGCCCAAGTATTTTCCCAACCCGTTCACCAGAGGTAGGATGTGACATAAGGTCGCAAGTATTGGGTATCCACTGAGGATCGAACTTGCTATTCAGTAGTAATGGATCTGCGAGACTAGATTGCTAAATATTACAACACAATGAGACGCTCAAGTATTTACTCAACCGATAGCCACAGTAAGGATTTGATACCAGGTAGAAAAAATGGAGCTCCAACTAGGATTAAAACAATTATTCATTAGTAATGGATCTGCAAGACTAGCTTGCTAACAATTACAATACGATGGGACGCCAAAGAAGAGGCAAGAATATTCGTTACTAGTACTAGCAAATATATGCCCCCTCCGGGTGCAAGTATTTAAGTTTTAATATAATAAAATATCATATTAGATTAGAAAGGCTAATGAAACTGAATAAGTATGCAGATAAAAAGATTTGGAACAGAGGGAGTATGATTGAAAAATAGAACAACTTTGAAAGTAACTCTTCCATCATTTTCCATTACTCCCTTCTTTCATTGGTAATTTTTCCTAATTCAACTATTTAATTAAAATAGGAAGTAAAGAATAATATTAGTTATTTCTTCTTCTTAATGGATTTCTGTTAAGATTTATCCCCCAGATTTTTGCTCATATTCAAAAAGATAAAACCAAACAATTAGAAATCAATAATACTAAGCATATATTTATTGAAATCAAATGTTTAATATCAATATGCAAATTAGCCTTCCTATTCACACTGTAAACCGCTATTTTGTTGTATATATAAATACAATTGCATGTTCTGTGTATGTAGATATGGTCAACAGTGGCCTCGGCCTCTGGACCATTGATATAATTAACGGCGTCGATCCCAGGGGGCCATCCCCCCAGGCAACACCTGCCCCCTTGTTTTAAAGGGGCAGGGCTGGGTTTATTGCCCAGTGCCTGATGCGCCCCCCTTGAGGGGGAATGCCGACGGGATCGACGCAATTTTTCACCTGCCACTCCATGAGCTTCGGCTTGTGGGTGGTCCCACATAAATAGGGCCTTTGTGCCTGACCCGTACAAGTGGGGTACGTGGAAAATATCATGTAGATATGGTCAACAGTCTTAATGATGTAAAACAATTTTATCAATAACTGAGGTTTAAATAAAAATAAAATAGCACGGAGAATGTAATAAAATATTGTATTAAATTAGAAAGGCTAATGAAACTAAATAAGAATACTGATAAAAAGATTTGAAACAGAGGGAGTATAATAAAAGATTTGAAACAGAGGGAGTATAATAAAAAATGGAACAACTGAAACTTACTCTTCCACCACTCTCGTCTTTCATTGTTATTTTTTCTAATTTAAGTATTTAGTTATAAGAGGAAGTAAAGAATAAAATGAGTTATTTTATCTTGTTAATGGATTTCATTTAAGATTCATTGAAGAGATTTTTTGCTTATATTCATTAAAATAAAACCAAACAGCTAGAAATCAATAATACTAAGCACATATTTATTAAATTCGATTTTTTAATATTAATATGCAAATTAGCCTTCCCGTTTACACTGTAAACCGCTATTTTGTTGTATATATAAATATAATTGCATGTTGTCAATATGTAGACATAGTTAACAGTATTAATAATGTATGACAATTTTATTAATAATTGAGGTTAAATAAAAATAAAATCATGGAGAATGTGATGTCTATAACTAAGAGAATTCTGACTTGAGTAGGAATATAGTTTCGGTTACAGACAGAAAAACACACAATCTCCATTATAATAAAAGATATATCGGCTCCCTGATGTCTGGCGCCAGTTTTTGGGGTTTTATTTCTTTACCTTGGTGTGTTCCAGATAAATGCAACTCTTTTATTGCTACTCGTTCGATTCCATTGGCTATATCCATAACTGTTCCTGACATTTCTTGTTCCAATGTTGATTGTCCGGATCGATTGAACGGTAATCTGTTTTGTGACCCCCAGATACTTCCAGCTTTTTCATACAATGGATCTTGGATCTTTGCAAAAAGGGATCCAAGCTCCTTCCAGGAATAAGCTATCTGGTTAATCTCTTGCTAGTGTTTCTGTAGCGAGAAGAATCTTCTGTGGCTGGTCGGTTTCAAATCTCAGGACTTAGCCTCTTTCTTTCATATATATATTTACCCAACCCTTCAGCACGAGCAGGATGCGACACAAGGTCAATCTTTTATCGTAATTTAACACGTTTGAATTCATAGTTTTCCTTCTCTTAGACGGGTTGCCACACTAAGATTAAAGAACCCAGTCTTTCCTACTATTTACGCATAGATGGAGGGTAAATTGTTGATATTAATACTATGTGAAATGTAAATGTCCAGGATTTGAACTCAGTTCGACGAGTCCATATTCTACGACGATAACCATTACACGACAAGCGCTGTATTTATTCAAACCCCCTGCCACAGGTACGATGAAACACAAGATCAATTTTTTAGTCTTATTTGAATTCAGAGTTGTTCATCTCTTAAAATCGTTCCATAAAAAAAGGTTCAAGAATCCAGTTTGTCCCATTATATTTCCTAGCTGGGGGAACAAAGAAATAGAACCATGCTTTTTTCAAGGGTATTTGCACGAAGTGAAGCACAATTAGAATCGTCCAGGATTCAAACTCGCGTCACCAATTTCGTTACGTAAGTACTTCTTATATATTAACTGCAATGTAATATGTCCAGGGGTATTAGGCACTCAGTAAGAAGCTATCTCACAATCAACTCGTCTGAATTAATTGTTACACAATTTAGTGTCATACCCAAAACACTCTTTTTAACGGGTGAGTCTCCATGGCGTAATGGCTAACGTGCTTGACTGTAACATCGAGGTAAGCAAGTTCAAACTCCAGTCGCGCTATTACATGCACTTTCGGACTAATACCCTTGGTAACGGTATGAACACTCTCATCCCACAAGCTATGGGTTCGATAGTACGACTACTGTTCTTCTACATACTTGGCTTTGGCATTAGATAACTCACTAAGTTTGGTATACCATTAAACAAATAAACTAAACCAATCAATCTTCTTAATCTTCTCTAGGCGACACAGTCGGCATATTCAAGGTCCCAAATTGCTTTACTCTAATATTTAATTAATTCAATTACATTTGAACAAAAAACAAATATACTTCAAGTAAATTAAAAAATCAACTTAAACCAAATGTTCAAAATTACTTCCTTTTCCCCTAAACAGAAGTGACATATCTTTGAGTGGAAAATCCTTATACTAAAATTAACATAAATTAATGGATGAATGAATTATAATTAACGTTTTTAAACTATGAAAAAAATTTTACACATACAAAAGATAAAAAATATATGCAACTTGAAATATAAACATTTATATATATAAAATACAATGCTGTCCCATTGATTTCTGACAACTTGATAAACATATCACCTTAGTGGGTGCAGTAACTTTTGCTTCAATCGGTAAACACGATAAGTAAAAATAAAATTATGCAATATTTTGATTTTCCCATTTTAACAAAACCATTTCCTTTACAAAAATAACTTTACACTTTCCACTTTCATTAAAAATTAGTTTACGCTAACAAAAGAACTCATCGTGTTATACTGCAGTTAAGACACTTTTTTATTTTATTTTACCCCACTGTATGTATTTACGCAACAGCTACCAAGGACAAAATCCAGTATGTCCTTCTATTCACCCATTTTTCGGAGGTAGAACAGATGGATTCATGCCTTTTCAAATTTAAATTCAAATAGCCTCGTACGGGATTTGAACTTAGGTCACCGATTCTATTAAACAATAACCGTTGTGCTAAGTACGACTCCTATTTTTAAACTGCAATCTAATATGTCCAGAGGTATTGGTTGTTTAGTGAGAATAAATCTTACAATGAAGGGTCTCACTCATTAATCATTACCTCCCGACAATGGTTTGGTTTGTTTTACGGCATATCAACCTCAGTGGGTCATTTAATGCCGACAAAGTTTTGAAATAAATACATTCTTAATCGATACTCAATTTTCTTTATAAACTCATGTGTTTCTATTGAACCCATAGATGGGACCATAACTGGTACTATCACTCCGTGGTCAGAGTGAATCAGGGAGCAATGGTGATGAAGGGGTGCTCCACATTCCCCAAACCTCCAAAACTGGAACTTTACTATCAGATAGAGTTTAACGTCATTCCCAGGACATGTAGATCCTCAGCCACTGTCTTCTAGCACCCATATGATAAAAAGGGTTGGGGCTTGCCATAAGGGTAATAGGGTTGGGGCAATTATATAGGTGCTAGGGCTTTCAGTATTTAATCAAATTTACAGTTTACAGTCTACATCGAAAATCGTTTCATTGCGATCTGAAAAAAAATTTCTATAGATTGAATAAATCATTTGTTTTATGAAACACTGAGTGCTACATAAAAAAACGTATGACGCACGCACTTAGATCTTAGACACGAATTTTCTGTTCATTTCGTCCGAATCTAATCAATTTTATTTTTCGCAAGTCAAGTAGAATTTCTTCATTCTGGTCAGTAAGTTGATAACAAAAATCTGTCGTCTAATGATAATACTTGAAGGCAATCAGCCATTTGACCGCGAAACGTCTTTCCGGTGAGAAAGTGTGAATCGCTAAATAAAGTTCGGTTAAAAACGTCATCAATTTAATTACTTGCTTGGATTCTAATTATTGAACTGAAGTAAACAAAGCAGAGAGTGAATATCTCCTTATTTAAATGTTCTATCGTCAAATTTGGCAAACAGGATTTTATTCTTAAAATTTCATCTACAGTATCATCAATAAATAAGTAAATCCTCAACAAAGAAAAAGGGCGAGACGTATTGGAATTCACTTTGATGCACACCTTTCACTGGGCGAAAGACAGGAACAAGCTTATATGTAGATAACAATATATATATATATATATATATATATATATATATATATATATATATATATATATATATATGAGAGTACGTAAATAAACACTGTGTTTATTTGATATGGCTTTTAGCCGACAATTTTTGGAGGATATGTGCTTAATTGAAGTCATAACTAATTTTTGAAAATGAATTAGTTAATAATTAATGAAATTAGGCTGGCATATATGTTCAAATTTCATTAATTACTAACTAATTAATTTTCAAAAATTAGGTATGACTTCAATTAAGCACATATCCTCCAAAAAATAATAATATTATGATAATGGTTCACGGTAATAACCTGCTCGAGTTTCACCATAAGGATCTTCAGAGTTAAATCTACTGGATTAATCAAGATATTGATTAATTGCAGTTGATTGCACGTGTGTATTTTTTGCGATAAAAATACACACGTGCAAAAAAAAAAAAAAAATACACACGTGCAATCAGCTGCAACTAATCAATATCTTGATTATTCCAGTGAATTTAACCTGAAGATCCTTATGGTGAAACCCGAGTAGGTTATTATCGTGTACCATTATCATAATAAATTTGCTCTATCAACGTCTTGAGCACTTTTTGTTTGTTATATCGCTGCCTTGTCATTGTGAATCTTCATAACCATTGTGACCTGTTTCACCGGTAAGTCACTTTTCCACAAATACCATATATATATATATATATATATATATATATATATATATATATGGGAGTGAAAAGAGGTGATCAATCCGACAATGTTAGGAGAAAAGTAGACAAATACGGGATGTTGTACTGGAGGGCTGTTTATTATTTTTGGTGGTGTCGGCATTATAATGTTTTGATCTATCAAACCTTCTTCACGACACGGACTGAGTTCTTGTATTGAAGGATTCAGTTCTCTTACTGACGAGTGTCTTGCGGTCGTGATTGGGAAGGGGGTAGTCAGCTGCTGCTGATCTGCTGTGAATGTTAGGATAGTGTTGTATACTCTCTTTCTTTACTTCTATTATTCTTCTGCTCATCTTCGGTATCTTACGTTCTTCTTCTAGCGTCTGGACTTCGTCTTGGGGACTTCGTGTCTGGTCTTCCATTGGGGATTTCTCTTTATCAGAAGCCCTGTGTCATTGGTAGTTTTTAGATAATAACACAAGATTTCGATTTACTTATCATATTTTATTTCGAAATCCCTACCAGACTACCTGCGCAGATTGAATACGGCAGTGCGCATAACACGACTTACCACCGTCGTGGTTCGGCCGATACTAACTAAAACTCTCTCGAATCTAAACCGGAAGAGGGTCTTCTCCACCGATTCTCACGGTATCCACCGGAAGGAGGATCAGGACTGAGGTCAAGCCTTGTCATTTAATCCTTCAAGGCCACCGGCTGCACTTATAACAGCCATTTTGGTTTCTACACTACTGTACACAAGTATTATGAATCTAATAATTATGTAACAATAGTAGTAGGAATTTTTTAATGAAATGTTGCGTGGGTGATAGTGTTTGTGGGGTCATGGAGTGGAATTGGGGTGATTTTGGGTGGAAAATGGGTCGTCTGTGTACACTAGACGCTGGGTTTGGTTGAGATAATGGTGTGAGTCGTATATCAGTAGGAAATGGTTGAGTGGATTTTGTTATTTGTGTACTTATTTATTCATTTAAATATTCATTTGTTTTATTTCTCTGAATGTTTGATGATTGAAGATTAGTATTATCTGCGTTATTCGGACTATTGTCCCCATCTTCATTGTTACTTGTACAACGTTTCGGCCGATATGCCCTCCGGCCTTCTTCAGGTATTTCTTTTCGGATTCGGGGACCGTCTCGGACTCTGGAACCTTCTTTTCGAACTCGTGTTCCGTGATGGCTCCCGAATACGACAAGAAATTTCCCGAGTTCGAAAAGAAGGTTCCCGAGTCCGAGAAGGTTCCCGAATCCGACAAGAAATACCTAAAGAAGGCCGAGGGAATATCGGCCGAAACGTTGTACAAGTAACAATGAAGATGGGGACAATAGTCCGAATAACGCAGATAATACTAATCTTCATGTGTTTTTTGTTTTTTTGTGTCGTGCTGTTTTTTTTGTTTTGTTTTTTGTTTTGTTGCTTTATAGCTGTTGTTGATATAACTGATAAAGTTAGATGGCCGATAGGGACGGATGGCGAGTGGTACAGAGACAAGGGGAATCCGTGCTATCAGCACGACTTGTTGATGATGATGGATCGATCTTTACACGAGTAGTAGTAACGGTAAATCTTTTTGAAAGACCAGTTTCTTAAGTTTAAATCACTGATTCGAGCCTCTTTTACTGACGTCAGCTTTATTAAAAGATCAATTCTGCGAGACACTTGATTACATAGCACAATGTGTTTGTTATGACTAAAGGAAACGTACATTTATTGCTTGAGAAGATATTTACAGCTCGTTAGTCGAAAATTATCGACCCTGAATACAAACAAACAAAACGACAACCCTGTAGACGGGGTTTAAGATACGCCATCTCTATCCCTCTGCATAGCAGCATTGTGCGGCAAGGCTTCAGTTCTAGAGCCCTGAAGAGGTTAGAGAGCCCCAATCTAACCCAGAGTGGTAGTACCTGTTAAGATCCCATCTATGGGTCAAATAGATCTGTTATTATATATATTTAGGCGTCCCGTCATGGTGTAAGGGTTAACAAGCTAAACTCTCAGATCAATTACTTCTGAATAGCACAGAATGCCTCATAAAAATCCACACGTAAAAAAGACCTTGAGTTTATCCGGCCTGGTGGAAGGCCAGGAAATTAAAAAAAAATAATTATCAACATTTTGAGCGGTTGCTTATTTTTAGTAGCGCATTGAGCAGCTCTTATGACAAACACTCAAGCCTTTTTATCAAATGGTTGCTACAGAAACCTGAAGAAAATAGGTATTAAGATAGTTACATATTCAACGAAAAAATTAAAAACATTATATATAGTAAAAGTAATCATAAACACACACACGCCATAAACACATGTAGGTGAGACATCTAGATCTCTAGTCAAACGAATCTTGATGCTTAGGTATCACACCAAACTCGGTCTTCTCAACAATGTCCTAGTCAAACACATTATAGATACAAACCATACTTTTGATTTTAAAGGAGCAAAAATATTAACTCACATACACCATGGAACACTACGTAGGATTGGTCATGAACATGATACAAACCCTCTGAGAATTTTTGTTTTGAATTTAAAATATTTCTTTTTCTTACAAAAAAAGAAGCAGTTACATCTGTTGATGAACTTGACATATGCTTTTGAAAAATTTCTTGTTTAAATTTAAAATATTCTCTCTTTTTTTGTCTCTTAAAGAATCCAGTAGAAAACAATAACTTTATAAAACGGGCAGAGTTGTCTTCTATTAATATGCTCTGAAGAAGATTTTTTTGAAAAAGTCGAAATATTGCAATATCGGCAATATAAGAAGTTGAAAAAATAAATTCAGTTAAAACAAGTGTGTTTTTTCATATCATATTACTACTGAATTGCGAGTTCGGTCCTCGCAGGATGACCCATTAAAAATAACCACTTAAAACGATCTTAATTTAATTCTACCTGATGGGAGGTCGGGGAATTTTCTTTTCGTCAGTTTAACTTTATGTGTATTGATAAATTCCTTTGAAAAAACACTCAATGAGGGTAAACCTCAATGACAAAAGGCACACATGGAAGAACCACAACACAATGACATCAAACTCTGACCAGACCTTAAGCTGCAGCTGCCACGACCATGGCTACCTATCCCGTATTAGTCTAATTCGCTATAAACATGCCTGTGCCTGCAGTTATTGCGGACCACACCCCTAATGTTCGGCTGACTGTCACATAACGCTGAAAGTACCCGATCTCATTAGATCACCAAAGTTAAGCAGTGATGAGCGTGTTCAGTATTTAGTTGGGTGACAACTTACGCAACAGCAGATACAGTAAGCAACTAGAAGATAGGAGGGTTGAAGTAAAATCCGACAGTATGAGGTAAGGTAAAAGGAAAAGTGGACACAAAATAATGACTCAAACAAGTAGAAGTAGGAGAGAAATATTTCGTCCTTCTTTACGCGAAGAACATCATTTGAATAAAGTTAGACTGATGATGTTCGTAAAGAAGGGCGAAATATATCTCTTCTACTTCTACTTGTTTGAGTCATTATTTTTTGTCCACTTTTCAGTAAGCAACATATATCAAAATTACTGGAGGCGCGTGGTGGAGTATTGGTTACCATCGTAATAAATGGACACGACAGAGACAGGTTCAAATTCTATACGAGGCCGTTTGCATTTAAATAGCCGTGGGAAAGGTATGAATCCAACTATTCTGCCTCCAATATTAGGGCTGACTGTGCTCTTTAAAATTGGTTAGGCAACAACAACCAGTCTATGAGAAGGAACACTCTGAATTCAAATCTATTAAACTCCGCTTAAGAAATCGACCTTGTGTCACATCTTTCACGTGCGGGGGGATTGGATATATATATATATATATATATATATATATATATATATGTGTGTGTGTGTGTGTGTGTGTGTGTGTGTGTGTGTGTGAAGAAAGGAAGTGAATCCGACGGTATGTAGTATATTAGGAAAAATGTAAAAACACAGGTTTAAATGGGTTAAGTGGTGAGTTTATTGACCGACGCTGCAGTGTTTCGATCTATTAATTAGATCATCTTCATGTCATTTGTTGGTATATGGAAGGTGATAAGAAATTATTTATCACAGAATAACGAGAAAAGCGAGTGGTAGTTATTGTTATTCAGTCTGTTAAAAAATTTTTGAGGTTTGAAAAAAGGGACGGTTTTGAAATATGACGTCAAATATTATTTTTTATGGCGTGAGTATGGGACGGTGTAGGTGTGTGTATCGAAAGGAAACATGCCCAATGTTTCCTTTCGATACACACACCTACATTTCTTATCACCTTCCATATACCAACAAATGCCCTGAAGATTATCTAATTAATAGATCGAAACACTGCAGCGTCGGCCAATAAACTCACCACTTAACCCATTTAAACCTGTGTTTTTTCATTTTTCCTAATATACTATATATATATATATATATAAATATATATATATATATATATATATATATATATATATATGGAAATTACTTGATTTGGCATTAACTGATCCGAGAAGGGTTGATATACCGTTAAACAAAACAATCAACCAGTGATTAATCTTCGTTCACAAAGCCAAACCATGTTATGAAGTTATAATTTAAAATCTTTTATTTTCTGGTTTTCACAATAATTATTTTTCAAACTTTTCCATTCGAGTTTTTGATTTCCGTACGGACGTTTCTATTTCTGTCGGTAGGGGGCAGACCTGTCCATACTCTAAGATTCAGACTGTTGCCAAATTGATCTGTTCTCTTCCGGTTCCTGAGTCTAAGATTTTGTTTATTTTTGAAGGATTTGCCAACTCCCCGCCCACAGAATCGAGATCTTGTGCTGGTTAGGTTCTCTACTGACTTGGAAAGAACTTCACCTCTTCCGGATGTCGCTCAAAATGCCAGACATTAACGTTTCCATCTTCCAGAACAGTTGAATAATTTTCACTGGAAAAGGCCAACCATTAGATTTCCACTTGAGTTTTGACAACCCTGAAGTAAAAACCGAACGGGGAGGAAGAGGCCTTTTCCTGCATTTCAAACTCGCATTACCAATCATTAACTTCTCAATCGATTCTCCAGCTTAATCGATAACGTATTAAGGAAACTGGCGAAACTACGGATGAAGAAATGACAACATTCTCATAAGTAAACAGCTGATGATGGTATGTCATTGTTTGAAAGTTTCATCGACATTAAATTTGAGAATCCATTCTTGTTGTCAGAATACGTCATTTTAATCTTGATATACACTGGCAAATTGTTTCCGTTTCGATCTTAGCTCGACTTGGACAAATATAATCAATAAACAAGCAAACAGTAAAAAGTACCAAGAAGTTTGAGTTTAAAGAAAAACTTATAAAATTTATACTTCCAAACTTAACATACCATCATTTGCCTATCATAAATTTATTTCGACCAGAATTCAATATGAGTCTAGCCTCATCAGATAGCTCATAACATAAATACTGAGAAAAACTGGAATAGAAAAATATTTTTTTCTTTCTTTTTTATTAGACAAGTGAAAACTCTACTCACCCACATCAATTTTATATATGATGACAATAGAAGCAACAGAAATGTAATCAAATACTTTTCTTTAAATTCCAGACAGGATATATATATATATATATATATATATATATATATATATAAGTAAAGTCGGTGGGGCGGCCTAAAGTCGGTATCAGCCAGTCAGCCAGGGAGTCTATCCCTTTTTCAATAGCGCTAGACCAAGGAGATTGTTTTTTAGTATCTGAGGTGGGGCGCCACACCTACCATCAGCTCCTTACTATACCGCACAGATCCCTGTGCTACTCATACGCTGAGTTGGTGAGGACTGGTATCGAACTAGGAACCTTGTGGTTTCTAGCCGAACACTCTACCGACTGAGCTAACCCAGCCCATATTATCATTATTATTGTTATTATTATTATTATTTTTATCATTGTTGTTGTTGTTGTTGTTGTTTATGAGTAACATCTTAGAAAATGTTGTTGTATGGTTATTACATTGTGAATGTAAATATTTCATATTATTCAAAATAACTTACTTATTTATCTGTCCTAAAAGTCTTTAGAGGATAAGGCTAAGTTACCGTCGTAGTTCTTGGAGTTATACATTTTGCTGTGTTGTCAACGATGGTCTGATGCTTCTGTCTTGCCTCGGGATCCTTTTATTTTTAACTCACTTGACTCTTTTCTCTTACTCTCTCTCCTTCTTCGCCTCTAATTCTAGTGTTTAATTCCCATCCCTCTAATTCTAAGTTGTTAATTCCAATCCCTAAGTGGTCTGTTTACTGTATATTTTTAAATCGAGATTTAAGATCGGCTGGTTTGACTTGGATCATTTTTAAGAATTTATGAATTGTGATTTTTTCATTGATAGGAAATTTTAGAAAAAGAATTTTAAGCTCAGCTTAGAGCACTCGAGAACGAAAAGGATGGAATGAGTATGTGAAGATGCTTCAGCAGTCTTCCGAGTGGGGAGGCCTTGCAAGCACATGAAAACAACTTTTACCTATGATCATCTCCGACTTCAGCCACCGGTGTATAAGATATGATATGAACAAATTTGCATTTTTAGTAATATCAAACAGGGGTTGTACGTAAACGAATTGGATACATATATAGCGATGTTACTATGAGAAAGTGGAACATATACAAAAAGAGAACAGGGCCCTTCCCATGATGCAATCTTTGGCAAGCTAGATTCGAAGAACATTGTTAGAGAGTTCGATACTCCCTCAACGTCCCCTACTTAAATGACTATACAAAAGAGAACAGGGTGCCTTAAGTTATGTAATGGTTGGCAAGTTACATTCGCAGACCTCTGTTAGTTTAGTAATGTTTCCACCCTTGTGTTACTGACCTTAGTAAATAATTATAGTAGTGCTGCTTAGGAACCTCACATAGTGTAAGATAGATTAACGGACCATTGTTAGTGGGGCTTACAGTTAAGTCACGTTGAAAGCACCGGTTTCCGCAAGATCACCGATCTTATGCAGTTGTGAGCTAGTTAAATACTTAGATGGGCGACCATTTAAGCAACAGCAGGTACTGTAAGAAACCGAATATCAAAATGACATGAATCGGTATTCAATAACCCGAAACGGGTTCATGTGCCGCAAAACAAACGCAATCAATTAACCATTGTTAATGAGCTTGTTTCTCACTGGACGACCAATACCACTGGCCTTTTGTCACATTTAAGTTAATCTTACTAGATAACTATCTAGTCTTGCTACTTATGGGGTGTAATAGTTAAGAGCTGGATTAGCTGACCATTGCTAGTGAGTTCGATCCTCACTGGGTGCACCATATTTCCATCCTTGTAAATAACTATAGTCATATCATTTGTAGACATAACTACAGTCATACAATTTGTAGAAATTTGGGAATTACAAAAAGAATACATTGAACTACATTTATTGATAGACTTTAAAATGACCTTTAGTTATCTATAAAATATGAATGTATGCATACACATCATTACATGTCCTTTTCTTTGAAAAAAGAAGTTTCAAATAAAAAAATAAAAATCAAAGAAAAACAAACGCAGACAAAAACAATAAAAAATAACTTGTACCAGAAAATATTAAAGTAAACTCATTTCGAGTTGGTTGGTTGGTTGGTTGGTTGGTTGGTTGGTTGGTTTACCATCATGTCAACTCTTGTGTTATTTTATATCGAAGTCAGTTCAGCAATTATTATCCCTAGATATATATCGCTTAGAAATTTATTTCACAATTATTTTAAACAAGTAAACACTTATCTCAAACATCTATGGAACCCAACAGGATAAACCAAAAAAAAAAAAAAAAAAGAAAGAAAGAAGATACATACAAAATAACAAAAAACAAAACAAACTCCCAAAAACAAAAACAAAAAAACAAACAATAAAAAAAACTAAAAGACAAACAAAAAACAAGACATGGTAGAAATCTTTAGTGTTGATTGGTTATACAACTTGTTCGGTTATTTGATGCCAAAATCAGTTCAACAATTATTGTCAACAGTTATATAAGATACTTGAGAGAGTGTCAGGCTAATGTACGGCTGCATTACTTGGACCCTAACGAAATGTTTATAGAATAAACTAAATGGAATTTGAATAAGAATACTGAGTGTTGTCTTACACAAATCTTGGAAACAGCACCCCTTAAGAAAGCGGCTGTACGGCCACTTGACTCCTATCACACATACCATCCAAATAAGACGATCGACACAATGCTGGACACTGTTGAAGAACCAAGGACGAACTCATAAGTGGCGTTCATCTATGATCGTCTACACATGCACACACCGATGTAAGCCCCCCCCCAAAAAAAACAAACCCAAAAAATGCCTATACCAATCAGCTCTGTATATATTCTGGATTCTGCATGGAAGTGACGTTTTCTTGTGGAAACTGCACATAGATCGCCATCAACAGGGACGGTTGGCGAGAGATTGTCATGGATATCCGTGATGCCGGCATGATGAAAATACGTTACATAAATATATTTTCCAATCATTTTAAACAAGTAAAGACTTCTCTATTTGATCCAAAAATGGGATTTTAACGGGATAAAATAAAAATTCTACCATTCCATGTCAGTGTGGACCTGGTAGAATGGAACAATGAAGGGGTACTCGAACACTCCCCAGGTATCCAGAACTGGAGCTTCATCATCACATACAGATTAGTGACATAACCAGGAAACCCATATTTGATTTTTTAAGGAGAGCGTCTTACTTCTCCGTAGGGGATACTGTTATATGCCTCTTAACATCGGGTGTATATAATTGAGAGAGAGAGAGAGAGAGAGAGAGAGAGAGAGAGAGAGAGAGAGAGAGAGAGAGAGAGTTGGATGAGTGGATGCTTATTTCTTACTTCTCTGCTCTTTTTACTTGTTCCTGGCATTTTCCTTTGGGCTGATTCTGTGAGTTGGTTTCTTCCTTCTGGGCAGTCTGTGTATTTTTTGTTTTAATTAATACGCAAGTCTTGTTTTTTTTATTAGTCTTTATTAAAAAAACCCAGCCGAGCGTTTCTGAAACCGCGTGGAGGAGAAGCGGTATCTTGAGAGAACGTTTTCTCTCAATGACTGTCTGGCCGCAACTGACCAAAACATAACTTCAGTTCACGCGCTTGTATTCGCGCGTTTCGGGAGGGGGGAGGGGTCAAGTAGAGTTTACCAAATGCCAATCACGCTAACGGTAATTTTCCACTCAACTCCTCAGATTTTGAATTTTTAACGAACTCTGATTCAAAAACATCTACACTACTTACGCAATTCATAGGCTATCCATGTAACAATACGATTAGTGTATTCGGCGCCTTGCCGGCTGAGCGACCGGGTTTGGAGAGTTAACAACTACTGCGCCAGAAAAAAGTGTCATTGGAAACAAGCGTACAGATGACTTTTTTTTTCTCTGGTGGTCTCCTACGCTGGTCTGTCACGTTTTCCTTAAAGAATATTTCTGATCACTGGCAGATTAAACAAAGCAACAAGGGGACAGTGAGAACAAAGACATTTGCTAACATCGGGTTTTATAGAATTGATGAAGCTGAATTCGGACCTCGT
This sequence comes from Doryteuthis pealeii, assembly GCA_023376005.1. Classification (NCBI taxonomy): domain Eukaryota; kingdom Metazoa; phylum Mollusca; class Cephalopoda; order Myopsida; family Loliginidae; genus Doryteuthis; species Doryteuthis pealeii. The sequence continues at coordinate 124,372,812 of CM042141.1, forward strand.
GGCTTATCGGGAATGTTCGTGCGGATCGCTGAGTCAAAGATTCAGAAGATAACCAGGCCAATTAAAATGTCACCGGTCGATTCCTATTGATGAGATATGCATAATTGAATGATAATTATTGATTTTACTTAATTTAGCAGGTCGACCAAGATTAGGCATAGATGTATAGGCACACTGATAATTATATGTGGAGAAAAGTAGACAAACACTGGATGTAGTACTGGATGGATGTTTGCTATAGGTAGTGATGTCGACGTTATAATGTTTCGGTCTATAGACCTTCTCCAGGACAGCGGACTGAATTATTGTATTGAAGGATGTCGTTTTCATAATGATGAGAATCTTGCGGTCGTTATTTAGAGGGGTTGGTAAGTTGCTGATGCCTACTGGGAATGTTTAGGATAGTAATGGAAGTTGTTTTTTTATTAGTGTCAGTGTATCATAGACGTCAGTGTATCATAGCATTATTAATTATATTATATATATATATATATATATATATATATATATATATATATATATCATTCTAAACAGACTGAATAATAAGGACTACCACTCGCTTTTCTCGTTATTCTGTGATAAAAAAATTTCTTATTTACTTTCCATATACCAACAAATGCCCTGAAGATGATCTAATTAATAGATCGAAACACTGCAGCGTCGGCCAATAAACTCAGCACCTAACTCATTTAAACCTGTGTTTTTTCATCCTTTCTTGATATACTGCATACCGTCACATTCACTTCCTTTTCTTCATATATATATATATATATATATATATATATATATATATATATATATAGTCATACACAGACACGGTGTTTGGATGTATCACATCTCTTCAGTGTGGCTAGACATTTGCTGACTACCCCCAAACGGGATGGAGACCCAATTGATTTATCATCCGCCAGGCTACTTATCGCTCGGCTACTCTCAGCACCTACAGACTTCGAAATTTCAACTGATAAATACATACACATGTATATATGTAAAGCCCGCCAGAGAGTGTTCCATCCATATTTGGATTTGTCTGTCTGTCTGTCTGTCTGACTCTCTCTCTCTCTCTCTCTCTCCCTCTCTCTCTCCTCTCTCTCTCTCTTTCTCTCTCTCTCTCTCTCTCTCTCTCTCTATATATATATATATATATCATCAGGGCACACTGTTAGCATAGATTCTGATATCTCCTTAGCCAAACGTCCCTATTAGTAATTGCCCCCGGTAGGTCCTCCGGCCGGCATCCAGAAACCCCACAGAGGTAATCAATTTATCAATACATATTATCAATGTGTGTGTGTGTGTGTGTGTGTGTGTGTGTGTGAGGATAGGAGGATTGGAGTAAATTCGACAGAATGTAGTAAAGAATAGAGGGAGAAATGTGGACAAGGGAACAAACTCAGACAAGTATATGTAGGAGATATTTTTCGCCGTGCATTGAGCTCGGCTTCATCAGTCGTTTATTTGATCATTCCTTCTGACCAATCGAATCCTCAGAAATGCTATCCCATCCACCTGACTTCATCCCCAAATTCACCCCTCTCCCGTCCACTTTCTCTTCTATAAAACACGTGTGCTGCTTTAATGATTAAATAAACGGCTGATGAAGCCGAGCTCAATGCACGGCCAAATATATCTCCTACATATACTTGTCTGAGTTTTTTCTTTTGTCCACATTTCTCCCTCTATTCTTTACTACACACACACACACACAATATATATATATATATATGTGTGTGTGTGTGTGTGTGTGTTGTGTGTTGTGTTTGTGTGTGTGTGTGTGTGTGTGTGTGTCTGTCTGTCTGTCTGTCTGTAAAATGTCGTTGTATATATAATTATAGGAAAGTAAATATTTCATAAAGAAGGTTCCCGAAATGGTTAGAATTTTCTTTTTTAATAATAAGAATGCTGCGTGTGATCCTGAACAAGACGTGGAAACAACACCCTACGAGAAAACAGCTGTACGGTAACCTGCCACATATCACCCAAACCATCCGAGTAAGACGGACAAGACACGCGGGACACTGCTGGAGAAGCAAGGACGAACTCAAAAGCGACGTCCTCCTGTGGAAGCCAACACATGGGCACGCCAGTGTGGGCCGAACAGCAAAGACGTACATTGATCAGCTCTGTGCGGATACAGGATGCTACATAGAGGACCTCCCGAGAATGATGAGTGATAGGGACGGATGGAGAGAGATTGTCGTGGATATCCGCGCTGACAGCGCGACATGATGATGAATGATGAATAATAAATTGGACGCTTCACGTGTTTTGGATTATGTAAAATCCTTTTCAAACTAATATAATAGATATTTGGGTTCAACACTCCCTATATATATATAGTCATTTTTGGAGATGGGGGGGGGGTAAACAGATGTATATACTGGCTATACGTATTCAGCTTTTTTGCTTCCTTTATATATATGTGTATTGTGTCATTTTCGACACCCGGGGAATGTCGATATCTCGGCTAGTTACTAATCCTTTACACGAGAAACCATCGTTGGAACATGGGGATTTATAATTGGTATATAACTTGGAGGTGGAAAGCATGAAAAGCAGACAGACAGACAACTTTTGCAATATACATATATATGTATATATATATAAATGTGTGTATGTTGTGTGTGTATGTGTGTGTATGTGTGCGTGTCTTTAAGAAGAGGGTGCGGTGCCCGTGCATCCGTATGGGTGTGTTTATTCTTGGGAGGGAAAGTATTTGCGACTTAAATTGCTTTCATTAAAACATGATGTACATTCCACCTCATTGCTCTCTCAACTCTCAGACCTTTATAGATATTCAATGAATCATGCCGAAATAAAGCCATTCAATTATTATTATCTTGCTCATCGCTGACTTTTGTAGTATTGCATTAGAGGCAAGAGAGAAGAGAGAGAGAGAGAGAGAGAGAGAGAGAGAGAGAGAGAGAGAGAGAGAGAGAGAGAGAAGGGAGGGGGAGAGAGTGGACGTGGGGGAGGGAGAACGAGGTTAACAAGTAAATATTGGCACCAGTCTCAACCTCAAGATACTTGCATTAAAATTGTCAGTTGCTCGGTATATATATATATATATATATATGAACTTTTATTGACAAAGTTATTTTTTTCGAATTACAAGTACCAGTCCGTCTAAAAGTACAAGACAATACTTCGTGTATTAATACATTTCGTGTATCGACTATTTTTATTTTTTGGCTAAAGTAAAAGATATATAAATATGTATTCGACCATTTCATGGATATATATATATATATATATATATATATATATATATATATATATATATATAAGTAAAAAAAATAACAAAAGACTTAGAGATTTAGCGTTATAGTCTATTTCAGGGAGCTTAGACAAAGTGTCTAACTCTCCCGACTCATCGCATCTGATAAGTCGGCAGAGTTAGACACTTTGTCTAAGCTCCCTGAAATAGACTATAACGCTAAATCTCTAAGTCTTTTGTTATTTCTTTACTTATATATTTACTCTGTGACTCTAACATTAAGAGCACACATTGAGCTCTCAAACTGCGACAGGTTAAAAAAAATAAAACTCTTCTGTCGTAAGGAAGATTTCTTTCTTCTCTGGACTTTTGGATTATATATATATATATATATATATATATATATATATATATATATATATATATATTATATATATATATATATATTAAGGTAGCATAGACATGAAGTCAACGGTGCCTGATTACGAGACAGTTTCTCGAATATATGATCTTCAGACCAACTTGGTCTTGTGATGCAAATTCATAATCATTGAAAGAATTGAGAAAGACATTAACATAAAATCGGTAATCGAAAATCAGGGAAACAAATAGTTAAATTAAGTAAAAAAGATTTATTCATTTGAGCTTAATATAAAAACTTAACTGCCCATCCTGGTAATAAAATGTGGGGAGTCTTCAACACCTATACAAACGAATAAATACGCTGACCACCCAATTTGAAACAAACGACCCCAATCTTATTTGAAAGCTCATTAGCCAGGTGGCTTCATCAAAAGTATCCACACACAAACGCACACGTGCGTGCGCGCACACGCCACACACGCACATATATATATATATTATATATATATATATATATAATATATATATATATACATGTACAACTTCAAATATAATTAAACAATTATTTTACAATAACACATTTAACATCAATGTAAGTCAGTAAAGTAAAGTCGTCTGGGCCGCCTAATGTCAGTATCAGCCAGATAGCGAGTGAGTCTATCCCCTTTTCACCAGCACTAGACCAAGGAGATTATTTTAGCGTCTGAGGTGGAGCGCCAAAGCTACAATCAGCTCCTCACTTTACCGCACATATCCCTGTGCAAATCATACGCTGAGTTAGCGAGGGACGGTATCGAACCAGGATTTAACTCTGAAGATCCTGATAGTGAAACTCGAGTAGGTTATTTCTGTACACACTATGATGTTAAATCTGCTCTACTTACGTATTGAGCACTATATATTTGTTATAACGCTGATTTATCCGAGTAACACTTATACCAACAAATATTGAGACCAACCCAATATTTTTACCGGTATGTCAATCCCTTACACACACACAACACACACCACACAATATATATATATATATAATATATATATATATATATATATATATTCACCTAGGGATATTTCACTATAAAGAAGTGACACCTGCAAGAGCCGCTGTCAGTATAGGATCCCAGTGGTGGTGGAGCCACTGTGAACGGTTCAAAGTGGACAAAGAGTTAAAAATCGTATAGGTGAAAAACTGTCTGCAGCGTTGATTTCATATCTTAGCTACACTAACACAGACACACACACACACACACACAACACACACACACACACAACACATATATATATATATATTATATATTATAAGTCATTCCCTTTATATATATATATATATATATATATATATATATATATATATATCCGTCTTACTCTGATGGTTTGTGTGATATGTGGCAGGTGGCCGTACAGCTGTTTTCTCGTAGGCTGTTGTTTCCATGTCTTGTTCAGGATGACCCGCAGCATTCTTGTGCAGCTCCCATCTAGTCTATTCTCTTGTCGCTTACGCGGGACACTGCTAGAGAAGCAAGGACGAACTCATAAGCGACGTTCCTCCTGTGGAAGCCAGCACATCGACAAGCCAGTGTGGGCCGACCAGCGTACATTGATCAGCTCTGTGCGGATGCAGGATGATGCATAGAGGACCTCCTCGAGAATGATGAGCGATAGGGACGGATGGAGAGAGATTGTCATGGATATCCGCGCTGAAAGCGCGATATGATGATGATGATGATGATGATATATATATATATATATATATATATATATATATATATATATATATGAAAATATATGGAAATTATTCCGACAGTATGAAAATTAACATTTTGAAAAACATATGATGTTGTTATGTGATTGTGACAGCTTGTTTCGACCAAAACGATAAGTTGGTCTTCATCAAAGAGCGACATAGACGAGAAGAAGCGGTTGATATCAGCGTTCGTTTTGTTTTTTTAACGATATTTTCTTCTCGTCTATGTGCTCTTTGTGAAGAAACTTTATTTTTGGTCAAACAAGCTGTCAGCAATCACATAACAAACATCATATGTTTTTTCAAAATGTTTATATTTCATATATATATATATATATATATATGAAAGGGAAAGCCTATCATGCTTTTTCCTCAGCCTTAGTGTACGTAAAAGAATTTTTGAAAGAATTGTAAAAACGTTTTGAAAACTTTTTTCGTGTTCAATATCGCTTTTATAAATTACATGTCTGTAAGGGGGAGCCATTTTAAAAAATTTCTTTTATCACGAAGTTTCCTAACTGCAAATGGAAAACAGTTTGTTCTCTTTTGCCCTTCGACGTATCCTTTTTTTTTTTCTTCATTCGTTTTGTTTTCTCATTGAAATCAAGAAGTGAACATATCGGTAACTGGGCCAACCTAGACGGATCCGAATGGCGTCGTCGTGAATAGACTGAAGCCATTTTTAAAAAACCATTTCCGATTCATAACATTGTTATTATTTTCCCTTGTGAAAGACTTTTTTTATGTAAGCGGTTCTTCTTGCTTCCAAATTTCAATACCTTTTTACTTAATTATATTTATTCGTAAATATGAACTACTTTATGTAGATATCTTTAAACGGAACAAATCGGTGTCAGAAGTTTTGAGGTGAACATATTCATCATTCAAAGATTTATTGGGACTGTTATGTTCTTAAAAGAATATGACAATTACCAGTCTATTTTTTAAATGAATGATAATTGTGTGGGGTCTGCGCATACGCTTAATGTCACTTTTTAATCATCCAGATTTTCATTGGCTGATTGATTGCTTTTACGGCATGTCAACCAGTCTAGAGGTTAGAGAATTGCGTTCACTGTACATTTATATTTACATCTTTTGTATAGTTGCGTCTTATGTATTTTTTACACAGTCATGATATGAAGTATTCTTATTTAATACAGATATGTTGCTCTTATTTGTATGTTTTCAAGTATTACTCTCTAATAGATATGAAGTAACTGATGGATTTGTTGAAAGCGTTTTCAGCTCTTGCTGCTGCTGCTGCCTGGTTGTTACTTGCAGGATACTTTCGATTCCATAGACTGTTGAAATAAGGGAAAGAATGAATTTTGAAAAATTAAATCCATAAATTAATGAGTTTAGTGAGTATATTCTGCAACTTCCCTCATATTAGAAACTTTCCAATTTAATTCATTTTAATTAATTCAGTTTAGGTTGGTGCAAAAATAGTTGCAGTTTTTAACCATAAACTTTAAAGGAGAACCTCTTAGTATATATTAACTAATAGATAGGCGAAGTCGTTTATTTGGCATTTAATCTAAAACAGATTTGAATTGATTCTATACATCAAGGAGTCACTTAAACACAAGTGACAGTTTAAGGTGATTTGTGAGTTTGGTCTTCATTAGACGGGAATGTCATGCAATCAAACGATTCTAGAAAGCTTAGAGTTACTTAATTTCACTAATTTCCATCTCTGCTCCTAATTGGCTTCCCGTAGTTGCAAACGGTAGGGTGAGAGTCTTCAAGAAATAAAGTAATATGTGCCCATAGAAATGTGATCTATTTGTTGTTCGATATCATAGTAAGATCTGGTCACCACTCGATACGCCGAGAAACGACGACAAGACAGAGACAATAAAGTTAGTGATGGATCATCGTCCGAATAAGGGTGTATGTGACGCTTAGAATTAAATGTACTTATCAGAATCTTGAATCTGAATCTTTGAATTCCTGCCAACAAGAAATAAATCTATTTATCCTTGTAGCACAGAATTCTGGAATTCCGGAAGAAATGGATTCATTGAAAGCGTTTTGAACTCCAATTGCTGCTGCCTGGTTGTAACTTGCAGGATACGTTCGATTTCATTGACGGTTGGAGAGAGGTTTCGTGGTTAGTAACGTATTCTTATACGATATAACGATAGGCACTGCTTACTTTTAGTAATGAAGTATACTTTAGCATTTGAATTTAACTGTTAATAGAAAATCACCATGAGTTTAAATTGTCAGGTTTTGAACCGGAGTCATCTGAAACGAGACTTCACCGGGTGAGCCTGTGATAGTAAGATTTAGAATTAGTTAAGCGTCAGACCCGTTCTGGGCAAACGGTAGATCCGTCTCTGTACTGATTCTCTTCGTGAGTGGGTTAAGGTTGTATCGGGGAATTGAATGAATTATGTGTACATAAAATATGACTCCGTGTTCCTGAATCAATAACCAAAACTAACAATGATGAAGCTAATACGAAGAAGAAGATGATCCCGCTAAAGAAGAATCTCCGACCCGAAAGTGAACACAATTCGACACAGTAAAGTTCAATAGAAGAACAGAAAAATACGCTATAATCTAATAAGGATTATGCAAGATTTGTTTGCTCAGATTTAATATTAGAAAGTTGGAACCCAGAACTAGCGAGAGATACAATCCAATGATGAAGAGCCTACGACCAGAGAGAGAACCAGATACGGCTAAGCAGAAGATGCAAGGCATTAGGAGAATTGACATTGACATTAGAATGTAATAAGAATATATATACGCAACATCTCTCTCAGTATGCGACACAAGGTCAATTTTAAAGCGAATGACCGATGGTTCGAATTTAGAGTTTTCCTTCAAGATCGGGTTTCTTATTAAGGCTAAAGAACCCATGCTGTGATATTCTTTTCATCCAGAATAGAGTAAGTTTCAGTCATAATCATCGGTATTCTCCTGAACAGTCAGATCTAAGCCTCTCAAATTAGATACCAGGCATCAGCAATAACGCAATATCTTTCTAATGATTGGGTGAGATTAAAGAAATATGGCTGATGGAGGAATTGTAGCTCGTTAAATTTTTAAAAGATCCAACTCTTCAATGAATAAAATAAAGTAAATGATTGAAAGTGCTCTACTATTTACCCGAAGCTGGTTAGGGAATAGATAGATTCATGCCTTTACTAAGGATATTAGCGTGAAGTGAAATGAAAACCGCGTCGTCCAGGATTTGAACTCGGGTCACCGATTCTATTTTCTACGACGAAACAAAGTATGTATTTACCCAATCAGATGCCACGGACAGGTGGTGACACGAACTCGCGAGTATGGGTCATCAACCGAAGGTCAAAATCACTATTCAGTAGTAATTGATCAGTGAGACTAGTTTGCTAACCATTATACCACGATGGGAACCACAACAATATAGAGTAATATAACTGTTGATTTTGAAACAACCTCATATTCAGACCCACATTCTGGTGGAGCTTACAATAAGCTGACTACATTCTATGCAGAGGGGTAATATCCACTCACCCCCAAAAAGAAGTATCCTGGATATAACACTAAATTGCATCTAATAGAGAGGCTCTAGTCTAAGGTGTACGGAGTACCCATTCATAACCATTACTCTAAGATCCAATCTGCAGCGAAGTGGTAGTACCTTTTATGGTCCCATCGCATGGGTAATGTAGATCCGTTAAAACTATTTTTATTCGATAGGAAAAACAGAAACTGAAAGAAAGAGACAAAAATGTAATATAAACATTCAATGAGCACGATTCTTTAATTAATGTCTTAATTGGATGATTTGTGTGATGGGAGGTAAGTGGTCGTACAACTGTTTTTTAGGGTGATGCATTCAGGATTTGTGTAGTTCCCATCTAGGCATAAAATAACCCAACCCAATATGGGTTGACATGCTCTTAAAATCAATCTAGTGGCCAATACTCCGAGCCGGAAAATAAATACGAGTGTGACATAAAAACTATAAGAATATCTTGTCAACTTCTTTCTTCATTTGATCAAAAAAACAACGACCAACAGCTTTCGGGTTGTGCTTTGGGATCAAGCAGCAACATGAGACCCACTGACAATATAAGATTTCTACAACCTCTCAAATTGTCTTACGTGGGGTCTGCTTCATTATGACACTCAGTTGTTTAACATCAATTCCAACCCTTCTCATCTTCAAGCCAGAAGCGACTCTCGTTTTACTTTAATTATCTATTTTGCTAGATAGAAAGGTCATCCATATTTTAAAACATTCTCCGCCGGCCCCACTCCACGCTATAATGGAACGCTGCGTCCATTATTTCCATGTGATATTTCCGGCAGGTTTGGAGATATTCTATCACAGAGTTCTAAAAGTAGCCGTGTGCGCATCTACCATCCACCTGCTCGCAGCAGCGCAGTTAGAATTTCGTGTCGCAGAACAATTCTCTACTGATAAGCTCTACTGAACTTTACCTATCCGACATTGACAAAGATAATCTTGTTAGATTTGCCTCTGGCCTGGCCGCCAGATATGAACAAAGAATGAGAATAGCAGCAAGCATTCGATTTGATCCGGCAGCCGAAAAGCAGCGCATAAAATAGAACTCTGAACGACATATTGTACGGTGCACTCTTGAGTCAATCTCTGTCTATGCATTATTTGCCTATCGATCGAGTTAGTGCAGAGACAAAAGTCTGTCGGATAAGGGCCTGCGTGGGACTTGTAAAGAGCAGGCTTTTCACACACGAAACCTTTTCATTAAGGCCATTAAAACGTTAGGTTTGAATCGTATATCACTGTTGACACTAGAAGGCCAAAATGAAATAAAATATTTGGACAGCGAAATATGAAATGACCCACAGTATTATAGTTACAGCTGAAATAATCTATTTATATATAAAACACAATAGAGTTTATATTATATATATATATGTATATATATATATATATATATATATATATATAATATATATATATATATATATAATCCAAAAGTCCAGAGAAGAAATCTTCCTTACGACATAGGTTTTTTTTAAAAACAACTTGTCGCAGTTTGAGAGCTCAATGTGTGCTCTTATTGTTAGAGTCACAGAGCAAATTTATATTTAAATAAATAACAAAAGACTTATAGATCTTGCATTATAGACTATTTCAGGGAGCTTAGACAAAAATGTCTAATTCTCCCGACTCATCAGATTCATCAGATTCATCAGATTCGGGAGAATTAGACATTTTTGTCTAAGCTCCCTGAAATAGTCTATAATGCAAGATCTATAAGTCTTTTGTTATTTATTTAAATATATATATATATATATATATTTATATACGTCAAAACACGGTGTCTGTGGATGACTATATATATATATATATATATATATATATATACAGTCATCCACAGACACCGTGTTTTGACGTATCCCGTCTCCTCAGAGTGGTTAGTCTTGGCAGTGTTTCCGTTCTGTGGCTACCTTCAGCTGGAATCAAAACCCGACCGATTTATCATCAGTCAGAGATCCTAACCACTGACCATCATCAGCACCTACAAGATAATGAGAATTTAACTGATAAATACATACATAGGTATAAATGTCAAGGTCGCCAGACATCCTGCGGTTGGAAACACACACACACACACACACACACACACACACACACACAATTATATATATATATATATATATATATATATATATATATATCGATGTAATAACGTGATTCGAGTTTTATGAGACCCTGAAGATTTGTTAACTACAAGAAATTGGTGTAGATCTTGTTTCTACCATTTGGGTTTTAATTGAGTATATATATATATATTATATATACATATATATATATATATATATATATATATATGGTTGGCAACCTTCCGTCTATTTTAGACGATGGCGTAGTGTAAATTTTTTTTTAAATTTTAAATTTTTTATTCTTTTTTATCTGCAGCTAAGTGAGTGGCTGAACAGACCGATCCTTGAATGGCAGTCTCTGGTCCAGTGGGTGCAAACAAAAGGTAATGGGTGTTGGGAATGCTGTTGTTTCTCCTTTCTTTTAACTCTCTTTTCTGTGGCAGCTTTTTCCCTCTCTTTTTCACTTCTTTTTGTTCCTTGTTTGACAAGGAGGCGCCAGGTCGCACGGTCTTCTGCACAAGCCTCCCATGTGTTTATGTCTATGTGGCATGCCTTCATGTCTCTCTTGTAGACATCTTTGAAGCGTAGGCGTGGTCTCCCTGCCGGTCGGTTGCCCTCTACTAGTTCACCATACAGTAGGTCTTTGAGGATGCGGCCTTTGTCCATTCTCCTGACGTGGCTAAGCCAGCGCAGGCGTCTCTCGCAGGTGATGATGGGCATGCTGTTTACGTTTGCTCGTTCCAGCACTTCTGTGTTGGGCACTTTGTCCTGCCAGCGAATGCGTAGTATGCGGCGTAGGCATCTGAGGTGAAAGCTGTCCAGTTTCCTCACGTGACGTGAGTACGTAATCCAGGCTTCGCTGCCGTATAGGAGAGTACAGAGAATATATATATATATATAATATATATATATATATTGTATAATACATTTAAGGTGCGATTGATACAATTGGTTTCAAAGAAGCATATTAGCCACTTATCGTCAAGACAACGTGCCCGTTAGAAGTACAGTGAATGTCAATTCATTTATATAATGTGTGTACCTGAGTGGGTCGAATTTTTATAAAAGTCGTGCCTTACTTTTCTTCACCGCCCTTCTTTCTTTTTTTTTTGGCTTCACAACCCTAAATGTATTGTATACTATAATTAATAAATATATACAGCTCTTACACCCGTAATCGAGCACTTCATTTTCAATTCCCCAATACTAGAAACAATTAACACCACCTACATATAATATATAATATATTATATATATAATATATATATATATATATATATATATATAATTATTATTATACTAAAGCTGAGACAATCACTTTTTATTTGCTAAAGGCTTTTTTCCTGTTTAGTTTACTGACACAAAATTCATAGTAAAATATACGTTGTTTTTAGGATTAAGTTATGTTTGAAAAAAATCAATCTTAATTGGTTCTAATTAGTCGTAATTAGCAATTAAGTCAAAAGCTGAACCGTCATTCACTTATATTCTGCATATTACTTTCACCCTCTCTATGTATATCTTGATTACCTCCTCTGTATATAATGTTAGTCTCTCTATGTGAGTAAGAGGGAGAACGTAGAGTTATTGTGTTAGAGACATTTAACTATGTTGAAATTCGTTTTAAGATAGGGATGAGCGGGTAGTGGGGTAGCTACCGTGGGCCAGTAATGGACCGCTCTTCCTAGAACCTGCTTCCCAGTAGGCATGAAAAGAAGGGGAGGCGAAAGAGTTTGTAACTCGTTATTACTGTGTACTGAAATCCGTCTTGTTCGGGCTAACATTTATTTTGCGGAAAGAATGACTACAGTGTAATAAAATTGTGTGTTTTGCTCGACTGTTGTGCGAGTCAACTTTTTTTTTCCTTCAACCTTTTTGTGGTCAGTCGAGCGCGAGTAGACTCTGTTAACAGTTATTGAAACAATTCGCAATAACTACTCACTTTATTTGTATGTTAAGATTCAGCGACGAAATCGTAGCTTAATAAGATTCCATGATCCATTTCAATTTAAATTAGGTAAAACTTTTCCTTTCTTAAAAGTCTTACGACCTGATTTTAATGGGTTTTTTTTACTCTCCGGCTGTATTTTTTATTTTTAAAAATTTTATTTAATTCACTTTGCAAATTCACTTTTCCCTAATCCTAGGAATTGCCAAAATGTTGTCTCACTCTCATTTTAAAAATGAATTAAAATGAATTAAATCGATTAAGGTCGAAATTTTGTCCGTGTATATCGCATAAATGCGTCCTGGCCTCCTGCATTAACAACGCCAAACGGTGCCTGATGAAAAACTAACTTGTGCTAGTTATGAACTCCCTCACAGTCTGAAGGCATTTTCTCCGAAAAGTCAATGCGATATTTTAACCCCCTATGTCTTTTCTCGGCAAGTAAATGTAAATATCTTTTATTTGTTTAATAATGTATTGATTGTTTTTATTTTCGAAACTCGGTCGAATTTATTTTAAAATTTGTGACTGTTGTTTTGAATTAAAATAAAATGATAAGACAAAAAATATTTTAAAGGGGGTGGGTAAAATATTTACATTTACTTGTCGATAAAAAAACCTGGGGGTGGCTTACTTTTAACGCCTTCAAACCACGAAAAAACGTAATTTTCGATAAAAACTCCTTTAAAATCACTACGAAATATTCTAAAGAGTTAAATATTAACGGGTGGGATTTTCAGCAGGCACTGTTTAGCATTTTTTTGGACAGGAGACCAGTACGCATTTATGCGATACGTACCTTTTTTGTCTAAATCGAAAAGTAGTAACATAATGAGCATGAGTAAAACAAAACAAAAAAAATTAGAATAATATAATTTAATAATATAATGTAATTAATTTTTAATACATTTTATACTAGGCACTGCCAAAATGGCAAAAAATCCGTATTTTAGAAAATAAATTCCCCCCCTCCCCCGATTGAAAAAAATAAACATTTTCAGTTTTGATTTATCAATGAATTTTATAATGCATCAGTTATTTTATTTCAAAACGTACTGATTTTTTTCAAACTTTGACCCCCTGCCCTTATTTTCGGTGGGATTATATACTAATTACAGTATTAAAAAAAAAAAATTAAAGACCGAAGGGGTGAATAGAAGAAAACAAATTTAAGGGGTTATCCTGGTAGAAATTAAGTACTGAAAATCAGAAAATTAAATGTAAAATAAAAACTAAAAAATGATTTTTGGAGATTTTTTTTTTTTTACTCTTTTCGATAATTATTTAGTTGGCTAAAGTCCTGTAAAAGAAAAATTATACATCGATTTGTTCTGTTTAAAAATGGGGGGGGGGCTAAATTCTCAATAGTTTTCTACAAAAATTATCAGATAACAATAGTAAACTAACGTAGTAAATAAATTATATTTGTTTTTTATAATCTAAAAAATATGAAATTTTAAACTTAAAATTAGGCGTTTCCTATTTTAAATAAATTTCATCTATAAATAAGGTATGATAATTATTTCTGCTATTGTTGAAATATGTATTTTTTTTAATCGATTTATTTCCATTGAATCAGTTTGATTGAAACAATTCAGTAATTTAAAAAAAATCGTTGACTTATTAAGTCAACACAGAAAAATGAATTCACTAGAGTCCTCAAACGTTTGTAAACAAACGTGAGGGTTAGCTAGACGCCAGGACGGTGAATCTGCAATTAAGTCCCTATTCAGAGAACTCAACCATTAATGGGAGTATATATATAATAAATAAGTAATCCACAGACACGTGTTTCAAGGTTTCACCTTTCATCAGTGTGGCTATACCGTAACAGCTACCCCTGGCCGGGTTCGAGACCCGAATGAACTTTCGTTCGCCAAACCTTTAACCCGTATATATATATATATATAATATATATATATATATATATATATATATATATATATATATATATATATCGATAATAGAGTTTTATATATACATAAGAGAGCTCAATATAATGGATAGACCACGTTTATCTATGAATGGCCTGCAAAATATGAAAATCTAAATTAGGGAAATCAAGATATAAAGTCAACAGCACTTGGTAACTGATAGTTTCTTGTCCACGTAATTTTCAAACTTTCAAAATATCGAATATCATGTCGCCGTTTAATTCCTGTCTTCACTACCCTATATTTATTATGATTATGACCAACACATGAAACTTCAAGTAACATATATCTACTGTTCATAATTATGATGTACTTTAGACCTGCCTTGCCATAATACTATCTCTGCGGTAAAGTAACGAGCTGATGGTAGGTGTGGCTCCCCACTTTAGAAGCAAAAACAATCTCCTTAGTCTAGCGCTAGTTAAAAGGAGGTAAGCTCCCTCGTTGTCTGGCCGATAACGACTTTAGGCCATCCCGACAACTTTATTGATATATATATATATATATATATATATATATATATATATATATATATATAGAGAGAGAGAGAGAGAGAGAGAGAGAGAGAGACGGATTCTTTCTTTTTTTTTCTCCGTTTTACCAATTGGTGTAATCTATCTTTTCATATTTCTTTCTTTTTTCGTCACAGGTTTTCTTTCCTCCTCCCTTTTCAACTTTCTATCTTTATTTCTTTCTTTCTCAGTTTTACCAAGCGCTGTTTCTCTTTCCTTCACTTGCTTTCTTTCTTTCTTTCTCTCTCTCTCTCTCTCTCTCCCTCTCTCTCTCTCTCTCTCTTTCTTTCATTTACCAATTAGTTTTATATCTCTTATTATATATCTTTCATTTTCGTTACATAGTTTATTTATTTATTTCTTTCTTTGTTTTACTAATCAATGTCATCTCTCTTATCATATAGCTTTCTCTTTTCCACTTCTTTTTTTCTTTATATCTCTTTTTCTTTCTTCTTTCTTTCTTCTTTTCTTTTCTTTCTTTTTTCTTTCTTTTACCAATTAATTTTATCTCTTATATATCTTTCCAGTTTCATCACACGGTTTCTTTCTTTCTTTCTTTCTCCCTGTCTTTCTTTTTTCATTCTTTCTATATTTTACCGATTGATACTATCTCCCTATTCATATTTCTTTCCTTGTTCTTCCCCTTCTTTCTTCCTATTAATTCATTCTTTGTTTCTTTCTTTTCTCCATCAGTGATTTGAACGTATTTCAGTCAACGGATGCTCCTCGATCACAACTCCCGCCAATACAACTAATGCCACCATCTCGTTTCCATAGATAAGCACCAGTCCCAATCCATACGTAAACAGTCTCATCAGTTATGTCGGCACATAGCAAATGCCAGTAAATAATAAATTCTGAAAGCTATTGCTGGTGAAGTTCAATGGTTGTCGACGGGACTGGGTGCCAATGTGTCAAAGCCGGGATTAATATATAGTAGCAAATAAATTTTATCATATTAAACATTTATGAAACATTCTATTCTCAAACAAAGGAAACGATAAAAATGAAATATATTCGATCTATAATACTTCTGAAAAGTTATCGGCCCTACCGAATAGAGAATGATTATACTTCTTTTATTTTAGAAATATTTCTTGCAGATACACCAACACAGGCAGAATCACTGCTACATAGCTTAGAAAAAGCAGCAAAAAATATTGGCCTCTATGTGAACTCTGATAAAACAGAGTTCATGAGTTTCAAAAATAAAGGAAATATCTCCACACTCAACGGCAAGCCTCTTAAGCCAGTAGAACAATTCACATACCTAGGTGGTAATATCTCCTCCACAGAGAGCGATGTTAATACACGGATAGCAAAGGCATGGTCGGCTACAAATAGATTATCAGTCATATGGAGGTCCGATCTCCCTGACAAGCTAAAGCGACAATTCTTCCAGGCTGTGGTTGTGTCGGTGCTGCTATATGGCTACACCACCTGGACCCTAACAAAGTGCCTTGAGAATAAGATAGATGGGAGCTGCACAAGAATGCTGCGCGCAGTCTTGAATAAGTCATGGAAACAGCCCCCCACAAGGAAACAGCTGTACGGTCACCTGCCCCCCCCCATTTCACAAAATATCCGAGCGAGACGGACAAGGCATGCAGGACACTCCTGGAGAAGCAAGGAGGAACTCATAAGCGACGTTCTCCTGTGGAAGCCAACATATGGACATGCAAGTGTGGGGCGCCCAGCAAGGACCTACATTGACCAGCTATGTGAGAATGCTGGCTGCTGCGCAGAGGAGCTCCCAGGTGCAATGAATGATAGGGAAGGTTTGCGAAAGATTGTCATGGATACCCGTGCTGTATGCGCGACATGATGATGATGAAGAAACAATGTACAAGGTTAATCACAAAAGTAAGGTCATCAAAGCACTGGGGACACCGGGAAACTGTTAATGCGGCTATTGACAACATATGGGGATTTTTTTTATCCCCGGAAAAGCACTGTCTAAACCCTACGTTTTGTAGGAGGATAAACCGTACTTCGGTCGCAGTGAGGAGATAGGCGCTGCTTTTGAAGAAAGGAGACAAACGACTTTTTATAAAACAAAATGTTTACTTTACATGTAAAACATAAAACAAATATCAACAGGGGTATCAATATACATAAAATGAAACAACCAAACGAGGTTTAAAGAATGTTCATAGAGTTCAGTTCAAGTTAAACAGCACCAAAGCATGGTATAGCCGTAATTAGTTAGTTAGATATTTAGGTATAATTTAGTTAAGAGTTCAAGGCGTTTGGTTGGTAAATAATATTAAGGAGAATTGAATGTAGTTAAAAGGTAGGGTTGCAGATAAATAAACCTGCGGAACTTAGCTGAAATCTTCTAGTTCTGTTCCTCGTAACCTGTTGATCGTTTCTCGATCAATAACAAAATGTATTCATATTTAAAATTCAAAAATAGACAAATTGTCTTTTTCACACAGGAAGAGTTTTAACCGGTTCATGGTGGGCCTGCAACGGACTTTTTTTACATGAATATGATAAAAAATATTTTCATTTTAACAGCATTGTGTGTTTTCATATCCTGTTATCTATCTATCTATCTATCTATCTATCTATCTCTCTCTCTCTCTCTCTATATATATATATATATATATATATATATATATGAAAGGTAAAATGGATATGAATCCGACATTATGTGTAGAAATGTATTCATATCCATTTTACCTTTAATACTGTCCACAGAAAAAACAAAATTGGAATCATTTAAATTATATCACCGGAGGCTCAAATTTTGAATATAATACGGATCCTGACACTACGAATTTGTCATCATTACAGATTCCTGAAATTTTCCATCTTCATCTATTGTACTGTTGGACGTATATTTTTAAAACTTTCTTTTGTAGCCAGAACATTTTCCTGAACTTTTATATTATATATATATATATATATATATATATATATATATATATATATACACACTTTTACTGCAAACTTTTTTGAGATTTTTAATGATAAAAATGCTTATAATTTTTAAGAATAAAATTTGTTTTATTTTTAACATAAAATACGCATTTAAAAAAATTATTTGAAAATTCCGGTACTGATCGAGAGCGTTCTGTGCCTCGTGATTAATGATATATTTATTTCGTCTTTCCGTTTACAATGTTGCTTTGATAAAGACCTCATATGGTCGAAACAGATTTCTGTCAACAAAACTTTTAACTTCTTGTTGTTTTTTCTACAAAACTTTCTACACCAACACACACACACACACACACACACACACATTATATTATATATATATATATATATATATATATATATATATATATATATATATATTCTTTATTATGAAAGCTGAGTAGGTAAGTTCTGTAGTTAATCTGATTCTCTAAACTGGCTCTGCTCTACAAGTAAGTATTGCGAACATTCCAAAATTTATTATCTCACTTCATTATTTTTTCATTTTCCAACAGACAAAATTCTGAGTTGTTTGTTTTTTTTCCTTGGCTCTTCAAAAATTTACAAACACACACACACACACACACACACACACAACATATATATATATATATATATATATATATATATATAATATAATATATAATATTTTTGTGAAAGACTTTAAATTTTATGTAGCCTAAGACCTAAACCGGTGAAATTTCGACATTGCCCTTTTTCAAAACATTTTTTAATAATATTTCACTAATACAACGTTGTTGTTGAAAGAATCACCCTTGATAGAAAAATTCGGCTAAATGATAGAATAATCAAGAAAAATAATTTAAAATCTTCACCTTATAATAAATACGAGAGGCTGTAAGTGAGATAAGAAACAAACCTCTTAGTTTTGTTCATTTCGGAAACAATCGAATGCGACAATTCTTGTACTTAGATTTTTCTGCGAGTGCTACAAAGGAACGACCTTAATTAAAATTGCCAGAAATTGTCAAATAACCGAACAATTCTCTTTCGATTTTCTGTGACGCCAAGGAATGGCGTCTTTGTTTTAAGCATCATCTCGTAAATTCTACTCTCCAAGATAATTGTCGTAGAAAGAAAAAAACCATGAAAAAAACAAAAAACAAACAAAAATAAAACAAAAGCAAAATAAAGAAAATAACATAATAAACTACAAAACAAAGTTACAAACTTCAATTTATATAATTGAAAATTTTCCAAAACTTTCCACGTGTTTACTCGATTTTTAAACATTCTAAGCGTAACATCATTAAATCAAATTTTGAGAACGCGATAACGAAAATCTTGATGATAAGCTGTTATGAGCTAAACTTTTCTCCGCTTTTCGTAGTATACGCCGACAGCACCTCTGTAGAGGGGTAAAATCCCTCCAATGGGGCCACCTGTTAGCTACTGTTGATAATCCGTGATGCTTAAGGACGGAATCTTTGTGGCTTAACAGAGTATGACATTTTTGGACCTTACTTCGGCCAGGCCGGCGGTTCGAGAAGCCCCCTACGATCAATCGGCTGGTTACGTAAAAGAACTAGTTCCAAATTTGGATCTCCGGGAAGTGGGGAGTACTGCTTCATGGCCATTACACATAGGACTCCCCTAACCCAGAGTGGTATAACCTGTTAGGGTCTGATCTATGGGTTAAATGAATGACAAAAATGTTTAAAATGTGTTTTTAAAAAATGAGTTAAAAATGAATACCCACCAAGAATGAATAAAAGATAACGTTTTCGGCATAAAATAACCCAACAAGGGTTGACATGCCGTAAAATACAACCAAGCAACCAACCAACACACCAACCATATTCTTCAATAACGTATCCTAAAGTTATGTTATTTATTCATTTTAACAGCATGTCATCTCCTCTTTGGTTATTTTATGCTTAAAGATCATGGAATCGCGACACTAAACCAATATTAATAATTTCTAAGCATTTCTAGTTGACCCATAGAGATATTACCACTCGGGATCAGAGTGGACCTGGGAGTAATATCAATGATTTTGCACGCCCATATATTCGGTACGTCCCAGAGCTCTAGAACTGGAACCTCACAACCGGATTCATGTTAGTGTCATACTCAGGACACCTAACTTGGTCGTATTTTATCTCTCTGAAGGGGATGTATTCAGTGAATTATCAGTTTCATCGACTGGGCTATAAAATACATTACATATTTGCCAACTTCTATATTCGAGCAGAATGCGACACTAGGTCTATTGCTTTTTCTAAAGAGAGAGTTTAACAGGTTTGAATTCTGTTTTCCTTCTTTAAGACTGGTTGCCTAACTAAGAATTATTAGGGTATTAGCGCCATGTAAAATGCAGACAGCCTTGTCCAGGATTTAATCTCGTCTCGTCGTGTCCATTTCAAATGAATAAAATGTCTCATTTATCTTATAAAAAATTAGTCATTATTTTTTAGACACAATCTGTTAAAGAGTTGTTGGTTAAAATGAATATTTATGCGGTATAACAGGCCCCTTACTTCCTAGGATTATTTCTTATTCGTGACGTAGTGGCAAATGTATATGACGGTGACGTTGTTTTAAGTGAGTTCCAACCCAGTTGCGCTATGACATTTACTTTTGCACTAATACCCCAGGGGAAGTATGAACCCCCTCATCTACTTAGCAATGGTTAAATACTACCACTATTGTTCTTCTACAAGAAAGACTTTGGCATATATTTCAGTGATGTCACTATATATTTTAATGTGACATAAATATATTTTTATTGACGTCGCAATATGTTTAGTGACGTCACTATATTTTTAGTTCGGTCATTTTGTTCTTTAGTGACGTCAAATATCAATTTCTAATGACGTCAGTATATCCTTTGAATGAAGTCACTATATTTTGTGGCTTTAGTATTAAATAACGCACTAACGTTGATATGCCAGCTGGGAAAATTTGGCTCAAGACCGCCCTCGGTGGCGGCAGAATCTCCATAGATGACTGTACATGTCAGAATTCACCCTGATACAACATCATGAAGCTAAGAGGTCCATAAGAAAGCAACGGCAACAAAGCATCGGAACATCATCATCTACAGGGACAACCTACAAATGCAAAATCTGTGGTCGAGAATGTTTCTCAAACATAGGACTTCATAGTCACAGGAGGCGCTGCAACTTCAGGGGCATACAAAAACTTTTATCATAATCTTTCGAGACTGAATTGCCAATGAATGAACGTTGATATGCCAATAAACCAAACCAAATGAAACGAATTTATTTTCTTACTAGCTTAAAAGCCGCCCTAACATCGGCAACAATAAACTGCAGAAGAATGGAAAATTAATCGTTGCTTTTATGTGTTGCATTAATATTTATGCTTAGCTTTCAATATTTCAACGATAATTTTTAATTGTTACTTAATTTAAAGACAATTTGATGGACATAGGTCCTTACTTTCCGGACATAAATCTTTTTTCTTTTGTGGGTGACTTTCGCAATCAATTTCGATTATGATGGATTTATTTCCATATTATAAAAATACTTATCTGACAAAACAATTCGTCGCAAAAACAAATCACATTAAAATCACCGAAAAATCGTTGTAATTAAAACTTGGGAAAATAAAATTTCGGAATTCCGGCTTCGGATTCGGATCGGAATGTTTTTAATTTGCTTACGGTGTCGGTCTGATTCCAAAATGGTATGATATATCGAGCTACGGCCTTTGTAGTAAAGTTGAAAAAATTGACACACTGATACACTAGCATTCGAATTCATTATTAGAGATGGGTATATTTTCCAAACGTGCAGTATCCTACAAAAACATTTGTACGGTCACCTCCCTCCTATTCCATAAACCACCCAAATGAGACTTGCTGGAGAAACAAGGACGAACTCATAAGTGACATTCTATACATACACATAGACACACTGGTGTAGGTAGACCAGCATAAACTTTATCAATAAACTCTGTGGGGATTCTGGATGCCGTGTGGAAGAACTGCCAAGGGCAATGACATATAGGGACGGTTGGTGAGAAATAGGCATGGAAATCCTTGTGACAGCGCGACCTGATGATGATGACTATAATCTCCGACAAGTCTAATAGTTGAGTACACAGTAAGTATCGTGCTCGTCACATTATTAATTAAAGTGAGAAACGCATATTCTAACTTGTGCTGTAAGAAACCGAGTGTCAAAATGACTTGTTTCGGCATTAAATGATCCGAACAGGGTTGATATGCCGTAAAAGAAAACAGATATACTTACTAATAGTTTCGCTTACTAGCACATCAGGGCATATATTTATATATATATATATATATATATATATATATATATATATAACTAGCAAATATATGCACCCTTCGGGTGCAAGTATTTAAGTTTTGATGTTATAAAATATTGTATCAAATTATAAACTATTTAGAAAATGATAAACTGAGGGGGTGTAATCGAAAAATAGAACAGCTTTAGATTTAACTCTTCTATCATTTTCTTTCACTCCCGTCTTTCATTTTTCCTAATTTATCTATTTAGTTAGATTATGAAAGTTATTTAAAAATTACAGTTCTTTCGTCTTGTTTATGGATTTCTTTTAAGATGTATCCCCGAGATCTTTGCTCAGATTCGTTAAGAGAAAACCAAACAATTAGAAATCAATAATACTAAGCATATATTTATTAAAATCAAATTCTAAATATCAATATGCAAATTAGCCTTCTCGTTCACACTGTAAACCGCTATTTTGTTGTATATATAAATACAATTACATGCCATTAGTAGGTAGATCCTGGTCAACGCCGGGGGTCCAGTGGCTTCGGCCCTGGATCTTTACTAGTTGGTAGCGTCGATCCCAGGGGGCCATCCCCCCAGGCAACACCTGCCCCCTTGATTTAAAGGGGCAGGGCTGGGTTTATTGCCCAGTGCCTGAGGCGCCCCCCTTGAGGGGGAATGCCGACGGGATCGACGCAATTTTTTACCTGCCACTCCATGAGCTTCGGTTTGTGGGTGGTCCCACGTTAATAGGGACTTTGTGCCTGACCCGTACAAGTGGGGTACGCGGTAAATACAGTAGATATGGTCAACAGTATTAATAAGGTATAACAATTTTATCAATAATTGAGGTTTGAATAAAAATAAATTCATGGTAAATGTGACGTCAATAACTAAGGGAATTATGACTTGAATAGTGATTTAGTTTCGGTTACAGACAGACAATCTCCATTATAATAAGATATATATTATATACTCTTTTTTCCTGCGTTTGTTTTTATTAATGCTGTTGACTATTTTCTATCATGCAAAACAATGCTGGAAGTTTTCAAGACTGATTTTAGTTGAATCTTTTGGATTAACCTTTCCAATCCTTCCCTCAATTTTCCTCTCTCTCTCTCTCTCTCTCTCTCTCTCTCTCTCTCTCTCTCTCTCTCTCTCTCTCCTTCTCATCTGTTCCTTTCCTAGTTTTGACTTAATCTTTTTTATTATTTTCTCTTCATCATATTCGTTCCTTTTCTCTTCAGCTCAATTCTTCTTCTTCTTCTTCTTCTTCTTCTTCTTCTTCTTCTTCTTCTTCTTCTTCTTCTTCTTCTTCTCACTCAACCCCTTCCACTTATTTTAAACTCTAACTATTCTTGTCAATTCTTCTCTCCCTCCACCTCACTCTTTCTCTCCCCCTCTCTTTGTTTGTTCTCCTCCAATTGTCATATTGTGCACCGACACACACATGTAAACACATACACACATACACATACACACATACTGTGGAAACACCTGAAAACCGAGTAAGTAAAAGTATAATCCATTGTTTCCTCACCTGATACATACTAAATTGAATCATGTATATCTCCAAACGTATTGCGCGCGTGTGCCTGTCGGGCGTCACTGTGTGTGGGTTGTATGAGAGAGAGAGAGAGAGAGAGAGAGAGAGAGAGAGAGAGAGAGAGAGAGAGAGAGAGAGGGGGTGCGCGTTCGATTTAATCCTCCCGTACCTGATAGAAACCCTCAACTATATTAAAGAGTTGGGGGATAATTAAAGAGGCTCCACAAGTAATAATGCCAGATAAGAATTCAAAAGACAAAGGCCGGAGATTGAGGCTTTATAGGATCTTCCGAAAATAAACCCAGTTTTTAATCAAAACCAGTTTTAAAGATTAAAAGCATTTCCTAAAAGGTGGAACGCACAATGGAATTAGAAAGAATCTCTACGTGGATTTCTGCCTGTGACTCGCTTTCGTCTATTCGTTGTAATATCTCGCTCGCACGGAACCCATAAATATAAAATGTACTTAAAATTGGAATCAGAGAACAGATTGTACAATGCCAATTTGCCAGAAAGATAAAGAAGAAGGTGGAAGGAGGTTACATCATTGATTAAAAGAAAAGGTAGATAATTAAAAATGAAAAGTGCGCGTACGGATTATGAGGATATGTAAAAAAGAAAAAAAAATTGATTTAATTACAAAGCAACTTTATCGCTTTTAAAATAGTTCATTTTGAAAGACAACTAAACTCAGACTAAGATGTTTGTTTTATTCATACTTATACTTCGACTAACTGCAGTTACCACTTGTTGCATGTTCTCAACTGTTTCGTGTTTACTTCTCCTGTAGTTCCAAGCATGTCTTGCTCGGATGATTTGTGAAATGAGAGATAAGTGGCCGTATATATATTTACCAACTCCTCCGCACGAGCAGGATACGACACAATTTCTTAAGAGTGGTTGTCTGGGCAAGGTTAAAGAGCCCAGTCTATCCGACTATTTACCCCGTAGCTAGGGGAAGAATAGTTGCATGCATACATTCTCTTGGACTATTAGCGCTATGTGAAATACAAACAGCCTCGTCCAAAATTTGAACTCGGGTCACCATATTCACTTCTTACGACGATATCCGGTCTCCATTTTCAAGTTGATAACCACTTTAAAAAAAATTGAAATAGATCACTAAGTAGGCCTGAGCCTATTCTTGTAGTGACCAACCCAAGCGGAGTTCAACAGGTTTGAATTCAGAGTTTTCCTTCTCCTAGACTGGTTACCTAGCCATGGTTAAAGAACCCAGTCTGCCCTGCTATTTGCCCATAGCTGGAGGGAGAATAGGATTCATACCTTTCCCAAGGATATTAGCGCTAAGTGAAATGCAATGACCACGTCCAGGATTTGAACTCGGGACGACGAGTCCATTTCCCATGACTTTAACCATTACACCACGCGCTTCCTAAGTGGCCTTATAGCTGCTATTTTGTAGGATGCTGCTTCTAGGATTTGTGTTGTTAACATCTAACTTTTTCTCCAGGCATTTCATTAAAGTCCAAGTAGTATAACCATTCAATAGTAAGAACATGGTATGCATATATATATATATATATATATATATATATATATATATATATATATATATATATATATATATATATATATATATATATATATATATGAGAGAGATATCCAAAACTTGGTTGTAAGGGATGATTCTATATGTGATTTCTAAGATACACTGTATTATTATTGTATGATCCAGTATATATAAATACAGTGAATCTTTAAATCACTAATGAGAGCTCAATGTATAATAAACTTTTTAGATTATATACAGAGCAATATTTATCTTAGAAAGGAAGGAAAAACTCAACACCGTAATTCCATAATAAATTTGTTCAACCAAATTGGGGCCTATATTGAATTACGGTGTTGAGTTTTTCCTTCCTGTCTAAGATATATATATATATATATATATATATATATATATATTATATATATTGTGTGTGTGTGTGTGTTTTTATATATGTATGTATATCCGTATATATTTCTTGTTTGTGCTTCAGTGTGAAGCATTACAAATTAAGAATATTAGAAACTCGTTTTTTTTAAGTGTTAAGTTTCATTTATTGAATAAATTTTCGAGAGTATTACCTTCTCTTCAACGGACTATGAAAGTGACTCAGTCGCTGGCTTTTTCCTGTAGTAGTAGTCATCTTGGC
>CM042141.1:124404001-124439001 GCA_023376005.1 Doryteuthis pealeii
CCTTGGCCGAGTCAGAGCCACGAGGATGATAAGATAAAGAGAGTGCAAAAGTCGAGAGTCTGAGCTGGGTGTTTGGAGATGACAGGTGGAAGATGACGATCTAAGACCATTTACTTGGATTAAAGAAAAATACAGTTCTTGGAGAAAAAAACCCATCAAGTCTTGTGTTCGTTATTAAAGACTACCAATGGACACAAGAAGAAAAACCCCGTGAAGAAAATCCCGAAACTACTAAAATTCATTTTCCTCCTACCATCCTTTTTCTAGATAAAAACAATCCCAATACCTCCGATAGTATAAACAAGGACGGGCCTAAGAGTCTGTTTCAAAACTTTAACAATAGAAACATGTGTTGGCGATCCTTGTACCATTTTCTCGTGAAAGTCTGATGTAGCCGATTGATATCGATGGAAATGAATTTATAGCTGATAATAAGACCGGAATTTAAGCCTTTTCTTAATTGTTCACCTCTTACTGACAGTTGTCGACAGCCGCGAGGTAAAGAGCTTGACAGTCGAAAATTCAGTCAGGTTTCGCTACCGTCTAGAAGTAGCTGTTAAGGTCGAGGCGCACTGATTAAACGTAAACGTCGAAACACTGTATCTGTGGATGACTTGATCCTGAAGAACCATTCGGGTGAAACTTAGGTAGACAGTGCCTGACTCATGTAGGTCCTTATAATCATGCTCTACTTAATGTATTGAGCACTTTCTACATAGAAAACTCCCCTGTTTTTTTCTCTTTTGGCCACTACATACGATACTGATGATTGCTTTCATAAAGTATGGATGTAACTGAATTACCTGGGTTTTTTCCCACCGGTAGTGTTTAGAATTAAAAATAAAAAAGGAATATATATATTGTCATCCACATACAGTCCTGTATCAGCGTTTCATGGCTCATCATTGTGACTACATAAGGCAGACTGCTTTAGGTTGGAATAGAAACCCGATCAATTGGTAATCAGTCAGACATCTTGCCACCGCGCCATCTACAAATCTACCTTTTAGAAATGGAATTTTTACTTTTATAAACATACTAGACCACCTGGAGTCCTCTATCTGTTTAAGGAGAGCTATGCAGTTTTTGCTTAGTTTGCAACCATTTCCGGGGAGCTCAACCCACCAGGGTTGTAAAACACACACACACACACACACACACACACACACACACACATATATATATATATATATATATATATATATATATATATATATATATATTAAAATAAGTGTATTTTGGCAGCATTTTTTATTTTATACAAGTTTTGTTGAACTGTACAGACAAGTCCTGTCGGACAAGTTTTTGGTTGATCCGTTCCAATTTTCGGGCCAACTTTCTGGTGTCGGAGTGTAACTGGTATAAAAGTCCACCAAATTTTTCAGAACGAGTGCTTTCGGCAATACAGTTTGCCATCCTCGGGTAGGAAACGATGGTATGGTTTCGTGTCTCGTTTTTAACGGAACGAGTAGTAGCAAGGAATTAGAAGTGGAAGGTAATAACCATTGGTAGTGGGAGGTTGTAGGAATGGTAGTGGTTCGAGTGAGCAGTTGCAGCAGTGATTTTCTTGTGGGAGGGGGGCACAAGTTGTGAGAAGGGGGTGGGTATAGTGGAAGGAGGATAGGCGGAAAATTATAAGCATTTGAGAATATGTTGACTTATTTCAAAGTTTATTTTGTTTAAGGTATATATATATATATATATGTCTATATATAATCGTAGATGAAATATTATGGAGATAATATTCCGTATTCATGCATATCATGCAATCTTCAGACGGTCAAACTTATTAAAACGGTGGCTTGTTTAGTTTTATAAACACTGAACAAGCTATCGTTTTAATATTTTAATATTTTAATATTTTTGGCCGTTTGAAGATTGCATGATATGCATGAAATTTTAATTACGGAATATTAACTCCATAAAATTTAATCTATGATTTTAAATATGCTCTGTTATCTTAGCATTGAGTTCCTTCATATGCTAATACTTTTCCCATTCATTCTCCATCATATTATATTACATATATATATATATAATATATATATATATAAATTGTATATATATATATATATATATATATATATATATATATATATATATAATTACAATACTTTCATATAAATCGAGGTAAATTATTATTGGTATTTTGTAGGTGTTAATTAAATCACAAAACCATTGTGTGGAGTTTATCTCCCCTGTTGGTGTATCTGCTATTTACATAGAAAACTGTCAATCAATCTATTTTTCTACGGTCTATAATGGTCGCCATCGGTACGTGCACGCCATAAATATTGGCCAACCTCTGAGAGGCGGGTAATTAAAGCGAATTGTGCATGTTGAGTCTATTTCAAATGATATCGACAGGCTGTGTACGATCGCAGACGAAGACACGCAACACATTCGACATTCGAAATGTGTCGCTGATCCGAGAAAAGAAATTACTTCCAGCTTGTTTTTTTTTTCTTCTTTAATTCTTGGTGATAGAATCTTTAAATAAACAGTTGTTTGTTGGTGGAAGATTCACCGATTTCTTTACTTTTCTTTTCTTTTCTGTGTACGTTGTGTTGGCAACCCCAAACATTCAAGAAATGACACAGAAGTTTTCGTTTTGCTATTTCGCTATCTTAAACCAGTGAGTTCGTCTTGAAATCTATAACATTGCACAACAGTAATATGCAGGTGAGGATTAACGTAGATAATGGTAGGTATTTACTCAACCCGCTCACCATAGGTAAGATGTGACACAAGATTGCAAGGATGGTGCATAAAGCGAGGATCGAACTCACTATTTAGTAATAATTAATCTGTTACCGTAGATAATCGTAACTATTTACCCAACTCGCTCGCCACACCAAGATTACAAATAAAGTAGGATCGAACTCACTATTTACTAATAATTAATCTGTTACCGTAGATATCATAGATTTACCCAACTCGCTCGCCACGGATTGTGACACCAAGCATGGTGCATAAAGCGAGGATCGAACTCACTATTCACTAATAATTAATCTGTTACCGTAGATACGGTAATTACCTAACTCGCTCGCCACGGATAGGATGTGACACAAGATTGCACTCATGTGCATAAAGCGAGGATCGAACTCACTATTTACAAATAATGAATCTGTTACTGTAGATACTCATAGGTATTTAACCAACTCGCTCGCCACGGATAGGATGTGACACAAGAATACAAGGATGGTTCATAAAGTGAGGATCGAACTCACTATTTACTAATAATCAATCTGTTACCGTAGATGCTCATACATAAAACCACAGATACTCATATATACGTAAGTATTTATCCAACACGTTCTCCAAAAATAGGATGGGACATAAGGTCACAAGGTCTTAAGTAGGTATTCACCCAACCCGTTTTCCACAGGTAGGACGTGTGTTGGGTCTTTTCGGGTATATATATTTACCAACCCCTCCGCACGAGCAGGATGCGACACAAGGTCAATTTCTTAAGCCAAGTTTAACAGGTTTGAATTCAGAGTTTTCCTTCTCCCAGACTGGTTGCCTAATCAAGGTTAAAGAGCCCAGTCTGCCCAACTATTTACCCATAGCTGGAGGGAGAATTGGATTCATACCTTTCCCAAGGGTATTAGCGCTATGTGAAATGCCAACAGCTTCGTCCAGGAATTGAACTCGCGTTGACGAGTCCATTACCTACGACTTTAACTATTAGACCATGCGTCTCATATTATTTTCGGGTATAAGGTGTGCTAAAGAACACGGCTTATAACTGTTCCAAAACAGCAGTGGCTGAATCGGCCAATCAAAAACGCCCAAACATGTATTTAATTTACTATTTAAAGGCTTTGATGAATTGTCCTAAAATTACTTGCGGAAGCACAAACCAACAGACGAGGATTATACAACTTTCTACTTCAAGACGGAGTAAACTCATGATGAAAGATCGTAAAGCTCTTATTACCCTTTATTTGCCACGGTTTTCCATCAGGTAGCGTTGCGACCGGTAATATATAAAAGCAGTACCACCAAAATCAAGCTCTCTTTTTTCTTAGACTCTCAAGCCGTCAGATCTAACAGAAAAGTTGTATCTCTTTTCTTTAGGCATTCCGTGTACCTGTTACACATGCCTTTCTACAACCTCTAGTTTTCCCACGCACCAATTTCGTCTTCCTGTGTACCTGTTACGCAATGGGTTTGTCACAGTAAGAGACAACATTTGTTCTCCATTTAGAAGCCTCAAGACTATCGAAAAAGACTTTTATCCTAAGGACATTCACCTATCCTGTTTTGTATTGTTTCTGTTATAATTTGCTTAGACAATATAGTCTATTGTTTATAACTTTTATCGGGATTTATTTAATATATGTTTATACTACGTTTAAGGAAATGATAGACAACTATCATTCGTTTTAAGACTTCAATGGGGCAGCATGAACTTGCCTTGAAAATAAGCATTATCGATCCTGGTATTACCTGGATTGAACACAAATGATTCATCCCCACTGGATATATGATATAATTAAGAAGAACTTTTGTTCATATAAAGTTTATCTTTAAAAACGAGATTTCTTCTTTGTTTTTTTATTTTCTGATTTTTAATTGTTTGCTAAGATTTCCTTGTCGATTCAAATATGAATAAATAGTGAAACCTGATAAATTAGAATTGAAAATATTCGCCGCACGAGATCTGTCTTCCTTTCTGTGTTCCGGATATGTTTTGACGCTGAAGTTTATTGTCTTTCTTTCGAAGCTGAAATTCAAGATTTGTTTTCTGTATTGTGGTGGCCATTGTTATTGTAGACATTTTGTTTCGATAGCCAGAGGAAATTGCATTCAAGGCAGTTTTTGTCATCGTCAGTTCATATTACGATGTACAATTTGATTTGTCTGACGAAATAATTTTTCTAAATTTTGGTATTTCTTATTGGCTGTTTTTGAGAGTGTGTACATATATTTGATTCAAATATGGCGAACGTTTTAATTAGGACTCTCTACAGATGACTGCTGTGTATTCCGGTAAATCTTCGTTAGTAAAAATAAAATTTCCTTTATACTCACACATTAGATTTTAAATTCTCTCTCACCTTTTCTTCTCTCTCACCTTTTCTTCTCTTTTCGTCTTTTCAGCTTCAGTTAAGTTCTTCCTTTTCTGGTTTCTTGTAATTAAATTCTGTTTTTTTATTTTATTTTATTTTGTTGTTCGATCAATTTGTTCCTTTTCTTCTCTTTGTGTTCTTTCTAATTTCTTTTCTTTGCTTGGGGGAATTTTATTTTTAATTTCTTTTCTTTTTTACTCGATTTACGCGTTTCCTCTCTTTGTTTTATCAATTAATATTTTTCTTTCTTTTTTTTTGTTCTCATTTTTCTTCTTTTGTTCTTTACCATTTCTTATAGGAATTTTATTCCTATTCTTTCTTTTTTTTCTTTCTTTCTTTCTTTCTCCCTTTTATTAGTTGGTGTTTTCTCTCTTTTTCTATTTCTTTGCTTTTTTCCTCCTTTCTTTGCCTTTCTGTATAGCAATTGCATGTCTTTTTGCTGATTCTCATTTCTTTCTTTTTTCAATCAATCCTTCTTTCTTCTTTCTTTCTTTCTTTCTTTCTTTCTTTCTTTCTGGGTTTCGTTTTTATTCTTTTTTATTTTGTTATTTCTTTCTGTCTTTCTTTCTATCTATCTTTCTTTTGCCACTCTTTCAGTTTCCTTCTTTCTTTCTTCCTTCCTTCTTTCTTTCCTTTCTTTTTGGCTTGTTTGCTTCACTGCCATATTTCTTTCTTTCCTTCTTTATCTTTTATCTTTCTTTTTTTTCTTTCTTCTTTCTTGCTTGCTTTCTTATTTACTTTTCTGTATTTCTTGTTTACCTTTCTTCCTTACGTCTTTGTTTCTTGTTTGTTTACCTTTTTATCCTGCTTGTTTACTTTTTGTTCCTGTTGGTTTACTTTTCTTTCTTACTTGTTTGTGATTCTTTCTTGCTTGTTTACTTTTCTGTCTTGCTTGTTTATCTTTATTTCCTCATGTTTAACCTTTCTGTCTTGCTTGTTTACCTTCTGTATTGTTCGTTTATCTTCATTCTTGCTTGTTTGCCTTTATGTCTTAATTGTCTATCTTTCCTTCTGGCTTCTTTGTCATTCTTTCTGGCTTGTTCTTTATCTTTTTGTCTTGCTCGTATACCATTATTGTTTACTTTTCTCTATTGGTTTGTTTACCTTTCTACCTTGTTTGTTTGTTCTCGGGTCTTGTTTGCTCACATTTCGTTTTGTTTTTTTCTGTTTCTGTTTTAATTGGTTAAATTTACTTCTGGTTTGGTTGCCATTCTTTATTGCTTTCTTGTTTGCTTGTTTGTCTTCTGTCTTATTTGTTTACCTTTTCGTCTTCCTTACGTTTCTTTCTTGTCTATTTTCCTTTCTGTCTTGTTTATTTTCCTTACTTTATTAATTGTTTACATTTCTGTTTCGCGTGATCTGGTATCGCTTGTTTATGCGATTATGAAGCTATATGAGCGAGACGAAACGCACGTGGGTCTGGAATGATACGGCGCATTCGTCACCGAGTCAGACCCACCTGGCAGCGTGTGTAAAATACTAATTCCCTGGTTATCCTTAAACTTAGAAAAAACAAGTAAAAGAGGAAGATTTTGGACTTGAGGGCAGTTTGCATCAGCCATCCGCGTATTTCAGATCGGTGCCTTGGGTTGTGCGCTAAACCAGAGTCCCTTGCCAGTGTTGTTACGGTGTCTGCTAAAAAAGTGTTTGTTGTTCAAAAATTGTTCAGATCGGCGTTGAGACTTTCATGCGACACACCTGATTTCATCAATCCTCCCATTGAATAGACATCTTTGCTGGGGTACAGAAAAGTAATTTTCCTGTTACAAGCTATTTCGGCTTTTCCAAAATAGTAGAAGCAGGATTGGCAGTGATATGATAAAACCATTGAATGGTGAAGAAGGTGTGGTGATATGGCTGACCAAGGTGCGGTTGGTAGTGGAATTACAACAGATATAGGATGTAGCGAGCCTTTTACACTTGTATTTTGAGGGAGACGCACTGGGTCTGTATTTAGAGACGGCTGAAAGTGGGAAAAATAGCTTCCCGATTGAAAGAGACCTTCCTGGGTCGTGTATTTACAACCTGCAGAAAGCTAACAATAGGCATATGAAGAACAGAAGCAAATAGATATTGCGAGTTTTCTGTTGGCGTTAATTATTTTTTAACAAAAAAGTAAAAGTGTAAAAATTCTTTTTGTTAGTCAGCGGAAATGATTTTGTTTAAAATAGGAAAGAAAATTAAAACATTGATTCCACTGGGTTTATAGATTTAATTAAAGGTCACTGTCAGCCAGTAAATTGAAGTCCCAGGTGTGGACTTTATTTCTGGGTCCGGAGAATAGCAGTGGTTGACACTGGTTGACAGGTGTTAAACAGCTACAATTCTTTTATATAAAGAACGGTGTGAGCTGTTATAAAAATCAGTTAGACCAGGAGAGCCAGGTTAAGTTAGTAGAAACACGATGATTTAAACTGCTGAAGTAAGAAATCTTTGCCACTAGATGAAATAGAGATTGCCGCCAAGAAGAACTCAGATAAAAGAAGTGACGCAGTCCAATCCACCTTTACTCAATTACTCAATGCTAATTAGCATAGAGCAAAAACGCCAGAAACGTTCCTCAACGTGTCTTCTGTCTCCTACATATTTGAGTGCAAAACATATTCCTTTCCGTTATATATGTAATAAAACCGCTGTTAGTATTGCGGTATGTTGTCTCATTCTTAGAGTTGCCAACAACTACGACAGCTTATTTCCATTAATCTCCCCCCAAAATACTCTGACCAAATTGCATGAACTATCTATCTGTTATAATGAACAATCTCTATATATACATATGAACTATCTATCTGTTATAATGTTATCTGTCATAATATATATGTATATGTATATATATATATATATATATATATATATGTGTGTGTGTGTGTGTGCGCGTGTGGGGGGTGTAGTGTGTGAGATAAGGTAAAAAGAAAAGTGAACAAAAAATAATGACTCAAAGAAGTAGAAGTAGGAGAGAAATATTTCGTCCTTCTACGCGAAGAACATCATCAGTCTAACTTTATTCAAAGCAAAATACGTACATTTGTATTTATAGAAGAGAAAGTGAGTGTGTGGTGAAATTGAGGGTGGGGATGTTAGAGAGGATTTAATGAACAGAGAATAACATCATATAAAGTGGAGGGGGTAGTTCAGGGATAGTGGTTTGTATGGGAAGATGAGGCGAGGAGGTTGCTTGGTGCTTGTTGGGAAATGTGTGTGTGTGTGTGTGCGCGTGTGGGGGTGTAGTGTGTGAGATAAGGTAAAAAGAAAAGTGAACAAAAAATAATGACTCAAAGAAGTAGAAGTAGGAGAGAAATATTTCGTCCTTCTACGCGAAGAACATCATCAGTCTAACTTTATTCAAAGCAAAATACGTACATTTGCATTTATAGAAGAGAAAAGGGGGGTTGTGGTGAAATTCAGGTGTAGGGGGGTTAGAGAGGATTTGAATGAATAGAGTGTGTGTGTGTGTGTGTGTGTGTGTATAAACTATCTATATGTTACAATGAATTATCTAGGATAATGAACTATCTATCTGTTTAAAAGGATCTTGAAGATGCACTTTGTACGGTATATAGTTGACGACTATAACAGTTGACCTGATTTCCGTGTAATATAATACAATGGTTGATATGACAACCGACTAACCAACCACCCAACCAACCAACCAATCATAAACTAATCTATTAAATTTTATTACAACGTTTATATTTACGAAATTATATTAGGTTCAATCTTCGAATTAATAGCAACGACTTTTTTCTAGTTCTTCTCTGCTGATAAAGAGATTGTGTGGACCTAAGTGATGCACTTTCCACAAGCGCATAAATAAGTAAATTAATATATATATATATATATATATATATATATATATATATATATATATTATAGAGAGAGAGAGAGAGAGAGAGAGAGAGAGACATTTGGTATCAAGGATAAAAATACATTGTGGTAATGCTAAACGCTCCAGTTTTGATTAAATTTACCGGCAAGTAGGAACTTAAAACCAAGAACTGAATCGTTATCTTCAAGAAAAATGTACAAAATTAGATTTGTTTGAAATTTTGAAAGAGGTATTCTTGTTGGCTGAATCAGTTTTACATGATTTTTCTACTGGAAATTGTCACCACTGGTAATAATCCTTCTAAAAGCAGGGGTTTTAGTATCAAAGATGGTTGTAACTGAATTTCTATTGCCTATGTTATTACTTGGTCTCTCTCACTCACTCTCTTTATATATATATATATAATATATATATATATATATATATATATATATATATATATGTAAGAAAGGAAGTGAATCCAACGGTATGTAGTATATTAGAAGATTGAAAGAACACAGGTTTAAATGAGTTAAGTGGTGAGTTTATTGGCCGACGCTGCTAAACAAGGACTCACTCGCTTTTCTCATTATTCTGTGATAAAAAAAAATTCTTATTACCTTCCATATACCAACAAATGCCCTGAAGATGATCTAATTAATAGATCGAAACACTGCAGCGTCGGCCAATAAACCCACCACTTAACTCATTTAAACCTGTGTTTTTTCAATCTTTCTTAATATACTACACACATACACACACACACACACACACATATATATATATATATATATATGTATGTATATATATACGGTTTTATCTTTTGAGTTTTAAATGAGGAAAAGTGAACAAGAAAATATATGTTTTGCTTTACTCCATTATGTGCATGGCTATCTGAAGATACCGACCTCTTTATAAAGTGTTCCATTTCAGGTGCAAGCGATGTATTTATGTCTCGTGATACCAGATATTTTTTACAGGCAGGTTGTCCTATTGATAAGTGGTAGTATGCTGCTTTGAGACCTATGGTAATAATCGCGCTTTTAATTGTACTGTACTCTATAACAAATATATCTTATTATAATGGAGATTGTGTGTTTTTCTGTCTGTAACCGAAACTATATTACTAATCGAGTCACAATTAACATAGTTATATACATCATATTCTACATGATTTTATTTATATTTAAACCTCAATTATTAATAAAATTGCTTCATCTTTTTATTAGTGTTGTCCATACCTACATACTAATAACATGCTATTGTATTTATATATACAAAAAATAGCGGTTTGCAGTGTGAACGGGAAGGCTAATTTGCATATTGATATTAAAAATGTGATTTTATTAAATATGTGCTTAGTATTATTGATTTCTAACTGTTTGGTTTTATTTTAATGAATATAAGCAAAAATCTCTTCAATGAATCTTAAATGAAATCCATTAACAAGAAAAAATAAGTGTAATTTTATTCTTTACTTCCTATTTTAACTAAATAGTTAAATTAGGAAAATTTAGCATTGAAAAACGGAAGTGATGAAAGAGTAAGTTTCAGTTGTTCTATTTTCCGATTATACCCCCTCCGTTTCAAATCTTTTTATTTGAATTCTTAATTAGTTTCATTAGCCTTTCTGATTTAATCTAATATTTTATTACATTTAAACTTAAATACTTGCACCCGGAGGGTGCATATATTTGCTAGTATATATAATATATTATGTCCTCAAAAAGTATTGAGACTGTATTGTCCAGAGATGGATGGAATTTTAATTTTTTGAAAATAGTTCTCTTCAGTGGTTTGTGGCACCACTAAAAATCATCTATTTTAATGGTTTGGCATTGTTTCTTTGTTTAAAGGCACATAAACATTTGTGGTGTATTTAATGCCAAAACCTCCTTGTAGAAAAAAAATAATAGTAAAGTAGTGGGAGTAGACTATTGTCATTATCAGCCGGATAGTGAATGAACCTATTCCTTTTCACTAGCACTAAACCAATGTGACTGTTTTCATTCGGAGATAGAGCGTCACATCTACCATCATCTCACTCTACTACACAGATCCAAGTTATGCAACTAGAGCGCTGGGTTGCGAGGGCCGGTCTCGAACATGGAACCTTGTGGTTTTTAGGCAGATGCTCTAACGACTGAGATTAACCGTGGTACTATTTAACCGCGCACTAGGAGATAAGTGGCTTCACACATTTCTCAAGGTTAATAGTCCTAAAGTGAACATAATTGGGCACTGGAGCTCGAACTCTCTTACAATGATGTCGAAGTCTTGTACGTCAGCCTCTGCACAATGGGAACAGCATATTGATCGCGTGTGACGCTGATCTATTTGATTGTCCATCGTGAATTTTCAGTTTAAAAGACAAATAAAAGTTTTATAGGGCTATATATTGTGAATATAGAGTCTACTGCACTTATACAATCATGTGTTTCGCCAACATTTACTGTTTACAAGGTGCCGAAACGGGCTTCATATTTTTTCATTAAAATCTACAGTATTTAATCTCTGTAACCAAAATAAAATTATATATTTATATTATCATACTAAAGCTGAATGAATCAATGATTATTTGCTAAAAGCTTTGTTTCTATTTAGTCTAATGGCACAAAATTCATATCAAAATATTCCTTAGTTCTAGTATTGAGTTATGTTTGAAAATAATCCATTCTAATTGGTTCAAATTAGCCGTAATTTAAAATTAAGTAAAAAACTGACCTACGTCTTACCTCACATTCTGCCTGTCACTTTCTCCGTCTCTATGCATATCTTGATTACATCCTCGTTATATATGTTATTTCTCTGTGCGCAAAGAGAGTGATAAGAGAGTGTGAAATTTGTATGTTAAGTTTGAGAAGTAGCGTAGCCCGTTCAATTAGGTCAAACGTTCCCTTTCTCAAAAAAAGTCTTACAAAAGGATTCTAATGTTACTTTTATTCTCCGGCCGTATTTATTAAAAAAAAAAAATTTACTTTGTAAAATCCCTTTTCCCTAATCCCATTTATCTACCCAGAGCTCAATGGGTAACCCAACGTGTCATGTTTTGTCTATATATATATATATATATATATAATATATATATATATATATATAGAGAGAGAGAGAGAGAGAGAGAGAGAGAGAGAGTTTTATCTATAAATATACATATATATAAACATACATAAGAAGAGAGAGAGAGAGAGAGAGAGAGAGAGAGAGAGAGAGAGAGAGAGAGAGAGAGAGAGAGAAGAGAGAGAGACGCGGTATCCTCAGAGGCCATTTTTCGATGGGTAACTTTCATCTCCCAGAATGACCTTCTTTACTTGTTTGCTGCGCCCGGAACATTTTCTTT
Organism: Doryteuthis pealeii; assembly: GCA_023376005.1. Taxonomy (NCBI): domain Eukaryota; kingdom Metazoa; phylum Mollusca; class Cephalopoda; order Myopsida; family Loliginidae; genus Doryteuthis; species Doryteuthis pealeii. Next base: position 124,416,222 of record CM042141.1, read on the forward strand.
ATCGGATTGTGTTTCCACTTCATGCGCAGCCCTTTTGACTAAGGCTAAACACCGTTTATGCTTCGCTCATTTGTAATCATTTGTTGACTAAAAGATGCTTCTCCATACACAGCACACATTCATCACTAAATTTCCCATGGTTTGCACTTTTCAGCCACCAAAAGTTTGATGTCTCTGGAGCATTAATTTGACGCCATTTTTAATAGGCTCAAAACAAATATTTTTGCGAGATTATGACATTTTTTCTATAAACCAATTTCGAGTGATGAAGTATTTACATTTATTAAAAAAAATTACTCTGAAAAATATTTTGCTTATTATTTCCCTATTTATTGAATGACACTCGTAATTCGATATTTCTGACTAATTAGTTTTTGTAAAACAAAAGACATAATTGAAAATGTGTCTATACTAATGACATAGTGATTAAATGTCTCTTTATTTTAATAATATATCAATAGTAGACTAAACAGTAGGGCATGGTCTAAAAAGTTAAACCATGAACTCTTAATATTTCCTGGAGAAAAGAAAAGAAAAACTACTGGTCCGTTTTTGTAAAAAGAAATAAGAAATTTATCGTCTGGACATGAATTCCACCATCGTATGTCACCCCGACGAAAGAAAAAAATACTAAAAATCAAGGGAATTAACTAAATTTAATGAAGTTTTCAGTGTTGATATATTAATGAATAAACAATATAATGCACCAGTTATTTTATTTGAAAACTCTTACATTTTTCAGGTCAGTTAACTTTAAACCACGTATCTTTAGGGCGTAACACAGATTCACAAATATACGTGGTTCAAAGTTAATTGACCTGGAAAAAATGTAAAAGTCTTTTTAAATAAAATAACTGATGCATTATACTTTTTATTTATTAATGTATCAACACTGAAAATGTCATTAAATTTGGTTAATTCCTGGATTTTTAGTATTTATTTTTCTTTCGGCAGGTTGACATACGATGGTGGGATTTAACCAGATTTTTATTTATAGTGGAACATCCTACAATTAATAGGGATACATTTTACCAAACGTATATGCGACAAAAGGCGTTTTCTTTCTTCCATGTTCGTTTCCCTTTTCGACTTGTCTTTTCTTTCTTTCTTTCTTTCTTTCTTTCTTTATATTTACGCCAGTTTCTTTCCCATTTTCATATCAACTTTTCTTTCTTTTTTTCACTTTCTTATTTTTTCTTTCTTTCTTTTTTCGGATGTAAGCCCATATTTCTTTTACATTTTGACTCATGTTTCATACTATCTTTATCTTCACTTTTTTTAAAGTTTTTTTTTCTTTTCTTTTTCTTTTATTTACTCTTGTTTCTTTTTTTCTTTTTTTCTTTCTTTCTTTCTTTCTTTCTTCATTTTCTCTTGTATTTTCTTACTTTTTCTTTTCTTACATTCTTTTCTTTTTCTTTCTTTCTTTCTTTCTTTTTCAAATTTACGCTCCTATTTATTTTCCATTTTGGACTTGTATTTTCTTTGTATCTTTCTTTTTCTTTCTTACATTTTCTTTCTTTCTCTTTTTCTTTGTTTCTTTCTTTGTTTCTTTCTTATTTTTGCGAGATTATGAACCTTTTTGCTATAAAACAATTTGCATTTATTGAAAAGGATTAAAAAAAAAGATTTTGCGTTTAAAAAACGAATCCCCTTATTTATTGAATAACTCTCGCATAAAAGTTTTGCTTATTTTGGGACCGCTAGTTATTGTTTCAATGCTGTGGACTTTTCAATTAAATGAATACCTGAACATATCCGTTTTGATAGCAAAATGTTCCACAGTAAAATGTATCCCTCTTAATTGTAGGATGTTCCACTATAAATAAAAATCTGGTTAAATCCTACTTAACGGACATAAATTCCACCATCGTATATCACCCTGCCGAAAGAAAAAAAAATACTAAAAATCAAGGAATAACCAAATTTAATGACATTTTCAGTGTTGATACATTAATAAATGAAAGATATAATGCACCCGTTATTTCATTTAAAAACGTTTACATTTTTTTAGATGAATTAACTTTGAACCACGTATGTTTGTGAATCTATGTTACACATCAAAGATACGGGGTTTAAAGTTGACGGACCTGAAAAAATGTAACAGTTTTTAAATAAAATAACTGGTGCCTTATATCTTTTATTTATTAATATATCAACACTGAAAATTTCATTAAATTCGGTTAATTCCCTTGATTTTTAGTATCTGTTTTCTTTCGTCGGGGTGACATACGATGGTGGAATTTATGTCCGATAAGTGGATTTAACCAAAAATCTTGTCATCTTTGCTTTATTAGAAAACTCGCTGCAGTAATCTCTAATATACGAATTCTGCCTTTTTAATAACATTATGGAAGAAAAGAAAGTGATGAAAAACTAATTCAAATTTCTGTTCTAACTTCTGTGCATGTTCATACAAACGGGAGAGGTGTGCGAAAAATCAGAAAAATCTGACAAAAATATCTGACAAAAAAAAAAATTAAATTGCAACACTTCAACAAAATTGCATAAATATATACAGTTATTTACTAAACTCAGATAGGGCTAAGGCGATAACTATGGTTGGTTGGTTGGTTTATTAATTTTAACGGCATATCAACCCGTCCAGGGTTATATCATGCCTAACGGTTGGGGTGTTATACATATTGTGTATTCATATATATACTTTTAGTAATTGGTTTTAACAATGTGTTAGCATTATTGGGAATTATATTGTATGGCATTGATTTGTTTCATGTCTATATTCTATGGTATAATTTTATTTCCCTTAAAAAGGAGAAAATATCCCCAATGTTAACATTTTCAAACAGATCCTTCATATTGTTTGCTTTAAGATAATGTTTTCTGATGTGAGCAAAAAATCTGCATTCCATCAATAACTGTTTGACTGTCAGGGGTGTTTGACATGTTTTACATTGTGGTTGTTGTTCTTGTTTGAGTATATAAGAGTGTGTTAGTTTTGTATGACCAATGCATAATCGGGACATAATGACTTGTTCCTTTCTAGACTTCCTTAAAGTTGGTCTGCAGCCTCCCAAAGTCGGTTTGATTAGGAAGAGTTTATTGTAGATACATTTATTCCAGTGTTGCTGCCATTTTGTATGAAGGAATCTATTAATTTTAGGTTTCAAGTCAGTATATGGTATCTGGAACTTGTCAGGGATTAAATAGCTATGGGGAGCCTAGTGAGAATCTAACTCACTAACAATAGTCTGCTCATCACGCTTGTTAACCATTACACTGTTAGTTATTTACTAAGCTTAGCTATGGCACAAGGCCAAAAGTATGGAGTACCCATTGAGAATCATACTTCACTAACTATGATCGAGTAATCACGCTTGCTAACCATTCAACAATGCGAGGTGACAATACATATTTATGAGAATTTACTATTTTTTGGACTGCTAAATATTCATATCTTTATTTCAATGCAGTAGTGATTGTAAAATACAAAATATCTAAAAACTATTTGATTTGATTAAATATAATTTTTATTGCACCATCTCTCTCTAAATATATTTATTTGTACAACGACCGAGCGCGCGTTCTTTTGCAAAATAAAATTGGTGGAGATAGCAAAGACCAATAACATCGATATTTGTTCGAGAGGGGTTAAAAAACTTTTTAAACTTTCATTTTCCATAAGAAATGCTAAATTAAAATACTATAAGTGTATAAATCAATAATACATATATATATATATATATATATATATATATATATATATTATATATATATATATATATATATGCGCGCGCGCGCGTGTGTGTGTGTGTGAATAAAAGGAAGTGAATCCGACGGTATGTAGTATAATAAAAAATTGAAAGAAACACAGGTTTAAATGAGTTAAGTGGTGATTTTATTGGCCGACGCTGCAGTGTTTCGCTCTATTAATTAGATCATCTTCAGGGCTTTTGTTGATATGTGGAGGGTGATAACAAAAAAAAAAATTATCTCAGAATGAGGAGAAAGGCGAGTTATAGTTTATCGGTCTGTTTAAAATTTGAAGTCTGAGAAAAAAAAAAAAGAACGTTGAAAAAATGAACGGTTTGAAATATGACGTCAAATATTCTTTTTTGCGGTGTGAGTATTAGAATGTGTAAGTGTTTGTATCGAATATATATATATATTATATATATATATATATATATATATATATATATATATATATATATATATATAAATGTTGTTCTGGTTCCAACGGGAGAAAATTCAATATTTTATAAAAAAAGAAGGTCCGCAAAATGTATTTTGTTCTCAGAAAAAAATTTTTAATTCTGAATTCTCAGAATTAGAATTTTTTTTCTGAGAGCAAAATACATTTTGCAGACCTTCTTTTTTTTAAATATATATAAGATGTGTCAAAAAGTATCGAAATCTTTTGTACTTTTTGACACACCTTGTTTTCTGAAAAAATAACCTTCTCTTTATTCTTCATTTCTGTCCTGATGAATACAGCTTTAAACTGGTACTTTTTTACACAACTTGTATTCTGAAAGAAAAATTAATGAATGGAAAATTATTTTTCAGAATACAAAATGTGTCAAAAAGTTAAAAAAATCTTGATACTTTTTTACACATCTTGTGTGTGTGTGTGTATATATATATAATATATATATATATATATATATATATATATATCGTTGGCTACCGAATTTCCCCGTAGAGCCGTATTAAATTTTCTTGGTATTTTTTTACCTATATGATGGGATATTTCAAAGTTCACCTTCTATTCAACCCAGAACTCATTCTATTCAAATAAAGTCCTATAATTATGGTAATCTGAGCCCTTCTGCTCAATTATAATTAAGTAACCAAACTTCACCCAAACAATACTTATTTTCTTGTCCATCTGTATCACGAGTTTCGTATTATGTAATGTTTAATTATTATTTCGCATTATTTGATGTTTTATTCATTGTATTATTTAACAATGTTATTGTAATCAGTGTTGTTAACCATTCCATCACGCGAGGTGACTATAAATATTTATAAGAATGTACCTATTATTTTGTTTGTTTGTTTGTTTTGTGACAGCTACCTATTCATATTTTTGGTTACGGGGTTTCGGTGTTATAGAGTTTGGTAATAACTATACACCTAAAAAAACAAACAAATATCTGTTTGGATTGTATAATGTTCCTCATCAAATAATAAGGAGGCGTGTGTTGTAGTAGCAGTCGTGGTAGGAAATAGCGTAATAGAGTTCAAATCCTGAACTAGGCTGTTTAAATATGTTGGAGGCGTGTGCTGTACTGGTTAGAGTCTTAGAAAGTGGACTCGTCGACCCGACTTCAAATCCTGGACGAAGCCACAGTTCGGGTAGCGCTAACACCCTTGGGAAAGGTATGATCCAACTATTCTCCCTCCAGCTATGGGTAAATAGTAACGCAGACTGGGGCTATTTAACCTTGGTTAGGCAACCAGTCTAGGAGAAGGAAAACTCTGAATTCAAACCGCTTAAATCTCCGCTTGGGGTGGTCGCTACTAGAATATGCTCAGTCCGAATTAGTGATCTATTACACTAATTTAATCTAATTTAACTAATTTAAAAAGATTTAATAATTCAATTTAGAAATATTCAAATTTGAATTTCCCATTGTGCTAATATTCTCGGTATGAATCGAACTAATCTCCCTCCATCTATGGTTAAATAGTAGGATAGATTGGGCTCTTTAACTTTGATTAGGCAATATATCTAGGAGAATAAACCTCTGAATTTAAACTTGTAAAATTCTGCATAAGAAATTGACCTAATATCTCCTTTAGTGGGATTGGTAAATACCTTGAATTACGAGTCCCCAATTTATAAGTTTTCCGAGTTACGATCTGTCACTCAGTCGATTTTTTGCTTTGTGTTGAAAGCTAAAATCTGAGACACAAGCGAGCTTCAGATACGCTCATGTTAATAAATACCCTAAAAACATTCAAGTTTTCAAATTTATTACTCCAAAGAAAATGTAATTCACAAAAGAAACCTATTACAGCACATCATTTATTACATTCTATTTTATTATGTTTTTATACAATATAATGCTATATTTCCTATTAAAAAAACGTAAAAGAATTAGGGAGATCCTGGGGTGGAGTCGAACAGATTAATGGAGTTTCTGTTTATTTCAATGGGGAAGGTTGATTTGATATACGAGGAAATTGAGTTACGAGTGGAATGAATCAAACTCGTAAGTAGAGGTACAAATCTATAAGGAATATAAGATGATAAAACAATTACATAGAAAAATAATGTTATCATTAATATATATATATATATATATATATATATATATATATATATATATATATATATATATATATATATATATATTGGAGATTTATTTCTATCTTTCAAAATCCTTGTCAACTGCTAGTAAATAATAAAATCCTGACATCTTTTTTCAAGAAAATTCAAATTTTTTGTAAAATATTATTCGGGAGGGTATTTTTTTGGTCATTCTGTATCACAAGTTTCGTATTATTTGATGTTTAATTATTATTAAACTTTTTAAATCCCGGGTAACATCGGGTATCTCTGCTAGCAAATAATGTAATTCTGGAATTCTATGTTAAAATACAATGATGTGCTGTTTTTCTGAGCATAAGAAATTTGCCTTGTGCCACATCCTACTAGTGCGGAGGAGTTGGTAAACATATCTTATTATAATGGAGATTGTGTGCTTTTCTGTCTGTAACCGAAACTATATTACTACTCATATCACTATTCCCTTAGTTATTGACATTACATTTTCCATGATTGTATTTTTATTTAAACCTCAATTATTAACAAAATTGTTTTACATTATTAATACTGTTAACCATATCTACATACTAACAACATCCAATTATATTTATATATACAACAAAATAGCGGTTTACTGTGGGAACGGGAAGGCTAATTTGCATATTGATATTAAAAATGTGATTTTATTAAATATGTGCTTAGTATTATTGATTTCTAACTGTTTGGTTTTATTTTAATGAATATAATAAAAAATCTCTACAATGAATCTTAAATTAACAAGAAAAAATGACTGTCATTTTATTCTTTACTTCCTCTTTTAACTAAATACTTAAATTAGAAAAAATAACAATGAAAGACGAGAGTGATGGAAGAGTAAGTTTCAGTTGTTCCATTTTTTATTATACTCCCTCTGTTTCAAATCTTTTTATCGGTATTCTTATTTAGTTTCATTAGCCTTTCTAATTTAATATAATATTTTATTACATTAAAACTTAAATACTTGCACCCGGAGGGTGCATATATTTGCTAGTATAGATAATAAAATCCTCCAGTCTTTGCTTTAGAAGAAAAGTAACTTCATTTTAATAAAAATTGTTTAGGGAATACTTATTTTTTGCTTATATTGTATCACGAGTTTCGTAAAAAGGAATGAATATTCATAAGGTTAGAAATTGACTTGCGCTGTTTATTGTCGAATAAATAACCTTGCTAAGTTGCACCATGATAATGCATACTTTAAAATACCAAAACATTTTGAAGCTTAAACCTTCACAAAAAATTAATAAAATGCATCAAATAACTTAATCAGTCATGTAACCATTTTTTTCTTTTTTCTTTCTGCTTTTAATTTTTCTTTTTCTTTTTTAAATCTGTTTTACATGTCCATTTCAACCCGATGTATAAGTAAAGAGAATATAACAAATATTTCTATATGAATTGCATCTATCTGCATGCTTCAAGATTTTCCTACTTATGTTTCCAAAATCTTCTGCCTCGATTAAACTATATAGAAAAATAATTTTCTATCATTAATACATGCAAATAGATAAGATTTATTTCTATTTTTTTAAAATCCCGGGCAAAATCGGGTAGCTCTGAAAGTAAATAGTAAAATCCAGGCATTATATTATATTACTTTTTCTTCATAGAATAGAGTGCTATTTTTTTTTATCTATAAGAAATTGGCCTTACGACACATCCTACTTGTGCGGAGGGGTTGGTACACATATATAAATGCTAAAATTCTGGAATACTTGCTTTAGAAGAAAATTAACTTTATTTTAATAAAAAATTGTTTGGGGGTACTTATTTTTTTATTATACTGTATCACGAGTTTCGTTTAAACTCAATAATATTCATGTGGTTAGAAATTGACTTGTGATTTTTTATGTCGAATAAATAACCTTGTTAGTTGCCCTATAATGATGAATACTTTAAAATACTAAAACATTTTTAAGCTTAAATCTTCCCAAAAATAACAGATTTATTTTTGATTTTTTTAAATCCAGGGATTAAATCATATTATGTTTTATTATTCAATAATGTGCTATATTTTTATTTATAAGAAATTGGCCTTACGACACACCCTACTCGTGCAGAGGGGTTGGTACTCATGTATAAATAATAGAATTCTGGAATAGAAGAAAATTAACTTTATTTTAATAAAAAATTGTTTGGGGGTACTTTTTTTATTATTATACTGTATCACGAGTTTCGTTTAAACGAAAGAATATTCATAGGGTTAGAAATTGACTTTGACGTTTTATGTCGAATAAATAACCTTGTTTAGTTGCGCTAAGATGATGAATACTTTAAAATACTAAAACATTTTTAAGCTTAAATCTTTACTAAAAATTTAATGAAAACGCCCTAAAATGCATCAAGTAACGTAATTAGTCACGTGACCTTTTTTTCTTTCTTTCTTTCTTTTTTTAAACATTCCGTTGTACATGTTCATTTGGACTCGTTGCATAAAGTAAAGAGAATACATCAAATATTTCTCGGTGCGTATATAAATGGCATCTATCTGCATGCTTTCATATTTCCCTCTTATTGTTCCCAAATCTTCTGCCTGGTTTGACCTTAGGAATTATGTACGGCAGGGCTACTGCTTTCTTTTTAGATGTTTTTTTTTTCTTCTTTTGCTTCTTCTCCTCCTTTGCATTCCAGTGTTTACAAGGCCAATGACATTTACATGTTTACCATTTCTGCAGAAATATCTTGAATGATGCACAAATTATGAATACGACATCCTTTCCCGGGCAACAGCAGCAAGGTGAAATAAAGTCATTTGATAGAAGCCTGGATATTTGGCCCCAAACACTGCAGTCCCTCCCGGAAAAAAAATACATATATGCGCACAGGCGTATTTCGTACAAGAATTTTTCGAATAAGAATTTTAAAAATAATTCTTGAATATATATATATATATATATATATATATATATATATATATATATATGTGTGTGTGTGTGTGTGTGTGTGTGTGTGTGTGTGTATATATATATATATATATATATATATATATATATGCGTGGTGAAATGAAAAGTTCATAGGCTTGAAAGTACATATGATGACGTCATATCTGCCCTTAATGACATTTTTTACTGATTGGATCTGAGCATTTCAAAAACGATCGAAGAAATGTGTAGACCACAAGGGAGACTATGTTGATAAATAAACCTCATTTAATCACATTCCACGAAAGTTTCTTGGTCAGCATATGATCTTTTCAGGCGAATTTATATATATATATATATATATATTATATATATATATATACATACATATTATATATATATATGCATACATTAATACTCAATTTTAACATTAAATAGTATTATTGAAGTCATAAGTATACATTATTTCATCATCACGCTATTATTATTATTATTATTATTATTATTATTATTATTATTATTATTATTATTATATTATTATGTAGTGGTAGAGCATTCACCAGGGAATTGCAATAATACGTGTTCGCTAGTGATCCCCGTCAACTCAGACCATGAGTAGCACAGTTTGGGTAATCTAATCTGTGCAGTAAAGCATGTGAGAGCTGACGGTAGGTGTGGCCTCAACAACCAGCAAAACAATCTCCCTGGTATAGCGCAAACGAAGAGGGGATAGACTCCCTCGCTGTTCAGCTAATACCGACACTAGGCCAATGTGTAGATTTTTCTTTACTACTTGAAATCGTATACTAAAGCCAATTAAAAGCCAATTAAAAGGTTTTGAATCTTAGCAAACCGTGGAATACGAGGGTATGCTCTAAGCCATATAGGCAAATTCAGTGAGTAGCACTTGGAGAGTATCAGGCGAACATGGCATCTCTCAGTCTAGTGAGGTTTCTCACCTTCGTGATCTCGGAAAAGGCATCCGTAGCTGCCCAATTTAGTCGCATAAATTGATCCCCAGTTCAAGCACAGACGCGTGTGGATATTTGTAAAGGATTTCTTGGAAAATACGCGTAGTTTGTGTTTCTCTGAGAGGATATTAACGTTTGATGAAAAGTGAATATTTTTCTGTAATCCTAAGTGGTCAAGTCAGGGTCAGCTTCCGGAACCTGTCGCCAAACATGGGCGTTTCAAACAGAAAATAATGGTCTGTGTTTGGTGGAATTATGGAGGGAGACTAATTCACAATAAGTTTGTTCTGGAAGGTCGAACAATCGATGTTAACCTGTACTTTGAACTGCTGGAGCGGATCTATGCCATGGTGTGACAAAATACCTTCCATTGTTTAACTGAAAGTGAAGTTTTCTGAGGGAAGACAATACAAGATCTCATGCCGCTCAAACAACCCGGAATAAACTGGAACTAATGCCATAACCAGCATATACTCTGGACCCTCGGATTATTACTTGTTCAAATCCATGGCTCACTTCCTGCGCTCGCGACGCCACAACAACTAAGAAGAAGTGGAAACTTTAGTGAAAGAGTTCTTCGCCTCGAATGATATCAGTGTGGGATCATTTCAATGAACCAGTATATTCAACGCAATCCTTACATAGTCTGCCACATAGGTACAACTTGCTTACGTCATTCATTGTTTCTAAATGATCACAAGTCGGCACAACTTGCTTACGTCACTCATTGTTTCAAATGATCACCAGTCGGCACAAATTGCTTACGTCACTCACTGTTTCTAAATAACCAACAGTAGGCACAATTTGCTTACGTCACTCACTGTTTCTAAATGATCACCAGTAGGGACAAATTGTTTACGTCACTCGCTGTTTTTAAATGATCAGCAGTAGGCACAAATTGTTTACGTCACTCACTGTCTAAATGATCAGCAGTAAGCACAAATTGCCTACGTCACTCACTGTTTCTAAATAATCAACAGTAGGCGCAAATCGCTTACGTCACTCATTATTTCTAAATGATTACCAGCCTAATTACTGGCTAAGTGATTCGTTGCTTAACCTTAGTTATCTCGAGTTACTTGACCGTAAATCATTTACGACTCTTAAAACAATAGACATTTAAATAAGAAAATTAAAAAAATAAACAATAATTCTATTTAGCCTTTATTGTGATTGATTGTGAATTAATGTTTCACAAGGTCGCCCGAAAGACAGATTGGGGGAACAAAATTTGAAAACAAAAAGTAAGAAAAAGACGAGTTTTTAAAATCGGCCAATATAAAAGTTGATTGAAAACGAGTTCAGTTGATTTGAAATATGTTGACGAATTCACTTCAAAAACGATCGTTCTTTGAACTGTTCAAAGCCGAGCTGGCTCTTTTATTAGAAACGCCCATCGGCAAATTGGTGGCATGAAATCATGGCCGAAACTAATTAATCTACTGGCGCAAACTGATTGGCTATTATCGTTAAAACATTTCGCAATCTCATATTTCAGTAATTAGAATTTGCATTCGAGATAAACGCTTTTAAACGCGACGATTCGGCCGTCTCTCGTCGAACGTGGAGAGTTAGAAATACTCTCGGCCTTTTATCTATCGAGTCTAGCGTGATTTACATGACAATCATGTGGCCTTATGACTTGGAATTTTTCCATCTCTGTCAGATGATGTGATATATAGAGATTGAGTATTTGAATAACTGTGTCTATATATATATATATATATATATATATATATATATATATATATATATATATATATATATATGTGTGTGTGTGTGTGTGTGTGTGCGTGTGTATGTGTGTGTGTGTGTATAAGTTATGGTAGCGAGGATATAAAGTCAACGGTACTTGGTAACTGACAGGATTGAAAATCTCTCTTGATGTTTTTAACATCTATCCAGATCTGTGAAACTACTATACAAGTCACAAATTTACATCACATTTACCATGATTGTATACTTTGACCATAACTATACTATTAACATGCAATTGAGCGGTTTACAGTATGAATGCTTATTTGCATATTGATCTTAAAAAATTGAATATATGCTGATTTCTAATTGTTTGGTTTTATCTTAATGAATATGAGCAAACATCTCTTCATCTTAAAAGGCAATTAAATTAGGAAAATTTACCAATTAAGGGAAAATGATGAAGAGTTAGTTTCAAGCAAATATTTTTATCTACATATTCAGTTTATAGCCTTTCTAATTTAATATGATATATATATAAAATATATATATATATATATATAATAAAATAAATATATAAATTTACATATCTATTTATTTGATGACAAAGAAACAGTCACGACCATTTGTTTCATGCATGCGTAACCGCAAACATTCTTCAGGTGATGTTGTTTCAAATGCAAGGAAAATCGAAAATTTCAAAAGGTTTTACAGACATAGGATGTGTATGACGGGATGAAAAGTATGTGGTGTTATTATGAACGTTTATGTGTGTTTATGGACAGTGTAAAGGTTATGTATATAGTCAGCTGGTCTTGTGCACATTCACATTATTCTGCGAGTGTCTGAACAATACTGGTGTGTGAGCGTTTGTATTCCAGTTTGGGTGGAGGGGGTGTTAAATAATTTTTTAACTTTTGTTTTCATTAATAATTTATTTTTCTTTAAACCAACGAAGGCCCTGAGGAAATTTTATCAAACAAACCGAAACACTGCAGCGTTGGCATATTAAAACGAGAATAAGGGCCATTAATTTTGAATTCAAGGGGCCAGTGGAAATTTACCAGTGACTATTGGTAAAACTTACCCCTAGAGGCATGAGAAACACGTGATTAGTTTTACTTTAGAGATTCAGTCCGGCCGTCAAAGTGTGTAGACATGCTTTGAGGCCGGTCTCCTCGCGCGGCGAATGAGGATCATGGGCTAGATAAAATAAAAACTTGATCAAGCAATAAAATGTCAATTTTTCTGAAATTTTCTGAAATTTTAACTTGTGAGCAAATACCAAACTCCATTTTTGGTACAAATAATGTTCAATATACGGAGAATAATAATGTAAAGGAAAAATAAAGTTATATGTAGTGCCACATTGTGATTTTTCACTTATTGATCTTGCATTGAAAAAATCAGAAATCATTAATAACGTGAAAGAGTTAACTTTATGCCTATTTTGATAACATTTTTGGATTCTTCAGGCCTAAAAACTTCTATAAACCAATTTTTAGGAGTAGGGAAGCTATAGAACACATTTTATAGACAAAAATAGATTACAAAATAGCGCCATTTTTTTCTCCCGCTCTTTCTCGAGTTTAAAATCGACATAACTCTGAAATTTCGAATTATAACCCAATTTTGGGGGATTGTCTAATTTGTAACCAAACTACACCTTACAGTATGCCGAAAAATTGAATTGACATCCCTGATGATTTGCATGGAATTGCCCTATCATACAAAAGTGCTGGGCACCTCATGTGGCGTAATGGTTAGCAAGCTAGATTCACAAACCATTGTTAGTGAGTTAGATACTCACTGGGCGCCCCATAATTTGGCTTTGAGTCACATCTAAGCTAAGCTTAATAAATAACTATACAAAAGTACTGTCTGTTCGGGGTCGGAGAAATAAGATAAGCCGGTTTGAGCTCTCCATCTAATCAGATAATGCAACGGAATTTTTTTATGGGTCAACGTCGGAGGAGGTACGGTCGAACGGTGCCCAGAGTACAAAAAGAGACCATCCGCAGAAACAGTTGCAAGCAGTATTCGAAGGTTTATCATCAGGCGTATAATTTCGCAAAACGAACATCTGGGACCACATTTTCTTAGAAGTGCGGACCAATTATCCTCTCGAATAGAATAATGACGTATTATGCCGAAATCAGTGACGACCAGATCGGTGAAGTAAATGAAGTGTGGTTAATTAAAATTACTGTAAAATCTGGGGTCCCATATTGCCTAACTCTGACACAGTAGTTCGCATCTTCAAAAAGATTATTTTTCAACACTTGGAATGATTAAAAAAATTTTTCATTGCTTGAAGGAGAGTCGATTTTTTTCTTTGATTGATGTTGATCTCTAATTAGAGCGTCCGTTTTACAGCTGAGCTGTGCAAGGTTTAATGCCGGAGACACTGCAGTCGACACCGAGACTCCATCTTAATATTTCGAAAGCTTTCCTTTCATCTGGTCATCAGCAATCTTGTAGCCTGATTTTAAAGTTTCAGATCAGCGTGTTATATGCAAATTAGAGGAAGTCATCTTATTAAAATGGAGATTGTGTGTTTGTCTGTCTGTAACCGAAATTACATCACTACTTAAGTCACAATTCCCTTAGTTATTTACGTCACACTATCCATGATTTTATTTTTTTTAAACCTCAATTGTAATAAAATTGTTTTAAATTATTAATACTGTCGACCATATCTACAAACCAAAAACATGCAGTGTATTTATATATACAACAAAGTTGCGGTTTACAGGGTGAACGTGAAGACTAATTTGCATATTGATATCAGAAATTTTATACTGGTTTTATCTTAATGAATATGGACAAATATTTCGGGGATAAATCTTAACATAAATTCATTAACAAGAAGAAATAATAGTAATTTCATTCTTTACTTCCTATTTTAAGTAAATACTTAAATTAGGAAAATTTAGCAATGAAAGAGGGGGGTGAAGGAAGAGTAACTTTCAGTTTTTTTTTCTATTTGTCGATTATACAACACTCTGTTTCAAATCTTTTTATCTGCATTCTTATATAGTTTCAATAGCCTTTAATTTCTTAGTTATATATCTAATGATCTAAGAGTTTGCTATTTTCATATGATATTTCATTACGTTAAAACTTAAATACTTGCTCCCGGAGGGTGCATAATTTGCTAGTATTTTTAACCTTCTCTGTTAACTAAAATCTTACACCTTATTTTTTTGTCATTAAATGTTTTTCTTATTAAAAGATGACTGTGACTTAAGCAGTTACGTAGTTTTGGTTACAGATAAATAGACACCGAATCTCCATTATTAATAGATTTCAATTCATTGTTAGCACAATTCTGTTAACCAGTTCGACATTTCCAGAAAGACAAAGGCTAACAATTCTCTGTCAACCACACCCTCCTTTAACAGACATCAAAGAATACAAGTGATTCATAGATTATACTGTAATTAGATATAATTTGACGCTAATAATCACCCAACCAGTCGTATCTCAGAATCTAAATTATATTTAAACTGGTTAGTATTTTTTTTTTAATTGACATTTTTGTCTTTGTAGTTAATTCACCAATTATGTTAACCAATTATCTATTTTAGTTACTTGTATTGATTATTTCTTTTAACTTATCGATTAATATGAAAGTTGACTATCAGACTGTTATTGGATGGAGCAGTTGAGTATTTTCAACTGCGAATAATGTCTGAGCCTGTAAAAGTGTTGAATATCTTTTTACATATAAATGTATGTTAGCAGGAATTGGAAAGGAATCCAATGATAAGTGGAAAAGTAATAGATAAATGTGAAAAATAAGAGTCGTGAAGATGGTTTAATAATGTTTGAAAATGATTGTCGACGTTTAAAACGTTTCGATTATTAAATGTATATTAGATATACTAGTACAAAATAAAAAGAAACACCCTCCGGGTGATGTACAAATAGATTTTTGAAACATATTGCCTGAGGGGTGGGAGTAAAAAATTCGATGTCAGCGAGTTTGTACCCTAAGTAAGTAAAATCATCAAATTCATTAAAAGATTAAAAAATAAAACAATTTAAAATGTAAACTTTAAATATGTATTAGAATAAAACAAACTATATATAGATATATAATACCAGTCATGTATTTATTAAAACTTGTTTTAAAAAACAATGAGGACTGTCTAATGTTGCATGTTCAAATTTTGAGTGTATTTATTCTATGTTATGACGATTTTAGGTAATGTGACGTAAGAAGTGACGTAATTTTTGTCACAGGCAAAAACCGGAAGCGAATCTCATTATTATTATATATATACTATAAGCATCATCATCAGGACATTATAATAACGCCGGGTGATGTGGGCGTTTTTTTACGAAGTGATAGGAGGTAAAACGTTTTGTTTTAATTTTTGAGATGATGCCTGACAATTTGTATTATTTGGATTTTTCGGACTATTGTCCTCATCTTTATTGATATAAACACAACGTTTCGGCTGATATGTCTTCCGACCTTCTTCATTTAAAAATATGAATCTAGCCTTTTTAATTATTGGTTCCCATATTGTATTCATCTATTACTTGGTATGCTTAAGAGTTACTATAACCTAAAATACAAGCTGATTTTTTAAAACATTTTTTCTCCAATGGGTTTCCCTATTTATTATCTTAACTTCACAGCATATTTACCCTCATACCACTGCTTCTCTGTGTTCCTCTAGTCTTACATTCAGTTGACGGCATGTTTCATCTTTGTATACTTTGCCACAGTATACAATTAAATTCAAATCATTATTAAAGTCACTCATCGTTTGAAATTTTATAGTATTGGATAAGAATACATGAAATACGTGTGAACATTGTTTATATTAAATAGGAACAGTTAGTACCATGTAACTGTGTGAAAACGAATTATTATAGAAAAATAAAAGTCTGAATTTACAACTGAACTAAAATGGGTTTCTGTAATGAAGTGGATAACGTGCTGACTGTGATATCGTAGTAAGCGACGTTGAACTTCAGTTATGTTATAACGTTAACTTTCGGCCTAATACCGTTTTGGTAACTGTTGTACCGGCCGTTCCTACAGTGGAGAATATACACCGGTTCTCACTATAAATAGTGAGACACCTAGTGAAAAGGTTTTTTACTGTTGAATTAACATCACAACAGTAACGTATAAAATCCCTCATCTCTCAGATAGGGATTAAATAGCATCACTGAAGTTCTTCTATAAGGATGGTGATGGCATTAAATAACCCCCGAAAGTGGATGTGCCATCTATACATATATAAAGAACAGTTGGTGTATAGGTATGTATGTCTGGATCAAACTAGAAAAAATAAAACAATTAACACCAAAGTAGATATACAGGGTGTCCCTAAAGACTTTACCTCGTTCACCAGATATCACTACCCTGTATTTATTTATGTGGGGTATATTATATATATTATATATATATATATCATCAGACATAGTCTGTACGGTATTCTACACATCGAGCCATCCTTTACTGGGATTACACTTGTCAAGTTCATTTTCTATAGAAAAAGTATCGAATTTTATGCGATACATGCGTTTGTAAGTGCCTTCAAGTAATATATATATACATCATCATCAAACATATATATATATATATATATATAATATTATATATATATATTATATATGTATATGATATATATATATATATACATCATCATCAAAAATATAATATATATTATATATATATATATATATATATAAATATATAATATAATATATATATATATATATATATATATATATATGATGATGATATGTATATATATACATATATATATATATGCCTGATGATCTCTCAGTGACCGAATGATACATACACTTTCTATGTATTTAATAGTTTTAAAAACACCAGTCCCGCATCAGCTGTCAGTGGCGAGGGATAAGATATCGGACTACCATACGGTCAGTCTGAGTTCGAACCCTACCCAAGGATAGTGTGTCTAGCCACACCGAAGCATGATATGCCGAAACACGTGTCTGTGGATGACTTATTAAATTATTATTAATTATTAATATTATATTATATATATATATATATATATATATATATATAATATATATATATATGTTTATGATATATATATATATAATATATATGTATATGATATATATATATATATATATATATATATATATATATATATATATATATCTGATTATATATATATATATATATATATATATATTATATATATATGTCTGAAGATATATAAATCTAAAGATATCGCGTATCAAACTAATACGGGACATCACTGACCTAAAGCAAAAGATTACTGATGCAATTGCGACCATTAATGAATCTTTGCTACAACGGGCATGGCAAGAAATCTATTGGTGTCGTATTGTTTTGTGCAACTAATGGTGACCGTGTAGAGGCGTATTAAATGACGCAAATAAACTTCAACATCCACTGCTCCGTTTGTAATAATTTCACATATTCATTTGTAAAGCGACTTTATGGACACCATGTATATACACATTAAATATCACCGGTTCTTGCTTTTTTTGCCAAAATTACGAAGATTTCATTCATATTTGCGAAGATGTTTGGAAATTAAAATATACATTGAAATTCTAATTCTAAATGTCAAGCGTTCATGAATCTCAGAAGTAAACAGATCAATATAGAATCGCAAAACAATATTTTTCTTTTGATTTATTCATTTATTTATTTATTTATTTTTCATGTTAACCATATTTTATAAAATAATCCCGTTAATTTAATTTTTTAATAATTGCGTTTCTTTCTTAATGTTCAAATATCAAATATATTATTATTAAATCTTTAAAAAATTGGTGTGCTAATTTTTCATATTGAAAAAATAACGCAAGAAATTAGTAACAAATAAAAAAAATTAAAATTCAATAATTAGATTTTAATCAAATCTGTATTTTTCCTAATTCAAAGTTGTAGTAATTGTTAAATTAAATGTAGTAAAATGTTTCATTAAACTATATTATGTGATAAACAGTCGTTTATTTAATTGATATTTTTCCATTATACACTTTTTATGGATGGTTTAAGAATTAATCACTTAGTTTCACTGTTGAACATCCATACATAACATGAGTACTGTAAGTTGCTATTTAACTTTTAAACAAATTCAAAATTCTTTAAAAAAAGATAAGTTTAATTTTTTTTGCTTTTAATATTTTAATTAGGAGATATTCATTTTTCTTTTCAGAGTGGTTTCATGAGTGCGCACTTTTGATCTAAAAATGATATACAATTATAATTTGATATTCGATCGACTACGCTTTGAATTAAACTTATTCTTTAAATTGTTTATTGTATTTTACATTTAAAAAATAATTATTTCAAATTTAAACGGGGTCGTTTTACTTTAATTCAATTACTTTATTTATTTATTCAATTTTTTTGTCCGCCCTGTCGTCTGGGGCGTTAGAATGCAGCGACTGCACCTCTGCAGAGGGGTAAGACTCCCCCAATGGGACTACCCGTTGACCGCGGGTGGCGACCTGTGATGCTTAAGGATAGAACCCAGGTGGATGAGCAGTTCATGACTTGCAATACTCCACTTTGGCCCTATCTTGGGCTAGACGGGCGGTCAATCAATCGGCTGGTCACGTCAAGCCCTAGCACTAAAATGATATTCCCAAACCTATTGCCCTTATAGCAAGCCCCAACCCCTTTTTATCATATGGTTGCTAGAAGGCTGTGGCTGCGGGTCTACATGTCCTGGGAATGACGTTAAACTCTATCTGGTGGTGAGGTTCCAGTTTTGGAGGTTTGGGAATGTGGAGCTCCCCTTCATCACCATTGCTCCCTGGTCCATTCTGACCCGGAGTGGTAGTACCTGTTAGGGTCCCATCTATGGATTAAATAGAAAAACATGAGTTGATAAACAAAATAGTATTATCCATTAAGAATTGATTTATTTCAACTTTATCGGCATTAAATGACCCACTGAGGTTGATATGCCGTAAAACAAAACAAACCAAAATTGTTTTGTGTGTTTTGTTTTCACTTTGAAATATTAATCGAACTAATTGCCTCATTTATCTTATTTCTTTTAATATTGTAAATCATTTAACTAAAATTTCTTATTTTATCGTTATATGTGATGTCACTTCCTCTACTCAGGCCAGAAAATTTCCTAACCTCTCACCAGACCGGATTGACACAAAGTCTTTTTTACGTGGAGATTTCTATGTGGTATCCAGCGAGGATCGAACTCGCAATTCAGTAATTATGGATCAAGACTATCTTTCTAACCATTGCACCCAGTTTTATTTGTATTCTCTTGTACTTTTTCTCCTCTCTTTGTCAGGTAGCCGCTTCTAGTTAAGCTAAGAAAGCAAACAAAAAACCTATTAAAAATTGTTTACAAATGAGAATTTTGGAATCACATTTGCATTAGATTTAAGTGTTGATATGCCATTAAACAAAACTAACTTTGAAATGCCATTGTAGATGCTTTTAAACTATCTTAACTTAACTGGATCTAAAGATTTACAAATGCCATAAGTGTTGATATGCCATTAAACAAAACTAATTTTGAAATGCCTTTTAAACTATCTTTAACTTAACTCCCCAAAAATAAAAATAAAAATAAAAAATAACCCGCGTCTTTCCAAAATCACAAAACATAGTAATTTACATTTGTTTTAAAATACCCTTCTATCTAACTCAAAAGCCATATTTTATTCTGCGAAGATGTATTCACCTTGTAGAAATCATAGAGAAGAAATCGACAACCCTGTCCACTTTCCCCGTGTTGATTTGACAAGCCTGTCACAATAACCCTAGTCGTTAGAGTTACCTCTCTAAAAACCACGCTGGTCATGTCGCTTCTCTTTTTCTCCCCATAACCGAAAACTCGCGCCTAATGTCTACGCTGACCTCCACACGTCAACACATTATTAGATAAGTCGGCAAGAAGGATGAGGGAAACGCCTCTGACGTCAACATTGTTGGTTGTAAGTTTGGAAACAATCGTTTCTCTTGATGGCTACTGACAGCCGGCAACGTCTCTGTAATCAAGTTGTGTTTATTGTCCGGTATTATCGTCCGTACCGCCGAGGCGATTCTTTCCGAAGCAGGTCCGCACCGCTATCATTAAAAGAAATAAAACCCCTTGAGCCGGAAGGGCCGATGTCAAACGGACGCTATTTCTGAAAAATTTTCGGCAAAACCGCCCGGGTTTAGTCGTGCAAACTACTTAATTAAGGCTGCGATTGGGTGTGGCCTCACCCTTCACGTCTTCCAATCGGACGAGAGCTTTCGAAATAGAAACTAATCTGCCTGGATTTGTCAGACAAATTCCAAATTTCTTTCTCTTTTCCACGTCATAACTGTGTTGGCTTGTCCATCAGAATTTGGATTAACAGATTTCTATCGGATCAAGTCGTTTACGGTTGACCGACGATTCGTGTCTGATTATTCGAAGCCTTATATGGTGATTACGTCATCAAGAGTCGGACATGACAGTGTCTAAGGCTTATGGAAAAAGCTCGTAAACTTTACCGGTAGAACAGCCTAACTCCTTAGATACGTATACGCACGACAAGGTGTATTGAAGTAATGACTATCAGCACTGGTGAATGGAACTCCTTATATCATTCAATTCAGGGAGTGTATTGACTCAAAACAGTGTATTGGAAAAATACTATTTATCCTTCAAGCCAAGGATACATAAGGAATTTTTTAGGAAGCATTGCCTATATTCATTGACGGGTGGAACTAACAAGGCTTCTTATATCATTCATTACATTGACTATAGAAAAAGTATCTGTCCATTGATGAATGGAACCCTCATAGGTTCTTATATCATTTACAAAGGTGGCTATCGAAAAAAGTAACTATTTATGTAATACATTGCCTGGTTGACAAGTTCGCAGCCAAGAAGCAGGTGCCGATGATTCGCGCATGGGCGCAGGAAATGCGTGTGCGTCAAACATGGGTCTGAAAACAAAAACAGGACATTGCCTTGAACGCATTGAACCGACCTTTGACACCCGGAAAAGACAGGTGTAAATGGACATTGCGTAGGCGCAGAAAATGTGTAGGCGTAGCCCATAAGCCATAAAAACAAGCTGCGTTGGCGAGGAGGTGTGTCTACAGGAAAGATTTGTACGTCTCATGAACAAAGAGACGTGAACTTGTTGAGTTAAAGAATTATAAAAAAAAACCATAGATATCTGGGTTTGGCAGATCGAGACTGAGATCACTCGAGATTATCGAGATTAGATAACCCAAGAAGGTTTGTTAGGCCATAGAACCAACCATTCAATCAAATCATAATCTCATTTCTAATTTAATTTCACCCATTTTAACTTGGGCCAGACTAATTTCGGCAAAGAAAATATCATTAAGATAGTTTATTTTTTCTTAGTGACCCCAGAGGAATATCCTATCTTTAGGATTTTACTGCAACCTTTAAGTGGGGGAATCTGACATAAGTCAGAAATTGAAGGAAGGGAATTTATTGGCTTCGTTGATCGGCTTACAATAAATGAAACTTCTCTTTGGTACAGCTGGGTGCGAAATACAAAGAAACATGTCAAAAAAGTTTAAAATATCGACAGATTTTGGCTTAGTGGGTTTTGGCTCGGTTATAGCAGTTCGTCACTTATTCTCTGACTGCAATTTCGCTTTTAACTTTTTTTGCCTACTAAATTTCCCCACGGTCGTACCAAATATTATTGGTATTTTTTTACCTGTATGATGGGATATTTCAATGTACACTATCTATTCACCCCAACACTCATTCTATTTAAATACACTCCTATTATTATTATTATTGTAATCTAAATCCTCATGTTCAAATATAATAAATAAACTATCAGTAGAATCGCAGTGGCAGGAGAGCCACTGCAAGCGGTTTAAAGTTAGTAAATATTTAAATGAGCTGTAAAGCTCTGTTTTTTCATTTGTTGGGTAGTTTTTATCTATTCCTATTGAGTTAAACACATATCGGATCTGAGGATTATTATTGGTTTG
>CM042141.1:124444001-124509001 GCA_023376005.1 Doryteuthis pealeii
AGTTAGTGTCTAGATGCAGACACATAATCAAATCACTTATTTCAAAATTGCCGCCTGACTAGATTTGGACAGACGACAAGTATTTTGAATATATATATTATAGAAGGGGGAAAATATATGGGGCAAAATAGACTTTCGATTCAACAAGCTCCCGCCAAGGGGGAACCAAAAACAAGCGAGTTCTCAGTCTTCTCACAAGTCAGAGCCTCTGTTGGTCAACACATTCTTCGTCTAGCAGCTGGAAAAATCCTCGTCGTAGTCGAAATAACCTTTGGCAGTTCAAAATCACATTTCCTTACTCAAAAGCGCTTCGTCGTCGACTGCTTCTGCTGCTGCTGACTGCTGACTGCACAGCGCTCGACTCA
Source organism: Doryteuthis pealeii (assembly GCA_023376005.1). Classification (NCBI taxonomy): domain Eukaryota; kingdom Metazoa; phylum Mollusca; class Cephalopoda; order Myopsida; family Loliginidae; genus Doryteuthis; species Doryteuthis pealeii. Next base: position 124,444,367 of record CM042141.1, read on the forward strand.
CTTGTTATTCTATGGGCATATTAGCCAAACATCCGGGCACATCAGTCGAACCTCGCGACCGTCCAGTGCCCAAAACGCATTTGTTTTTGCATGCGAGAGGACGCGAGTTCGATCCCGGCAGGCAAGACAATGTCTTGCTCTTTTTCCTTTCTCGTTCTCCGTGACGCACACACACCACACACACACACACACACACACACACACATATAGATATATATATATATATATATATATATATATATATATATATAGGAAAAATAGAAATAAATCAGACGGATGTAGAAATATGAAAATACAAAGTTTCCAGAGAGTGATATTATTATAGCTTAAAGTATTAGCCAACATTAATGTTCCGTTTTCTATATGAAACCATCGCCAGTGCATTATTAATATATGATGTATCATCGTAATTATATTTAATTTGAATATGGAAAGAAAAATTAGAAAATTCTATTGTCATTTGTTAGGTTCTGTTTCAGAACTGTGTGATGTAATTTGTGTTTGAAATTCTTATAAAAATGCACAATGTTTTTTTTTTAAAGAAAATGTATATTTATTTATTTGTTTAAAATGTACTTCACGGGATTACTCTTACTTTACTTTTTGACTTATATAGTGCTCGAAATTTATTTTAAATTATAGATATTAAGCATACATTATTTATAAATAAAAATAAGCATGAATAAATAGAAATGCGTATGATTAAAAATAGAGAAAACTAACTAATCTATATAAGGAATCTTGTAATGTTTAACACTAATGTTTATAGATAAGGATATATAATATATATATATATATATATATATTATATATATATATATATATAATATATATATATATATATATATATATATATATATATATATATATATATAATATATTTATATATTATATATCCTTATCTATTCGTTTAGAAAACATATATATATCATATTATTATTATTTATTATTATTATTATTATTATTATTATTATTTGAGTTTTCACATCAGTGTTAGCTGATGGTCTTTCACTGGAGTCTGAGTGACAGCAAGTCTCCTCAGGTCTCCAGGACTCTTCTGAGTATTCTGGCAGATTGCAGCAGTGCAGTGTTCTGAATGGTTTCAATCCTTCCTCTGATATCCAAACTTTCCAAACCCTTTTCTAATCCTTTTGGGACTGTTCCAAGTGCACCAACTACAACTGGTATAACTTTCACTTCATATTCCATAACTTTTTCAGTTCTCTGGCAAGGTCCAGATATTTGTCAATTTTTTCATTTTCCTTTAATTTCACCCTGTGATCCCGCTGGCACTGCAAAATCCATCAGTTGACAAGTTCTTTCTTTTTTGTTAATCAACACTAGGTCTGGTCTTCTTTGCTTGCTGTGATAAGGTGATCCGTTTAATTTCAAAGTCCAGAGAATTTTGTGCGTTTCGTTCTCAAGAACAGATTCTGGTTTATGCACTATACCATTTTGTTGTGTGGTCAAAATTTAATTTTTTTGCATAATTCCCAGTGGATCACCTTCCCCAACCCAGTCGTGTCTAGTTTTGTTATTCTCGTTGTGCTAGTTTGCTACATTCGCAGAGTATATGGTTAACAGTCTCATCTCTATTACCGCAAAGTCTACATTTACTATTTTGTTTGGTCTATTATTATTATTATTATTATTATTATATTATTATATTATTATTATACTCAAGCTGAGCGAAACAACTCTCCAAAAGACATTTAATGTTTAGTTTAATAACACGAAAGTTAAACTATATTATTCCTTACTTTTAAGATTGAGTTTGGTTTGAAAGTGGTTCTAATTAGTCACAATTTGCATTTAAGTCAAAAACTGACCCTTCCCTTACTTTACATTCTGCCAAAAATTGCAGACAAAAAATGGCTCCATTATTTAACAATATATGCCTACAAGAAAAAATACTGCCTAAATACACACACACACACACACACACACACACACACACACACATATATATATACATATATATATGTATCTGTGTGTGTGTGTGTGTTACTATAGATAGATATATGCATTTGTGTGTTCTGTGTGTGTATGTGTGTGTAGACATTTGCATTTTGGGGTTATGTCTCCTCGATATTGTTACTAAAATCTGAACATGGAATGCCGGCTGCATAGTAAGACAGTTTGGTCGTTGCCCGATTTGGAAAGAGTTCAATAGAAATTCAATTCTAATTGGAAAGCAATTGGTTTTCACAAGCCTCAACACATGAACAATGCCAGACTTTATGAAAACCAGTTCAGAAAAGAATTAAATAATCACGCAGAGATTGAACCATTTTGACTAAAAGGAAAATGTATTAAAAATGACTTTAAAGATGAATAATTCAAACACACATTGCAAAACACTTATTTACTACTAATGTAATTACATAGAAACACAGTAACAGATACACACAAAAGGACAGACACACAGACAGACAGACACACACACACACACATATATATATATATGTGTGTGTGTGTGGTGTGTGTGTGTGTTGTGTATGTACGTGTGTGTATGTTACTTTGAACTATGTAATATAGCCATTAGTTTACTGACTAAAACACTATAAGGTATCTAAGTTAGTTAGGGGAACGCATCTCTAAGTTTCTCGCCTATGCAATTGTAAAACTACTTTTATAATAATTGTCCAATCAATTAGTACTCGGAAGTGAGCCCGATCCTCATTAGGTATCCTGTATTTTTGGCCTTGTGCCAGACTTAGCAAAGCTTCGTAAGTAATATGAAAGCGTAACTTACAGTGAAGTCATGTTCATGTATCGGTATCCTTTTGATAAAAGTAGCGATGGTCTTGTTTCTGATGAATTTAATTTATCATAGTTGACATATATACAAAAAACCTTTTTTTATTTAGCAGTAAATAAACCATTTACAAATGAGACATAAAACCGTTTTTGGACCAAGTGCCCAATATGCATCCCAGCTGGGAGCTGTTTTAAAAGAACACCTTTTGCTTTTCATCGCACACTTCCGGTTGTGGTACGAGAGGCGCATGGAAAATAAACTTTATAAATTGTGTGATACCATTTCCGAACAACATCCTTTTATTTGAATAAACATAAAAAAATATTTTGTCTTTTGTTTAAAGTTTTATAATTATAACTTGCTGTTTTTGTCGGATTACGGCTGCCTTCCTATTATTGTCACGAACTTATTCTTCAGATTACGCTGAAAGTAACAGTTCCTGCTAGATCACTGAAGTTAAGCAGCGATGAGCCTGTTTAATAGTTAATGAGAATTATTTCTACCATTTATTAATACACATGAAGTTAATGAGAATTATTTCTACCTATTAATACATTTCTACCAATTTATTAATACACATGAAGTTAATGAGAATTATTTCTACCAATTTATTAATACACATGAAGTTAATGAGAATTATTTCTCAATGTATTAATATGAAGTTAATGAGAATTATTTCTACCAATTTATTAATACACATGAAGTTAATGAGAAATTTATACCAATTTATTAATACACATGAAGTTAATGAGAATTATTTCTACCAATTTATTAATACACATGAAGTTAATGAGAATTATTTCTACCAATGTATTAATACACTACCATTTTATTTATTAATACACATGAAGTTAATGAGAATTATTTCTACCAATTTATTAATACACATGAAGTTAATGAGAATATTTCTACCAATTTTATTAATACACATGAAGTTAATGAGAATTATTTCTACCAATTTATTAATACACATGAAGTTAATGAGAATTATTTAACCAATTTATAATACACATGAAGTTAATGAGAATTATTTCTACCAATTTATAATACACATGAAGTTAATGAGAATTATTTCTACCAATGTATTAATACACATGAAGTTAATGAGAATTATTTCTACCAATTTATTAAATATACATGAAGTTAATGAGAATTATTTTCTACCAATTTATTAATACATATGAAGTTAATGAGAATTATTTCTACCAATTTATTAATACATATGAAGTTAATGAGAATTATTTCTACCAATTTATTAAATACATATGAAGTTAATGAGAATTATTTCTACCAATTTATTAATACAAATGAGTTAATGAGAAATTATTTCTACCATTTATTAATACGAATTTATTAATACAAATGAAGTTAATGAGAATTATTTCTACCAATTTATTAATACACATGAAGTTAATGAATTATTTCTACCAATGTATTAATACACATGAAGTTAATGAGAATTATTTCTACCAATGTATTAATACATGAAGTTAATGAGAATTATTTCTACCAATTTATTAATACACATGAAGTTAATGAGAATTATTCTACCAATTTATTAATACACATGAAGTTAATGAGAATTATTTCTACCAATTTATTAATACATATGAAGTTAATGAAAATTATTTCTACCCATTATTCTACCAATTTATTAATACACATGAAGTTAATGAGAATTATTTCTACCAATTTATTAATACATATGAAGTTAATGAGAATTATTTCTACCAATTTATTAATACACATGAAGTTAATGAGAATTATTTCTACCAATTTATTAATACATATGAAGTTAATGAAAATTATTTCTACCAATTTATTAATACACATGAAGTTAATGAAAATTATTTTCTACCAATGTATTAATACACATGAAGTTAATGAGAATTATTTCTACCAATGTATTAATACACATGAAGTTAATGAGAATTATTTCTACCTACACAATTTTCTATTAATACACATGAAGTTAATGAGAATTATTTCTACCAATTTTATTAATACATATGAAGTTAATGAAAATTATTTCTACCAATTATTAATACACATGAAGTTAATGAGAATTATTTCTACCAATTTATTAATACACATGAAGTTAATGAGAATTATTTCTACCAATTTATTAATACATATGAAGTTAATGAAAATTATTTCTACCAATTTATTAATACACATGAAGTTAATGAGAATTATTTCTACCAATTTATTAATACACATGAAGTTAATGAGAATTATTTCTACCAATTTATTAATACATATGAAGTTAATGAAAATATTTTTCTACCAATTTATTAATACATATGAAGTTAATGAAAATTATTTCTACCAATTTATTAATACACATAAATTTAATGAACATTATTTCTACCAATTTATTAATAATTTACATATGAAAATAATTTATTTCTACCAATTTATTGATACACATTTATTTCTACCAACTTATTCACAAGGATTTAATGAAAACTAATTTAATTCACAAGAATTTAATGAAAATTATTCGACCAATTTATTAATTCACATGGAGTCAATGAAAATTATCTACGTAGAAATTTCTATCGAAATGACTTTTTTCGGAATGAAATGAGCCGAAAATGGGGTGATATGCTGTAAAACAAGACAAACAAACATCCAAGTTGGAGTATTTTAAGTGAAATACTCTCATAAAGATATCGTCGTCTTTGTTGGGCTGCGGTTATGTGCAGACATAACGAGAAGTTTAGTAATGAATACACAAATTCATTATCCAGTTAAAAATTTACCCGGATTTCTATGGCTTTGGAAAACTTTATCAGATTCAGACTCGATTAATTCTTCAAGGAATTCTTCGATATCACGAATTTGTTGACACCTTTGACTAGACTTTTAATTATTTCGCGGATCAGAAAAAATCAGAGACATAGGGTTTCGGGTCTGGAGAATACACTGCCTGCTTCTACTCTAAACTCTACACTCTTTTACCGCGTCGCATTTTTAAGGTCAGGTCAGACTTCTTTCTCAAACTTCTCTCCCTAAATAAACCAATTGCCCATTATATCATTGCATTGAAATAGTAGGGGTAGGTTCAAGAATACTTTGTTGGGTTGTTTTGTGTTATAAGGTGTGCTGTAATCCCCCACTTAAACTTATAGACTCTGCGTGGATATGTGGAGTAAAAAGCCAGCCAAGCAACAAGCTCGAATACGTGGTTAGTTAATCTTTTGAAAGGGTCCAAAAGTTCAAGGTAATATCAATCCTTTGAAAGTCTCTCCAGAAAACGAAATGCAATTCCTTTCCCAACTGAACACGCCACTCTCACATCAAATAGCAGTCGTCAGATTTCACTTGCCGTTCAAACACTTTCTTCCTCAATCGCCCTGTCAGCGACAGTCCGTCTTTATTTCTGCTCGTTCGGATGCGCTTATGCAAATTCGGATATACTTTATTTGGGTCTCTACTAACAATACCTCAGCTACGAGGAGGTAGCGAGTTCGAGTATCCGTAGCCGCTCGCCACAGGCCAAACATATCCTGACGCGCTTCGTTTGTGGGGGCTGGGAATCCGCTTGTTCTTAGGGCTGCCTTTCAGTCTCGTCACAGTTAACTACTTAATTGCCGATCTTGAAAGCCGTTCATTAGCATGCATTCAACACGGACGAGCTGATCAGCCTCTGCTTAACACAAGGATTCTTCACTAAGGAATAACCAAAGGATTCTAACTAACACCAAGTAACTATCAAATATTCTTCTCTAAGGAACACAAGCGATCTCCACTGTAAAGTGCTCTCACTTGAAGCCTAGAAATCGCCACAAAAATCGTAACTTACTTGATACAGTATAACGTTCTTATCTGTTTGATGGGTTTTTAAGAACCCTCCGCGCAACCAATATGCGGCACATGGTCAATTTCTTATGCGGAGTTTAACACGTTTGAATCCAGAGTTTTCCTTCTCCTAGACTGCTTGCCTAACCAAGGTCAGAGAGCACTGTTTGCCACATTATTAACCCATAGTCGGAGAGATAATAGTTCGATGCATGCCTTTCACAAGTATAGTAGCGCAATATGGAATGCAAAAACCTCATCTAGGATTTGAACTCGTGTCACCCAGTCAATTTCCGACCATAAATATTACACAACATGCTTCTACTAACTAATAACAAAAGAAAAATTAAACTTATTTGTCTGTCTGGCGGTCTCGGTGTCTCTGTCTGTCTGTCAGTATATCTCTCTCTCTTTCTCTCTCTGTATATATATATATATATATATGGTTTGAGAATCGTATAGGTTTGAAACTGTCTGAAGTAAACAAGCACCGCTGAATCCATGTCGACGTAACTTAGATCTAAACTATCTATCCCCGATATTGAGCACTGTTTACCTTTAGATATAGCACTCATATGGTCAATATCTTTGTTTCTATCTCTCTATCTCTCTCTCTATATATATATGTGTGTGTGAAGAAAAGGAAGTGAATCCGATGGTACGTAGTATATTAAGAAAAATTGAAAAAACACAGGTTTTAATGAGTACTCAACTAAGTTTATTGGCCGACGCTGCAGTGTTTCGATCTATTAGTTAGATCATCTTCAGGGCATTTGTTGGTATATGGAAAGTGATAGAAATTCTTTTATATAAATTTTTTTCATATATATACATATGGAGAGAGAGAGGGGGGAGAGAGAGAAAGAAACTAAGAGAGAGAGAGAGAGAGAGAGAGAGAGAGAGAGAGAAAGAGAAAGAGAGAGAGAGAGAGAGGAAGCGGGAGAAATAATCTATCAACTCTAAGGAAAATGATCAAGATTTTTGTGTTCCTGGTTAAGTTGTTTTCTCTCTCTCTCTCTCTCTCTCTCTCTCTCTCTCTCTCTCTCTCTCACACACACACACACACACACACACTCTCTCTCTCTCTCTCCTAATCTTTGTGCATATAAGTTAGCGTTCCGTTCTATGACGTTCGATTCAACGTTATTGCCATCCTTACATAATCAAGCGCTTACATAATCATGACCTGTCGATTGCATTGGCTCTAATCTCTGGAAAAAATGTAGCACAGCAGTCGACATTATTCCTCCGATTAGTTTGCATATAAATATTGCCAGATGAACTGGAAAGGTCACAATGAAAGGTTTGCCTGTGGGTACGGCACATTCTTACAATGTTGCCGAGTCGTTCTTCGAAACAAATAATTTTTCGATGCCGGACTCTTTCGATTGACTGAAAAGAAACGGCCTTTTTCGAAAGAGTCGAATGGATGCCACTGAAGTGTCTGGAAAATGGGCCGGAAAGTTTAGAGGTTACGCACAGTAAGTTGGGAAGGGGGGGGCAATAGAACCATTATTTTTCTGCGATCGATCGAAATGTTTTTCGCTTGAAACTTAATCCTACGTCTGATATATATATATATATATATATATATATATATATATATATATATATATATATATATATATAATCTTTTATTCACACTCAATAAGGATGGGATAAATATATGGATGTTCTATGATGGTTGTGGCTCACCAAGCATGTAAAATGAATGCTCGAATATATATAATTTAATGGCGCATAAACTACTCTATAGTGGGAGGCGCCTCATATACTGGTTAGTGTCGTAGAAAATGGACTTGTCAATCCGAGTTCACATCCTGGACAAAGCCACAGTTCACATTGCGCTAATATCTTGGGAAAGGTATGAATCCAACTATTCTCCCTCCAGCTATGGGTAAATAGTAGGGCAGACTGGACTCTTTAACCTTGGTTAGGCAACCAGTCTAGGAGAAGGAAAACTCTGAATTCAAACCTGTAAAACTCCGATTGGGTTGGTCACTACTAGAATAGGCTCAGGCCTAATTAGTGATCTATTTCATTTTTTTAAGTGGTTATCAACTTGAAAATGGAGACCGGATATCGTCGTAAGAAGTGAATATGGTGACCCGAGTTCAAATTTTGGACGAGGCTGTTTGTATTTTACATAGCGCTAATACTCCAAAGAAATGTATGCATGCAACTATTCTTCCCCTAGCTATGGGTAAATAGTCAGATAGACTGGGCTCTTCAACCTTACTCAGGCAACCACTCTAGGAGAGGGAAAGCCGTTAAATTTCGCTAAAGAAATTGACCTAGTGTTGCATCCTTTTTGTGTAGATTTGGTTTGGTTTGTTTTACGGCATATAACCTCAGGGGGTCATTTAATGCCGACAAAGTTGTGAAATAAATTAATTCTTAATGGATATTCAATGGAAACACATTTTTCAATTTAACCCATAGATGGGACCTTAACAGGTACTACTACTTCGAGTCAGAGAGAACCAGGGAGAAATGGTCATGAAGGATTTCTCCGCATTACCCAAACCTCCAGAACTGGAACCTCACCATCAGATAGAGTTTAACGTTATTCCCAGGACATGAATACCCTCAGAAACCGCCTTCTAGCACCCATATTATGAAAATGGCTGGGGCTTGCCAAAGGGTAATAGGGCTGGGGGTTTTGTGTAGAAGGAAATGTAAATATATAAAATGGTCATATATGTATTTACCAACCCCTCCGCACGAGCAGGATGCGACACAAGGTCAATTTCTTAAGCGGAGTTTAACAGGTTTGAATTAAGAGTTTTCCTTCTCCTAGACCGGTTGCCTAACCAAGGTTAAAGAGCCCAGTCTGCCCTACTATTTACCCATAGCTAGAGGGAGAGTAGGATTCATACCTTTCCCAAGGGTATTAGCGTTAAGTGAAAATGCAATTACCACGTCCAGGATTTGAACACGGGGCGACGAGTCCATTTCCCATGACTTTAACCATTACACCACGCGCTTCCTTACTATATAATGGTCCTATAGGATTGCAAGATAATGAGTCACTGATCAACTTGAAGAAGAGAATCGGTTAGCAGATTTCATAATGGTTGGACTACCCGAGTTTAAAACTTGAAGGAGGATGTTGTCATTTTGTTGCATACCCTTCTTCTTACTTACTTCTTACTTCTTCTTCTGTTCATCTTCTATCTTACGTCTTCTTCTAACATCTTGGGTTTTATCTTGATGACTTAGTCCTGGTCGGTCGCACTTAACTCATTTCTTCTATATCAGTCTTGTTACCAAGACATCCATTAATCACAAGACCGTGTTATCTTTCTTAAACTTTTATTTCCTTAACTATACATTTCATGTAACTAAATATTTGACTAACATAACGCGCGTATGCAGAGTGAGTTACAGTTAAGGCAGAAATATCTTCTCTGCCTGACGTCTAAACTGAAAACTGAGGACCCAACCAGGTCCCACGTGACTTCACGTATTTCGCGGGCTTTCTGTACTATTCCATGGAAAGTCCCGTCCGTGATATGAAAAGGCTATCCCTTTAGAAATACAGGGGATTGACAATAATCTTATGCAACCGCATAGATTATGTAACAATTTCACATAGAGCTAATACCCGTGGTGGACCTGGAATGGGCTTGTCTTCTGGACTATTTCCGCCAAAGACCCGCTCCATGAGTAGCGCCCTCATGACCAAACCAATGATACATTTTTACTTTTTAGCAGAATTTACTCCGTGTTTAGAAGAAATGTTGAGTATAATAAAATTCCCCGAACAATCCTCTGGGGGTGTCCCAGTGATGTACTGGTTAACGTGGTGGATTGCTACATCGCAATAAGTGATTTCGAATTACAGTCACATTATAATGTTCACTTTTTAACTAATACCCTAGTACCACTACTCTTATTTTACAGGGATGGCTTTGGCATTAAATAACCCACGATGTTTGATATACCATTAAACATTGAAAGCAAAACCAATCATCTCTCTACTAAATTGGTATCATGCACAACTGCGAAATCCCCCAGTTGATGTGGAATAGAATATGCAGACTGTATCCCTTCCAGATCAGCAAGACCTACCAAAAAAAAAAAAAGAAAAAAAAGAGGGGTGTCCTGAGTATGACAGTAAACTGCATCTGATGGCAAGCTTGTAATTCTGCAGATCTGGAGAGTGTTAAATGCGCCTTTATTGCCATTACTCCCAAGTCCACTCAGATTCGGAATGGTAGTTTCATTGAGGTCGCCATCTATAAATCAAATAGATACGTTTAACAATGATTCATATTCGATATGACTGTGTGCAAAACAAAACCTCACTTCATAAAAAGATGTAAATATTAACTAAGTTGATTCCTTAGACGGGTTGACCTGTCTTTAAAATAAAGAAAAATCAACAAATAAAAATAAGCATTTGGTCTAATGCTAGTGAAGAGGGGATAGTCTCCCTCGCTGTCTGGCTGATACCGACTTTAGGTCACCCAGATGACTTAATTACTTTAGGTGTTCATGCTCTGAATCAATATTTGCCTGGGTTTTTCTATAAACTGATCCACAACAGGCTACAGCTTGCCCTTGATGCATATATTTATTTTTATTTTTTCCTAAATAAGCTAGTGTCTTCTAATTTACCAATTAAGAATATACTGCCTCAACTAGGCCGAGTTCTAAAACGAAATATTTACATATATATATTTACCAACCCCTCCGCACGAGCAGGATGCGACACAAGGTCAATTTCTTAAGCGGAGTTTAACAGGTTTGAATTCAGAGTTTTCTTTCTCCTAGACTGGTTACCAAGCCATGGTTAAAGAGTCCAGTCTGCCTTGCTATTTACCCATAGCTGGAGGGAGAATTGGATTCATACCTTTCCCAAGGGTATTAGCGCTATGTGAAATGCCATAAGCTTCGTCCAGGAATTGAACTCGCGTTGACGAGTCCATTTCCTACGACTCTAACCATTAGACTACTCGCCTCCATTACATTTAAGACGTGGTTGATCGCGTGAGTATTACTCATTAATATTGATTTGGAATAATATCTATTTTACCCTTACGGTTGTTTTTTTTTTTGTTTTCGGGTTTAATGTACCTATTTAATTTATTGCTTTAAATTAGTGAAATCCATGAAAGAATTAAAGCAGTCAATAGGGAGTAATTATGTATCAAATCTCATTCTTTTGAAAGGGAATTCCATACTTGTATAGTGTTGGTTCAAAGTTATACATACTTTGGATACAAATAACTCCGACGAAGGTTAATAGACAAAACATTTAATATACACAGCACATAGATAACAGTAGATACAACGTACATAGTAAAAAAGTACATATAAAAAGGGGTACACAAATAAAGATAAAGACACATTCATGAATGGTACATTCACATATAAAAGTACAGACATGAGACTAGGAATAGTCCATGCTGTGAAGACTTACAGTAATGTAAGGGGGCGGAGCCCCAACGAGAGGGGTTAGATAAAATCTACCCCATGTGGCTCGAAGTTGCTGAAATAGGAAAAAGAGGTCGAAAGGGTTTGAATCCGGCGCTTAAATACTATGGTGCCCTAGCGGGCACCCCGCAAACTAAAAGGAGCAGACAACTCCACCAGGCGAATACAAACTAACGCTACACTTGTTTCCTCAATATTGAATTATTTCATAATATCTTCCTCTGCGTGGCTCGAAGAAAATTTATACTATTACAGTCGGTAAAGTGTCCGACTAGGAACCACAAGGTTCCTCATTCGATACCGGCCCTCGCCAACTCAGCGGTAAAGTAAGGAGCTGATGGTACATTCACAATGGACGCAAAACCAATCTCTTTGGTCTAGTGCTAGTGAAAAGGGGATAGACTCCCTCACTGTTTGGCTGACACCGACTGTAGGCCACCCCGACGAGTTTAATTTAAAAAAAAATTTTCTCGTAAAATTTATTTGGTCTCCCATATTTGGAAAGTCTTATCTTATTTTCATGAGGTGGGTGAGGTATTGACTCACACCCAAAATTTATAAAACTTATGAGAATTTTTGTTCGTTGCTTGTTTCAAAAATTTACTGGCTTATCTATTACTAATGGAGATTCGCTTCCGGTTTTTGTCTGTAACAAAAATTACGTCACTGCTTACATCACATTTCCGAAAATCGTCATAACATAGAATAACATTTATACTACGATTTTTTCGCATGTTCAAATTTTGAGTGTATTTATTGAATAAATACACTCAAAATTTGAACAATCAACATTAGAGAGTCCTCATTGTTTTTTAAAACAAGTTTTAATAAATACATGACTGGTATTATATATCTATATATAGTTTGTTTTATTTTGATACATATTTAAAGTTTTCATTTCAAATTGTTTTATTTTTTAATCCTTTAATGAATTTGATGATTTTACTTACTTAGGGTACAAACTCGCTGGCATTGAATTTTTTACTCCCACCCCTCAGGCAATATGTTTCAAAAATCTATTTCTACATCGCCCGGATGGTGTTTTTTTATTTTGTACTAGTAACATTAAGAAAATAAAAAATCATCAGTATTATTAGCCAAATTAAAATGTTTTGCCCGTTATTTGTACTAGCAAATATATGCACCCTCCGGGTGCAAGTATTTAAGTTGTAATATAATAAAATATATTAAATTAGAAAGGCTAATGAAACTGAATAAGAATGCATATAAAAAGATTTTGAACAGAGGGGGTATGATTGAAAAATAGAACAACTTTGAAACTAACTCTTCCATCATTTTACATTACTCCCGTCTGTCTTTGTTACATTTTCCTAATTTAACTATTTAGTTAAGATAGAAAGTAAAGAATAATATTACAGTTATTTCTTCTTGTTAATGGATTTCTTTTAAGATTTATCCCCGTGATTTTTGCTCATATTCAATAAGATAAAACCAAACAATTAGAAATCAATAATACTAAGCACATATTTATTAAAATCAAATTTTTAATATGAAAATGCAAATTAGCCTTCCCATTCACACTGTAAACCGCTATTTTGTTGTATATATAAATACAATTGCATGTTATTAGATTGTAGATATGGTCAACAGTGTTAATCATGTAAAACAATTTAATTAATAATTGAGGTTAAAATAAAAAATAAAATCATGGAGAATGTGATGCAAATAACAAAGGGAATTGTGACTTGAGTAGTGATATAGTTTCGGTTACAGACAGACAAACCCACAATCTCCATTATAATAAGATTACTTTCTATACAGTTGAATCCAATAATTATAAAAAATTAAAAAAAACCCACACATATTTGAAATTTGAACACCAACAAATATTTATTCACTTTATATATTTTTCTTTATTCAAAGTAAAGAAGAATATAAATTATTTACAAAACAGATGATCACAGCAAATCCTATAATTTAAAACTGTATATGTTATTCTGAGTATTTATTTATGATAGGATTTATTTTAAGATTTAAAAAAGGAACAGTCAGAAGAACTAGCAAATATATGCACCCTCCGCGTGCAAATATTTAAGTTTCAATGTAATAAGTTATTATACTAAATTAGAAAATGAAACTAAATAAAAATGCAGATAAAAAGATTTGAAAGAGAGGGGGTATAATCGAAAAAAAGAACAACTGAAACTTATTCTTCCATCACTTCCGTCATTCATTGCTAAAATCTTTCTAATTTAACTATTTAGTTAAAATAGGAAGTATAGAATAACATTTTTTCTTGTTAATCGATTTCCTTTAAAATTCATCCCCGAGATTTTTGCTCGTATTCATTAAGATACAACCAAACAATTAGAAATCAATTGTACTAACCTCATATTTATCAAAATCAAATTTTTAATATCAATATCCAAATTAACATTCACGTTCACACTGGAACCTGCTATTTTGTTGTATATATAAATACAATTGCATGTTATTAGTATGTAGATAAAGTCAATAGTATTAATGGTGTAAAACAATTTTATTGATAATTGAGGTTTGAATAAAAATAAAATCATGGAGAATATGCCGTAAATAACGAAGGGAATTCTAACTTGAGTAGTAATATAGTTTCAGTTACAGACAGACAAACACAGAACCTCCATTATAATAAGATTATCCCGTTAAAGTAAAATAAAAAATCTTTTGAAAAAGTGAATATTTTAGGACGCAATCTTTATTTTCAAAGTCCTCCGAATTAGTCTTTATGCTTTTTGTTGTTGTTTTCGTTCAGATTTACTACTCGCTTTTAACTAAATCCTGAAACTAAAAACTATACCTTTATGTGAATAAAAATGAATAACAGAAAATTAATTTCTAAATTCTTCTTGGATCAATTGTATCTTTCGATATTTTTATCGTAAATAAGCAAATACTATTACAACATGGAGCGTGGCTGACAGGCCACAGAAGTATTAGAAGAGAAGAAGTAATACTCGCCAGATTGCGTATTGGGCACACCCACATTACCCATTCGTACCTGTTAAAAGGGGAGGATGCCCCAGTGTGCCCAACATGCAAAGTACAACTTACAACCAAGCATATTCTTCTAAATTGTAACAGGCTTAAACATATCCGCGCAAATTACTATCAAGCAAGAAACCTGAAAGACATCTTTAAGAATACAAACCCTGAAAACATTTTTAAATTTTATAAAAAAAGCAACCTTTCAACAAAAATATAACAGAACATAACCAATTATCTCCATAGAACCACTACTTTAAAACTGAAATCCAAAATAACCTATTTGGCATTAAATGACCCACAGAGGTTGATATGCCGTTAAACAAAACTCAAACTCAAACAATACGGTGCAATTTTTAAATTACACAGAATTAAAAAAAATCTGATTCATATATGAACGTTATCTTTCTTTGAATTTGGCTTGCTTAATTTTTATCGAAACGACCCTCCGATAAAGCGATGATTTCTGTGCAATGAAGTTCCGAGAAGTCTATTTTCCAGCAAGCGATATTTGGTCTAATGAACCAGACCCGTGATAGACTAACACAATACAAGGAAATAAGTATATCTACTATCTTCCTTTGTACAATTTGAGTTACTATGAAGAAAGCGAAACACACCAAATAAAAACATTCCAAAGACTTAATAAACCTCTTGAATTTATTGATTGAGTTTTTATGAATGCGAACCAACGCCGTGTGTCTCCGTGAATAACTTCCTAAAGAGAACTACTGAGTTACGAAGAAACTCACCAGTGACAAAGCGAAAAGCTGCTAAAAAAATACATTTAAATATAAAAGTAATTCTGACTGAAAAATTAACGAAACTAAAAGAAATAGAAAAGAGCGATGCTGATCTTTATCCGATATTTGATAGCGAGAAGGAGGAAATAAAAAACAGCATAAAACGGAGAGACGCCTTCTCATTCGCAAGAAGACAAAGTTCAATTAAAATACTTGTGTCATAAAAGATAACCTTGCACCTAAAAAGCGAGAGACACAAAGAAAAAAAGAAAAAAAAAAAAAAAAAAAAAAAAAAAGAAAGCTTCAAGTCGCCATTGATCAGCAAATTTCAGCGCAGGAATTATGGGAGGAAGTGAGTGAGTGGCGGGAAAATGCTAGTCGAAAAAAAAAGAAAGAAAAAAGAAATAATAGACGAACAGACGCTCTTGTATCTTGGGACGAGGATTTTACATGACTAATTTTATAAGTAAATCGCATATAACAAAGAGAAACCATCAAATGATGGTATCGACCAGTAAAATATTCAGATCACTGGGGGATAGAAAACTCTCTTTCTTATTTGCCTTTTATGGTTTTCTTTGAGAAGATCTCTTACCATTTTATATTCTATATTAAAGGATCGAATTAACTAAAACAGTAATGGTCGACAAAGATAGCTTTGGAGAATTGCTCTACGGTAGAAACATTAATATGTTTATCTATTTTTTCTATGAATTTTTTTAGATGAGGCTCAATAATTAGTATTATTTGGATTATTCGGTCTATTTTACTCATCTTTATTGTTATCTGTACAACGTTTTGGCCAATGTGCCATCAGGCCTTCTTCAGGTGTTTCTTGTCGGGTTCGGGAGCCGTTACGAACTCGAGAACCTTCTTTTCGAAATCGAGGACCCTTTTTGTCGGAATCAAGAGTCATCACGAAACTTTGAACCTAGTCGTTTATTCAACCCACGGGCATATCCTGTTCTCATTCCGATAACCATAGCTTGGGTACAGCTATGCTTATTTTTTTTATAGATTTGTTGGTATTGAAACGGTTACCGTCATTGGAAATAGACTCTGCGTGTTCAAATCCTGGATAAAGTCTTTTATTCGCATTAATGCCTTAGGAAAACGCATGAATTCATATCCTGTGACTCCCAGCTCGAAGTAAGTTATATGCCCCTTATCCTTAATCAGTCTTTCTTGGGTTCAGGTCAATTTTGAAGCGGGGTACAGCTGGTTTGTATTCAGTTTCCTTTCGCCTAGACTAGTAACATAACCAAAGCTAAAGAACCTAATGAGGATATTCAAATATATGCCGATACATCTATATATTAATAATGGAGATTCGCTTCCGGTTTTTGTCTGTAACAAAAATTACGTCACTGCTTACGTCACAATTCCCAAAATCGTCATAGAATAAATACACTCAAAATTTGAACATGCAACATTAGACAGTCCTCATTGTTTTTTAAAACAAGTTTTAATAAATACATGACTGGTATATATATATATATATATATATATATATATATATATATATATATATATATATTATAGTTTGTTTTATTTTAATACATATTAAAGTTTACGTTTCAAATTGTTTTATTTTTTAATCCTTTAATGAATTTGATGATTTTACTTACTTAGGGTACAAACTCGCTGAGATTGAATTTTTTACTCCCACTCCTCAGGCAATATGTTTCAAAAATCTATTTTTACATCGCCCGGATGGTGTTTTTTTAATTTTTTTGTACTAATACTAATAAGATAGAGTTGTCTTTTGATGATAAAATTTATTTTCTTAGTTTTTAGTGATGCTTGTACTAAAATGATCATCGTTGTTGGAAATGGATTCTATGAGTTCAAATTCTAGTAAAAGTTTTTTGCATTTCACTTCGCGATAATGCTCTCTGAAAACCCATGAATCCATATCTTTTGTCCCCCAGCTTTGATTAAGTTATATGCATATACATCTTTGCTCTGTCTTGTGTAGAATGTTGTACGAAAGAATACTCCTACACTAGATGCATAACCAAAACTAAATAACCTAATGGAGAGTCGTAAATGCATACAGGGTGATTATCAGTGATGAACTATCTTCATCGCCAATTACCGCTTCTTGTGCATCATATTGGCTCCGATAGCAACCCCGACATGAATCTAGCATCTTCGAGCCGCCACCCAGCAAGCTACATGCTACTATTCTTGACATTTTGTCACGATTAAAACTACAAAAACTCGATCTTTTAAATCGAGAAACCACAGTCAATGTTAACTAATGAAAAATCCCATCCACCCTACTAATCCTCTTATTATAATGGAGATTGTGGATTTGACTGTCTGTAACCGAAACTATATTACTATACAAGTCACAATTCCCTTTGTTATTTACACCACATTCTCCATGATTTTATTTTTTATTTAAACCTCAATTATTAGTAAATTGTTTTACATCATTAAGACTGTTAACAATATCTACAAACTAATAACACGCAATTGTATTTATATATACAACAAAATAGCGGTTCACAGTGTGAATGGGAAGGCTAATTTGCATATTGATCTTAAAAATTTGATTTTAATAAATATATGCTTAGTATTATTGATTTCTAATTGTTTGGTTTTATCTTATTGAATATGAGCAAAAATCTCGGGCATAAATCTTAAAAGAAATCCATTAAAGAAGAAATAACTGTAATATTATTCTTTACTTCTTATTTCAACTAAATAGTTAAATTAGGAAAATTTACCACTGAAAGACGCGAGTAATGGAAAATGATGGAAGAGTTAGTTTCAAAGTTGTTCTATTTTTCGATTATACCCCCTCTGTTCCAAATATTTTTATCTGAATTCTTATTCAGTTTCATTAGCCTTTCTAATTTAACATGATATTTTATTATATTAAAACTTAAATACTTGAACCCGGAAGGTGCATATATTTGTTAATACTATATAATGGAATAAATGGAAATATTCAAATACATGCCGCTACATATTGATAAGATAGAGTCATAGGTAGTCTTTTGATGATGAGATGGAAAACAGAATAGAAAATCTGATTGCCATGGTTTGTAGTTAGACTTTTTCAGCGTTGCAGTATAATTAGGACTCCTTAGTAGGGGGTACTTGTAGAGATACAATAAATAATAATCTCTCTTAGATAATTGACATATCTGTTAAGGGATCGTAGTGTCTCTTATGACAGTCCTAAAAGCTGCTTCTCCACCTCTTTTTGCTTCTGTTCTTAGAATCTTTAAAACAAAATGGTTTTAAAATGTTGAATACCCAACAACCATAAATAAAACAACAATGGCTTTGGCATGAAATAACCCAAAGGCTGACATGCCAACCAACTAACCAACCAACTTTCTCTGTCTCCCGCTGTCTGTCTTTTTCTCTCTGTCTTTGTCTGTTTGTCTCTCTCTAAATATGTATATATATATATATATATATATAATATATATATATATATATATATATATATATATATATAATGTAAAGTAGATGACTTGCAGGAAAATAAAATATCGAGTTAATCACAATACAAATATTAACAGAGTCAAGATTATAAAGTATATAAAGTGCTCAATAAGTTAGTAGAGCGGATTTACTCAGGTTTCACCATAAAAGATCTTCAGGGTTAATTGTAATGAATTAATCAAGATATTGATTAATTACAGGCAATTGCGGAAGTGAAAAATGCAGGGTCATCATTGCATTTGTCACTTCCGCAATTGCCTGAAATTAATCAATACCTTGATTAATTCATTACAATTAACCCTAAAGATCCTTAATGGTGAAACTTGAGTATGTTATTTCTATATACACCTTAATACTATATATATATATATATATTGGAAAATATAAAGGATCACGTACTTTCGCTTAGCAGTCTTTTTGATAACGGTGCTCAATGCTTATTAAATAGTAAGATAGTAACATGTTAATCACAACTGTCAATTTCACGTTTTCACGATAATCAGGGGATAATCCTGAGCTATTACACACTCATTTCTCTTATCCGGTATTTGTTCCTCTGAAAGTGTTATCTGTATATTGGGAAATTTACTAACCTCACTGCAGAGCAGAATGTAAGACAATTTCTTCAGGGGAGTTTAACAGGTTTGAATTCAGAGTTTTCTTTCTCCTAGACTGGATATCTAACCAGGGTTAAAGAGCCCAGTCCATGCTAATATTTACCCATAGCTGGAGGGAGAATAATTGGATTCATACCTGTTCCAAGAATTGGATTCATACCTGTTACTCCGCTATCTGAAATTCAAACAACTTCGTCCAGGTTTGAACTCGGTGTAGTGTAATTATCATGGTCTACGAGGAATTCGGGATTAAAAATAAAACTGTATTCGGATTTCTGGAGAAAGAGAGGAAAAAAAAAGAACAAAGAGGGGTTAAAGTTTGGAACTCAACTGTCCGACGAATGACCCCAAAATTAGATTTAAAAATAAAAAAAGGAAGTTCCGGATTTTGGCCGGAAGTGGAAGTTGAGTGACCCTCCCACCCCGGGACGAGAAACGGAAGAAGATGAAAATCGGGTTTCTTCGGCTGCGCTTTGGTGGGAGGCAGACGTAGCCTCCCGTTTCCCCGTATGGGTTTCGCATAGTAGTACCGAACATGATTTATGATAGAATAGTTTTACCATACTCTTCCCCTCTCCCTCTTTATCTCTCTCTCTCTCTCTCTCTCTCTCCCTCTCTTTCCTTCTCTCTGGAAAGAACCCACGAGCCTAGAAATAAATAAACAGCCCCCTTGTGACTATACGAATGCGTATGTTGTTTCTGAACTAACGACCATTACTACTACTAACGGCTACAACTACAACTTAAATTTGGCTCTATGTGACATATATCGTTCTTTTTTTTTCTAGTCACAAGGGGGCTGTTTATTTATTTCTAGGCTCGTGGGTACTTATATATGCATCAGTATAATCATGGACAACTGTTACAAAGGAGGAAAAACGCATATATGGATCGAAAATCAAACCATAAAAAATCCCATTACCTTTGATGACAAATAAAGGCAGCACATTTTCTTTTTGTTAGGAAACCCAAAGTAAAACTCCAATTGAAGTAGCTAACCATTAAAATATCCGTTATATTCTCGTGAGAAGGAAAAATTATACACCCATCCCGAGGACCACGGGTAGGATTTGACATAAGATCAGAAGTATGTGGCATCCAGCGAATATTGAAGCTTTTCGATAGTAAGGAATCAGTAAGACTAGCTTGTTATTTCGGAAGAAGAAATATATATATACAAGGTGTGTCAAAAAAGTATCGTACTTTTTGACTCACCTTATATTCTGAAAAAAAAAATAACGTTCCATTCATTCTTCATTCCTATCTTGGTAAATGCAACTTTAAAATCTGTACTTTTTGACACACCTTGGTTTTCTGAAAAAAATTAACGTTACATTTATTGTTCATTCTTATCTTGGTGAATACACCTTCAATCTCGGTACTTTTTTGACACACCTTGTATATATAAAGAGAGAGAGAGAGAGAGAGAGAGAGAGAGAGAAGAGAGAGAGAGAGAGAGAGAGAGAGAGAGAGATATGAGTAGGCTCAAATAAATAGAGATGAACAGAAAGAATAAAAATGATATGAGAAGACACAATTTCAGGTACATAATAGCTTCATGTTTAAGCAGGTGAAGAAAGATATTATTATACTAATAATTTGTTTTCAGAGAATATAAAACTTTATATTATTCATTTTTTGTCTCCTTGTAATTTACGATATATATATATATATATATATATATATATATATATATATATATATATATAGTAGTGTCTTGACATAAGAGTTTAATTCGCTCCATTCCGAACTCAATTTCCTAGTACATAAAATCAATTTTCTCCATTGAAATGAACTAGAATATCATTAATCATTTCCCCCGAAAAAAATCCATAATTTGTGTTATTCCTATTTTAAGTAAGAAAATTGTATAAAAACATAATAATAGAATATAATGAATTATATGTTCTAATGTTTATTTTTATAAATAAATAATATCTTTCTTTGGTGTAATGAATTTGTAAACTTGAATGTTTTAGTGTAATTACTAATATAAGCGTATGCGACGTTCACCTGTATCTCAAATATTAGCTTTTAAGATGAATTAATATAGTGACCGAGTAATAGTTCGTAACTCAGAAAACTTGTTATTTGGGACACTCGTAAATCAAATTATCACTGTATATATACGACGGTAATCCCAAAGGTAAGGTCTCTAAAATATTTAGAAATCACAGAAAAGTTTATTGTCTATTGACAATAATGTTTAGATCATTCTAAAGTTTGAACATGTTCTACATAATCGCCATTTCGGTCGATGCATTTTCATTGACTCTGATGCAGTTTGTGTGATACCAGCTCGCCTTCATGTCGTTGAGGAAGCGTTGGACCACGTCGTCGTTACAAACTTCCTACATCACTTATGGATGTTTTTGAAGACCATACACTTTTGTTAACTGGCGATGAATTTCAATGTCTTTCGGTGTACAGCCTTCTGCGTTCAAAAATCGACAAAGCTGCAAACTTCACACTTGGCAGTAGCGTTAATCGGGAACTCTATCAGAAACGACTGCCATGCCAAGACTAAGCGAGGCAGTAAGGACCGTGCAGGGTAAGGGCAGGTGTAGGCACTGGCGCAGGCGCATGGAGTACTAACACAACATTGTTACCAAGTTTACAGTACGGTAGAGTAGAAATTTAAAAATAACGGTCATTCCGAATTTACTGAACTTTGACCTTTCACTGGCCTTATTGCAGTCCTCTCGTTGGTTAGTTTAGTTCTTGGAAGCAGGAGGTGAACTTGGAATTTAGATAGTTCTAGCTTAGGTTCTCAAGAAGGCAAACGTGTCTCCAAGATGGATATTTCTTCTGTGGGTAATGGTTAACTTGGGCTAAGTAAAAGACGTCTGAAAAATACCCAAATCTTTGTGTTCGTTACTAAAAACAACAACAATTACAGGTGAAGAAATCCCAAGAGAGGAGACCAGAAGAACAGTGAATCAGCTCAGATACCCAGAGAATAGACGACCCAATCCAGCATAGTAACAGATTAGTACAATATGATAGATAAGATGGTGACAAAAAAAGTAAGGGTCTATACAACACAAGAGCGCCCCTACCAATTTTTAAAATAATGATAATCTTCTTCTAAATCGAAGACTCATGGATCTTATTATTTTTATTGGAATATTATTCAATAAAGAAATATTATTGTTGGATCCTCCTGGTACGCAAAATTGTCACTTCTATTCATTAACTTTTACAACAACAGCAGGTATTTCCGGTAACAATAGACCAATGAGAGATAAGGAAAGAAAGCATTTAAGATCGTGCTAATTAAATTTTCTGTGTGCTCGACCTATTTTCTGGATTAACACCAGAGGAATATTACAGATTTGGACTTATACATATACAAGTATTCTTAGTAAGAAAAAATAAGTAGTTTTCATTTTCTTTAACTTAACATAAGGCCAGCAGCTTGGGGCACCCAGTAACAATCAAACTCACTATGAATGGTCTTCTAGTCTTTCTTGTTAACTGGCTTCCTAAGTACCACTCTATGGTAAAGTAAAATAGGCGGAGATGGTATTGTTACATAATCTATGCGGTTGCATAAGATTATTGTCAATCCCCTGTATTTCTAAAGGGATGGCCCTTTTCATATCACGGGCGGGACTTTCCACGGAATAGTACAGAAAGCCCACGAAATACGTGAAGTCACATGGGACCTGGTTGGGTCCTCAGTTTTCAGTTGGACGTCCTGCCTTAACTGGAACTCACACTGCATACGCGCGCTATGTTAGTCTGATATTTAGTTACATGAAATGTATAGTTAAGTAAATAAAAGCTTAAGAAAATAACACAGTTTTGTGGTTGGTGAATGTCTTGGTAACAAGACTGATTAGAAGAAGAAATGAGTTAAGTGCGACCGACCACCAACACGAAGTCCCCAAGAGAAGTCCTGACACTAGAAGAACAGAAGAAGAAGAATAGAAGTAAGTAATGAAAAGGGTATACAACAGTATCAGCCGAACTTAGAACAAGTCCAGATATCCAGACAGAGAATAGACGACCCGATTCAGCAGAGAAGCAGATAAGTAGAATATGATAAAACGGTGAAAGGAATGAAGAAGTATATAACACAAACAGTTTTCATGCGTCCCTGTCGCTTTGGAGATCCAGTGTGCTTCGGCCACCGGACCGGGTTAAGGTACAATTATTAGCGTCGATCCCAGAGGGCCATCCCTCCAGGCAATACCTGCACTTTATGGGCAGGGCTGGGATTATTGCCCAGCGCCTGAGGTGCCACCATTGAGGGGGAATGCCGAAGGGATCGACGCAATTTTTGTTCTTTCCCACTCATGAGCTTCGGATTGTGGGTGGGCCCACATTAAAACGAGGCCTTGTGTCCAATCCATACAAGTGGGGCATGAGACAAATATTCCTATCGCTTTGGAGACCTTACTTTTTAGATTTACCTCGTATAGACAAATATTTTCATAATAGTTCTGGTCAAGAAAGACAATTCACGATGAGGAACTGCAGCTGTTATAAGAAGAAGAAATACTAAGGAATTTACATTAGGAATTTTAATAAACATTTCTGTCCAATATGATCTTTCTTTTATAGGAACTAGGTAAAGACCTATGAATAATTAATGACATCGAATTGAAAAGAGGGAAAAGATAAACGAATCCTTATTTCTTTTTAAATGTTAGATATTATTTTCAAGATAAAGATAAAAAGAAGAAGGAAAGTAAGCAAGAATAATAAAAACGAAAGCGAAACGAAGTAGACGCTGGAGGAAATATCAAGGAAGAATATATGTCGAGATTTTAAAGATCTAGTCTGAACTGAACTTGGCGTCGACATCCAACCGAACAAAAGAAAACACGTATTTCTCACAATGTATTGATTTGCTACTTTCCTTTTTTGTTTTGTTTTACTTTCTTTTCTTTTGGTCGGGGACAGAATAATTGCGATAAGTGAATTAACGTCAAAGAAATTGAAAGTGCAAGTATTGTGATATGAAAAATTAAACCTGATCTGATTTACAAGAGATATAATTAAAAATAACAAGCCACACGTGACGTGATTAAAAAATAAAAGGTACTAATTACGAACAAGAACAACCGAACAATTTCATGAATAATAAATGTTTCTTTTTCTGGTGATTTCCTTTGCACGGTGCTTAGCTAAACAGAATCAATACGTTTCGCAAAAATGATTATATTGATTCGATTTTTGCTGTGAACGAGAAAAAAAAACCGAAAAA
Source organism: Doryteuthis pealeii (assembly GCA_023376005.1). Lineage (NCBI taxonomy): Eukaryota > Metazoa > Mollusca > Cephalopoda > Myopsida > Loliginidae > Doryteuthis > Doryteuthis pealeii. Next base: position 124,469,396 of record CM042141.1, read on the forward strand.
AGAAATATATAAAAATAAGAATAAAAATCCCGGATCAGAACTTGGAACAGAAAAAACAAAAAACAAAAACAAACAAACCAAGAACTCAGAAGAAATGTTCGGAACATAAAAGACGTTAAAGCAAGGGAATCAAATAAATGGCAAACAAATTAAATGTGCTTCCAGGATATTAAATGCCAGAATTATTAAATGTCTTGGAGTCAAAGAATCTGATACGACGCGAGGAACGCTTGAAATGAAATGTTCAGAGAGTGACGGGAGCTTACAAGCTCTTAGGACGAAACGTTGGTTTCGGGGTGACAAAGATCATTACTAAACATGTCAAAAAACGATCCCGGATTTTTAAGTACGTTATTTAGCGCGTGCCGATCGCTAAAAAACTTTCCATTGTTTTATGCAATTTTTTTTGCATTATTCTCACCATTTGATTGATCAATTGATTGATTAATTGATTTTAACAGTATGCCTTTCATTTGTTTGATTGTCTTGTTTTACGGCATATCAACCTCGGTGGGTCATTTAATGCCGGCACAGTTTTGAAATATTCATAGCGATAGTTTTGAAGACAATTTTTTAAACTCATATTTTTATAATCAAATTTTCAATTCAATCAATAGATAGGACCCTAACAGGTACTACCACTCCGAGTCAGAGTGGATCTGGGAGTAATGATGATGAATGGATGCTTCAGATTTGCCAGACCTCCATAAATGGAATTTCCCCATCAGTTAGAATTTAACCTCATTCACAGGACGTGAAGACCCTCAGCCAACGCCTTCTAGCAGATATATGATAAAAATGTTGGGGTTACCATAAGGGCAATAGTTTTGGGACCATCATATAGGTGCTAGGGCTTGACATAACCAGCCGATTAATCGGAGGGGTAACGGCATGTCAACTAGTCTGGGTTACATAATGCCTAAAGAAGTTGAGTACATTGTACTGTTATATTAACATTTTTTGTTTAGTTTCTTAAGATTGGTTGATTTATTTTAACGTCATGTCAACCTGACTTGGGTTATTTTATACCTAAAAGTTAGAGAATCGCATGTAAAAAAACAACTTAAAAACGCCTGCCGGACCCCTTAAAACTATGAAATTAACATTCCAACTGTTGTTTTCAGTTAAGGGCCATACCCGTACATATTACCTGATAGTTGTTACGTTGGAAAAGTTTAGGGAAATTTTCGAAATCGGGGTTTGAAGGACTTTTTTTAAACTTCCAAACACGTTATTAAAAAACAAATAAAAAACTGTGTAGCACTATCGAAAATTAATAAAATAACATTGAATTTGGTATTTTTGGCAAGCCCCTAACGGGTCTAATGATGCCTGATAGTTTGCAACTTTGAAAATTTTGGTTAACTTTAAATATTTTGCTTAAATTCATAAACTCAAAATATAGCCTTCAAAACTGATTTTCTACTAGGCACTGCCAAAAAAGGATTTTAAGGCTTATAACAATTTTTTATAAATAATCAATACCAAAAATTAATAAAACAATATTTTACAAAGAACTTCTTAATATTAAACAAACCCTCATCAATAATAACTTCCCTAACAAAACCGTAGATCAACAAATAAGTCTATACCTGCATCTCATCCACAAAAATAACAATAACAAACCCAACAATAATAATAACAAATCAATCTATATTACAGAAATCATATGCAAAAAAATACAAATACGATGAACATGTAATAACCAACATCATACATAGACACATCAAACCCGTCGACCAACGAAAAATAAAACTAATTATCTACTACACCAAATTCAAAACATCTAACCTTCTCATTAAAAATAACACAAACTCTCCTAAAAATTCCCTAAGCCAAACGAACGTAGTATATAGATTCATTTGCCCATTCCGAGAGTGCCTCTCAGAAAATAAACTATACACTAATAGCTACATTGGCCATACAACAACAACACTATCCCGCCGTCTCACATACCATATTTCCGACACTAGCTCCATAAAACAACACTTAATTAAAAAAAAAACACCCAGAAAAATCCACCTCCCCTGATATTAGAAAAATCTTAAACGAAAATACTAAAATTATCTACAAAAATAATAATAAGAAAAGCCTACAGATCCTAGAATCCATATGCATAAAAAATAAAAAACCTAACATTAATAAAATAGAATTTAAAGTCGGAGACAACGTATTAAATATATTTAATAACTAACACTTAACTTACACCCCCTTCTTAAAAATAATAGACTCTCCAAATTTGATAAAAACATAGATAAAAGAACTAAAAAATGAACTAAAAACCAAATTATGTAACCCCATGATGACGACTGCTGTAACAGTCGATAGCACTCGGGATATAAGTATGGAAAATATCATAAATCAATTGGATCCAGACTCAAAAAAGATTACCAGAAGACTGGAAAAATATTAATCCAAGAAATAAAGAAGAAATACTCCGTGTTGTTTAATAACACATGCTTAGAGAATAACTTGCAGCCAGAATATACACACAATATATATATATATATATATATATATATATATATATATATATGTTTTTAACGAGAACGAGTAGTAGCAAGGAATTAGAAGAACCACTACCATTCCTACAACCTCCCACTACCAATGGTTATTACCTCCCACTTCTAATTCCTTGCTACTACTCGTTCTCGTTAAAAACGAGACACGAAACCATACAATCGTTTCCTACCTGAGGATGGCAAACTGTATTGCCGAAAGCGCTCGTTCTGAAACCTTTGGTGGACTGTTATACCAGTTACACCCCGACACCAGAAAGATGGCCCGAAAATTGGAACGGATCAACCAAAAACTTGTCTGACAGGAATTGTCTGTACAGTTCAACAAAACTTGTATAGAAGAAAAAATGCTGCCAAAATACACTTATTTTAATATATATATATATATATATATATATATATATATATATATATATATATATATATATATATATACTGCGTCCGACGTGCGGAACACACAATAGCGTAAAATATTTTGAGATTACTCTCTATTACTTAGAAAAGAATTGTTAAAAAAAGGAAAATAATTTAAGTGGGCATTTTTGGGAACTATTGGGTTAATTATTTAACAGAATTTGATCTGTAAATATATATCATATTGATAGCATATATTTTCAGTACAATGATTTTTTTTTAAATCTTATTTTTTTAGTTTTATGTGTGAAGACAGAAAAAAAAAGCGGAGATGCACAAGAAGGCATAACAAATATATAAATAAATAAATCTATTTTAGAATATTTTAAAACCGCCTGTGTGTTAGACTTACAGGTATTCACCCTACACGATCGTTACGGGTAGGATGCGACCAAAGGTCACAAGTAGAGTTCATCGAGCAAGGATCGAACTCGCTATTCAACGGTATTGTATCTACAAGACTTGCTTTCAAGCCATTACACCACGATGGGATGATCTACTTTTCCCAAGGGTAGGTATTTACCCAACCCGTTCGTCACAGATAACATGTGACACAAGGTTCCAAATATGGGGCATCCATCGAGAATCAAGGATCGCAATTTTGTAGTAATGGATCTGTGAGACTGTCCTGCTAGCCATTACACCCCGATGGCATATATTCTCAAACGAAGTAGGTATTAACAAGGTCACAAGTATGGAGCATCCAGTGAGGATCGAACTCACTTCTCAGTAATGTGTCAGATTAAGTAAAGCTTAGTAAAAGATATGGATTATCTACATCTATAGTGAATCTGTTTCAAAATCGATTTTTGTACATTTGAGCCTAAGAAACAACGTGTACAGTCCAGGTATGGATAATCCAGTAAGGATCGAACTCGCTATTTAGTTGAAATGGATCTGTGAGTCTACCTTGTAAACCATTAGAGTATTGTTTCGGAAGAGGAGGAAAGGCAGAGAGAAAGAGAGAGAGAGGACACTGATAAATTACTGTGGTCCCACACAAGGGACCAGAGGCCCGTCCGTACCCTAGGCCTCGGAAAGCAAAAAGAGACCGATATTTTTCTTCGTCGTTCCTCGTGACCACATAACATCCGGTTATTTTTTGTACATTTGAGTCTAAGAAACAACGTGTACAGTTTAAGTATGGAGAATCCAGTAAGGATCGAACTCGCTATTTAGTAGAGATGGGTCTGTGAGTCTACCTTGTAAACCATTACAGTGTAACGTTCTAATAGCGATATATGGTCACAGTACCAATAGCGATGTATGTTGTATAGCGGGTCTTGTCAACGTGCCTCCAAACTCACGACACTAAAAAGGTATTTGGTACGCGGTGGTCATCTTGTCGATAAAAAGGTACAACGCGAGAAATATGTCGTCACAAACTGCTTAGCTTTTATTTTCGGGCTCGTCTCGTGGGTTGTTTCGGAAGAGGAGGAAAGGCAGAGAGAAAGAGAGAGAGAGAGAGGACACTGATAAATTACTGTGATCCCACACTAGGGACCAGAGGCCCGTCCGTACCTAGGCCTCGGAAGCAAAAAGATACCGGTATTTTTCTTCGTCGTTCCTCGTGACCACACGACTTGCGGTTCTGGTCAACTCCCGAAACTTCCGGTGGGCTTTCAATTTTCCATTCGGGGGGTCACGTCCCGGTCAAATTCACGACAAACCGTTTTATGTTCATCACTTTTAAAAAAAATCTTTACTCTCTCTTATTTCTTCTTCCTCCTTTTCTCTAGTAGTCTTCTCAAAACTCAGGACCTTCATCATCTCGCTACAACAGCATGATATGATGCCTGGTCAGACAGAGTAGGTATTTAGCTAACCCGTTCGCAACGGGTAGGATGTGACACAAGGTCGCATTTATAAGGCATCCAGCGAGAATCGACCTCGCTACTCAGTAGAAAGGGTTTTGCGACACTAGCTTACAAATCATTACACCTCGGAGAGACACCTAGTCAGACTAAGTAGGCATTCATTCAACCCGCTCGCCACGGAGGGCATGTTACACAAGTTCGGATGTATCGGCCGTCCAGTGAGAATCGAACTCGCTTCTCAGTAGTTGGTCAGACGAAGTAAAGCTCAGTAAATGATAATAGGAATTATCTGGATCTATAGTGAAACTTTTCAGAACAAGTTCGTTTTCTTTTTAAAGACGGATTGTGGGATAATTTGTCAGGCTAGATATCTATCTGATACGTTCTCAAAGGGCAGGATGTGACACAAGGTCGCAATTATAGTGCATCCAACTGTGATCGAATTCACTTTTCAGTAGTAAGGGATCTCCGAGACTAGCTTGCTAACCATTACAATACGATGGATCGGCTTGTCAGGCTAAGTAGGGATTTATCTAACTCTTTCAATAAGGGTAGGATGTGACGCAAGGTCGCAAGCATATGGCATCCAGCGAGAATCGAACTCGCTAGTCAGTATTGTGTCAGAATAAGTAATGCTTAGTAAATGATAATAAGGATTTGTGAAACTTTTTAGAATAAGTTTTTCTTTGTGAATTTCACTATTCATTTAGTATTCAAACATATGGAATTTATCTACAATCCGTTTTAGAATATTTTCAAACCAAGTTCCAAGAATATATGAAAAAAGGAAAGAAATAAGAACTATATAGTAGGCAGCAGGTGGGGGGGGGCTTTTATTTCCAATCGTTCATCTGGTTGGTTATAATTTCTTCTTTCTTGAAATCCTTGTACGTATGTGGTAATGGATTCAATAGGTGTCCCTTTGAGCCCAAGGAACAACGCGTACAGCTCTCTTTATCTAATTAGTAAGCAGACAATTACAAGAAAAGAAGCGGGGGACGCTGTTTCTGTGCGTTCGACACAATGCCAGTGACGAGAGTAGACATTCTCTGAAGCGAGCCCAGTTCGTCTTCGTCGACTCATTAAATTATTCCCTAAGGAAATTCAGCTGAGGAGCAATTATGGAAGAAATTTCCAACCCTATACACTTGTCGGAGAGAATTTAGGCTAATATCTGGCTGAGGTAATATGGACGAGCAAGTGGGCAACCAGGCGACCATAATCGATGTTCTCTTCCCGTCCTTACTCCCTCGCATATGTGACTGATGTTTGTTTCGAAGCGCACACGAGGAAACATTTACATTCTTGCTCCAGCGCGCCCGTTCCTCTCTCCGCTCACGTTGCTATAGACCAACACAAAAGTATATATATTATACATATATATATATATATATATATATAAATATAATATATATATGAGCTACACAGAGAAGCACTCATAGATACGCACATTAATGTATACACACATACGAGCGCACCGTATTTATTGACAGCCTGCATATTTTATAATATTGGATTTGTGCGTATGCGAGCGGTGTGCAGCGGAGAAAGGAGTGCCGCGTGTGAAATATGGATCATGTTCGGGACGCTGTCTTTATTGAGGAAGGGATCTTAAGGTGTTGGGCTGGGTGTTTTGGGTGGGTTGGGTTGGGCTTGGGCTTGCTTGATGCTCTTGCAATATGAAGAGCCCACAAGACTGACGGGCACGCCTTCCATTGTGTCAGGGAATCAGAACACATCCACGCGCACTCCCGACTCATTCATATTTCAGGTGTAAAATTATGGCGTTGATAATGTCTTCATCGGTCATAATCCCCAAAATTATTCTTTGCACACCTCCCTCCAGACTACGAAAAGGCCACTGAGGACGGAACAATGGATACGAAGTCGTGTTGTCGCTTAATGGGAAAAGACAACTTACAGCCGGTTAATTATCTGTCGGGAGGTCGCAGTTTTTGAATTTAGGCCATGAATGACAGGCGAACTAGTTTGCGAATAATTTGAAAGTTACTATTCAATCAAATGTCGTAAAACAAATAAATGAATTTAAATATAAGTTTTCAGCAGCTTATCAATTGTCTGTAACTTGAGTATCAGAGTTAACAGAGAAATAATTGGAAAAACCACATCAAGTATTAAGGATAAGGAAAAGGTTTACTAAGCAAAGATACAAAGGTGACATAAACTATTAGTTTTGCGTATAATTTGAAAGTAACTATTCAATCAAATGTCGTGAAACTGAAATATAATGAATTTTAAATATAAGTTTTCAGCTGCTTATCAATGTGCTGTAACTTGAGTATCAGAGTTAACACCAAATATAAGGATAAGGCGAAAAGGTTACTAAGCCAAAGTAACAAGGTGACATTAAACTATTAGTAATGCTAGGTTGAACTAATAAGTTCACTAGAAATCTCGCTTACTTCTCTCATCCGTTGTGTTCGTTAGACATTATTCATAGGACAAACAGAATGCGCTTACATTTCTCATTATTTAGATACTATGACACAATTGAAAACAACTTAGTTCATTGACGCCCAAGGTCACGCTGAAGTACTGGTTTCCGATTAGATCACCAAAAGTTACAGCAGGAATTACCTATTATAATACTTAATTGGGCGACCAATTAAGCAATAGCAGACACTGTGACGCAACTAGATGTCCTCTGGATTATAAGAGATGACTTGATCGGCATTAAATGACCGCAAAAGTGTGATTATGTCGTAAAACAAAAACAATTAAACAACCTCGTTCAAATATCGTTTTTACCCACATATTTAGCTAATTTCACACCCAATCAGAAGCTATTACAATATTATGTCTGGCAAAAACAGGCGTTTCCCTTCGTAGTGTAATGCGTCTCGCAAACTAGTCCCGCAGGTCTATTCAACCGGCCAGTTCGATTCTTCGCTGGATGCAGACTTGCGACTTTGTGTCGAATTCTACCCCGTTGCGAACGGGATCAGCGTAAATACTTACTATGCTTGGGCATTTTCTCGTATAGAATTAGCTACTTAGAGGATGTTATCAGTGTCTTTTTAACAAGAATAATTATATTACAGTTACAGGAAAGATTGGAGAATTGCGTTCTATGTGCCGCGTTTAGCTCAGTCGCGTAGAGTGTTCGGCTACGGAATCACAAGTTCTTGGTTCGACACCGGCACTCGCCAACCTTCAGCGTTATGAGTAGCACAGGGATCTGTGCCGGTAAGTGCAGAAAGCTGATTGGTTACTGGGCTCTCCACATCAGATGCTAAATATAATCTCCTTGGTTTAGCGACTTGTGAAAAGGGGTAGACTCTTCTTTGCTGTCTAGGCTGATACCGACATTTTAGGCCGCCCCTGGCGACTTTACCTTACTTACTTTAACTTAGAAAGAAGAATTGTGGTGATCTCATTGAAACTTTCAAATAATTAAGAAATTTTCTAGTATGGTTAGACATCTTTAAAAGTATTTCGCTTGAACCGGATATTTACTGTCAAGGCAGATTTCAGAAACTAAGTTTATTGACTGTACTTTTTTTATTTATTAATTATAGTAATATATTCCTTGGGACAATTTCCAGATCAGTTAAAAAACGACAATAGTGTAAAAAAAAAAAAATTAAATGGATAATATCAGAAATAATGATAAAAAATGAATTTAAGATATAATTTTTGGGAACTATCGGATGGATACAAAACTCACAGAATTTGATAAGCATATAGATATTGTATTAATATTGTATATGCTCTGTAAGAAATATCGGCTATGAATTACTTTACAAAAAATTTTATCTATATATATATTATATAATAGATATAGTTATAAACATTGTATAACGCATCGGTATTGATTATGTATTACGATATTTACATCGTATATGTTCTGTGAACGATTTTCTTTTGTTTGTCTTCTTTTCTTAAGGTTGAATAAGAGAAATGAGTAAAAAGTCGAGATGCACAAAGAAGACATAATAAATACATAATACATAATAGATAATAATAATAATAATAATAATAATAATAATAATAATAATTAATAATAATAATAATAATAATGATAATAGTAACAATGTATAAATTGACAGCGCCAAATGAGATGCAAAAAGTTTTTTAATTTTATTTAGCTGAAAATTCTGGCATCATCAATATACCTTAACAAAGTAGATTAAATTAAAATTAATGGTGTAATCTTTTCCAAGTCATGCATATTTTATGAAGCCAGAATTAGATAAGAAATGTCTTGCCCTTCATCTGTTATTAATTTATTCACTGCTAAATAAAAACGACATGATCATTTTTTAAGTGTGCTTAATTCCATAATTTTTCTAGGGATAGTATATATACTATATTATATACTATTAGTATATATATATATTATATATAATATATATATATATGTGTGTGTGTGTTGATGTGGTGTGTGTGTAAAAATTGTCAATTAATTGATAGATCATAATTATATCTAAATTAGAGTAGCCGAAGACATAATGTTGACGGCAGCCTATGAGATTTACAAAATATGGTTTGAAAATCGCATAGGCGAGAAACTGACAGTTACAAAGCACCGTTGAACTATATGCCTTCACTAACCTACACACACACACCCACACACACGCAGGCGCACACAGACACACAGACACACACACATATATGGTATTATATATATGCTTCCCACTCCCATGGCTGATCACTGTGGGGGGACATTAATTGTAACTTCACATCGTTTGGTATTAGCCGTGTCCCGTCTGTTTACAGATTTAAGAGTCTCTGGTGATTGTAAAAACATACCACCGTAAAGTATGTAGTAATTAATGTTCACCCTTGATAACGGCCCGCTGATAGCCGCAAGTGGTACAGGAACTTGGACTAGACGAAAATTTGTCTAGTGAATGACTGAATATATATATATATATATATATATATATATATATATTAAGAAAAATGAAAAAACACAGGTTTAAATGGCGTTAAGTGGTTAGTTTTTTGCGCCGACACTGCAGTGTTTTGATCCTATTAATTAGATCATCTTCAGGGCATTTGTGCGTATATGGAAGGTTGAATAAGAATTTTTTTTATTTACAGAAAACGAGAAAAGCGAGTGTAGTCCTTGTATTCATGTCTGTTTTAAAAAAAAATGAGGTTGAAAAAAGGGGACGGTTTGAAATATATATGAAAATATATGTTTTTTAAGGTTTAAAAAAAGGACGGTTTGAAATATATATTTTTGAGGTTTGAAAAAGGGGGACGGTTTGAAATATATATTTTTGAGGTTTGAAAAAGGGGACGGTGTTTGAAATATATATTTTGAGTTTGAAAAAAAGGGGACGGTTTGAAATATATATTTTGACGGTTTGAAAAAAAGCGGGACGGTTTTGAATATATATTGAAATATATATTTTTTGAGGTTTAAAAAAAGGGGACGTTTGAAATATATATTTTTTGAGGTTTGAAAAAAGGGGACGGTTTGAAATATATATTTTTTGAGGCTTGAAAAAAAGGGCAGGTTTTGAAATATATATTTTTGAGGTTTGAAAAAAAGGGGACGCGTTTGAAATTATATATTTTTGAGTTTGAAAAAAGGGACGGTTTGAAATATATATTGAAATATATTTTTTTGAGGTTTGAAAAAGGGAACGGTTTTAAATTATATATTGAAAATATATATTTTTAAGGTTTAAAAAAAGGGGATGGTTTGAAATATATAATTTTTGAGGTTTGAAAAAAAAAAGGGACGGTTTGAAATATATATAATATATATATATATATATATATATATATATATATAATCACTAAAATACGAAACTTCCCTTCCCTTATGAGATTGGACATACGAATATTTGGGTGTATGCTAAACAAAAACTATCGAGACTACAGATACATTTACCAAGCAGAAATTAAAGACAAATGAAATTTCACCTCCCATCAAATTAATCAGTTTGGCATGCGACACTCTTACTCCAGTAAGTTTAACATTGATCTAATCGTTTCTGAAATACCGATTTGGGTACGAAGGCGTTCCATTGTTGTGTAATGGCTGGCAAGCTAGTCTCGAATATCCATCACTGATGAATAGCGAGTCCAATCCTTGATACATTCTCCATCCTACCTGTTGTAAACGGTTTAGCTAGATACCTACCTCTTCAATGTATATATATATATATATATATTTACCTACCCCTCCGCACGAGCAGGATGCGACCCAAGGTCAATTTCTTAAGCGGAGTTTAACAGGTTTGAATTCAGAGTTTTCCTTCTCCTAAACCAAAGTTAAAGAGCCCAGTCTGCCCTACTATTTATCCATAGCTGGAGGGAAAGTAGGATTCACAGGATATTAGCGCTAAGTGAAATGCAATTACCACAGCCAGGATTTGAACTCGAGGCGACGAGTCCATTTCCCATGACTTTAACCATTACACCACGCGCTGCAATGTAAATATAGGCCGTCGACTTCCACGTAAAATATTACCCTTAATATGAATGTTTAATTTTTGGAAATTGGATAAAAATGTCTCGGTGAGTTGAGGGTCTGTTGAGTATGGTCGGTGTTGCACTTTCATAATCCTGTGTTTAACCAAAAACTGATGCTCAAAAGTATAGAATTTTCTTGTTTTTTTGCATGGGACTGTCTCACCTAAGTTGCTTATCTAGACACTATAACTTTATATGTATCTGCTCAATTGTGTCCACGCTTCCATTTAATTAAAATTATAAAATTAGCATTTTCTTGTCGTGGCATGTTAAATGTTCTTTATATATATATATATATATATATATATATATATATATATTGTGTGTGTGTGTGTGTGTGTGTGTTTGGCAGCATTCTTTCATTTATACATGTAGAATTAAACAAAAGACACATCTCCTGTTTAACAATTTTATTTTTGATCTTTTCGAGTTTTCTGGCCAACTTTTTAATGTTTGGGTGGAATTCGTGGATAAGTCCACCAAAGTTCAGGTCTCAAAGAAAATAAAAAAACTCCAAATACTAGAAGCTTTATGCATAAAACAATACAAACCATCCTTAAACAAAATTTCCAATGCAGTACACACATTTTAAAATGCCTATAAACCCTTTCTCATCAATTCTTCTCCTTCCAGCCTCCACATTAATTTAATTTAAAAAACTGGAACACATCACCCCTGATAATGGCACTTCGATGTGCCGAAAGTACTCGGGACCTGAACTTTGGTGGACTTATCCACGAATTCCATCCAAACATTATAAAGTTGACCAGAAAACTTGAAAAGATCAAAAATAAAATTGTTAAACAGGAGATGTGTCTGTTGTTTAATTCTACATACATACATATATATATATATATATATATATATATATATATATATATGAGCACTGTGAGGGGGACATTAATTGTAACTTCACCGTTTGGCATTAGCCATGACACGTCTGGATTACAGATTTGAGTTCTCTAGTGATTGTAAAAACATACCGCTGTAAAATATGTAGCAATTAATTGTTCACCTTAGACTGACGGCCGTTGATAGCCGCAAGGGTAAGGAACTTGGCAGACGAAAATTCTGTCTGGTTTCGATCCTGGCTAGAGGAAGCTTTTAAAAAGTCGAGCCGCACTGATGAGAAGTAAAATTCGAACAGGTGTCTGTGGATGACTGATATATATATATATATATATATATATATATATATATATACGAAGGGGTAATACAGACAGCATAATAACACTGAATATAGAGTTGTTTTCTTATATTAAAACAGTTTCATAACATGCAATTATTGAAGAGGTAAGCAGTGATGAGCCTGTTAAATAAAAAATGGGTGTCCACTTAAGCAAGAGCAGGTACAGTAAACAACGCGAGTCTTTTGTTCATTAAAGTTACTGGATTCGGCATTAAATTACCGAAAAAAAGATATTTGACACCAAAAATTAGAATTAATATTTACTTGAGATTTTTTTGAAAGCCTTAATTCCTTCAATCATGGATTTCACTAATTTAAAATAATGTTCTTTATCAAAATGGTTCCAACTTTCCAAATGGCAGTTAATGAACCTTTATTTGGATGGGTCTTCACATGAACATTTGAACAGGATTACTAAGATAAATTTCAATTGGATTTACATACGGACTATTTTGAACTGGACTAGTTGTAAGAAGAAGGATAAGATATAAATCTACTTCCCAGACTAAAAAGCTGAAGTTGAACGACCATGTTGGTACGGAAAATATCAATTCTAAATATACTCTTTAGTTTTTAGTTTTACATACGAAAAGTATAAGTAACGGCATAAGTAACGCCCTTTGTTTAAGTGGAACAAAATTAAAACTTTTTGATTATCCTTTATTTTTTCGAACATGAATGTATTGCCACAGGTTAATGGATTAAATGATTTTACAACATTGATATAATGCTATTCGGTTAATAATGTTCAATATAAATGAAATCAACCAATTTTAAGCAGAGCAAAAAGTTACAAAAGATATAAGTTTTAGAATTTAGTCATTTATTTGAAATGTTCAAAAATGTTCCCCTTCATGTTCCATACAATTCTGAATTCTACCAGCAAAAACTTTTACAAACCTTTTGACACATTTCAATGTAATTTCATGAAATTCATCTGAATTGCATCTCTAAATCTGGGAATTGTTTTCGGCTTAAGATTGTAAACATGATCTTTCAATACACACCACAAAAAGTCCGGTGTGTTAGGTCTGGGGAACATGATGCCATTCAATTGATCTCTTCGTCCTATCCATCTACCTCAAAATTTCATTTAACCAACTCTTATACCATAAGACATGAAATTAAAAGAGCGTTATTTATGCCGCACCGGTATTTATGAGTGAACTCATTTTTGTACCAGCATAGTTCGTTAACTTTAGCTTTTGTCCGAGAAGTAGATCTTTAACATTATCCTTCTACTTGTACCATAGGGAAATTTGTATTTATGTGCATTTTCAGAAGAAAAATATTTAATCCGTTTTGTTTTGTAAAAATATGCATTGTTGTTCTGAAAAATAACTTAATCGACAGCAAATATTCTATTGATGAGACGGATTAATTATCCAGGGTTTAACGTTTGTTGAGGTCTGAAATAAATGTCTTTTAACTGTAGACTGATTTGCATATTTAGACTACTGCTGATTTAGGAATGCAAATTATAAGATCATTTCATTTTTCCTCATCATTAGCTATTCAATATATTTCCTGTGCATGGTTTGGAAAATAAATTATACTATTAATTTGAATAATTTAATCTAGTTTGTTGAAGGAATATTTTATGAATCCAGAATGTTCACCTGTCAAAAGATGTTTGCGTGTTATCAGTTATTGGTTTACTTACAACTAAATAAAAAAATCTATCTATCTCAGTCTTTCCAAATCTATCTCCCCCTCTCTCTCTCTCTGTATATATATATCCCTCTTTTTATATCTATCTGATCTATCTCTGTTTATTCAGATCTATCGGTATATCTCAGGTTATTTTAGATCTATTTTCACTGGGAATCTACGCTTAACCAAGTCGACGTATTTAGTTAGACTAAGGAATTACATTGACTTAGTTAGGCGTAGGGTTGTGTCCTGATGAAACCATTTAGATTGAAACCATGGTAGATCCTTAACTCTTTTCCTCTGCTAATATTATACACCCCCCTATATATATATATATATATATTATATATATATATATATATATTAGGAGGTTGATTTAGAAGGCTATCACAATGCAGTTTGGAATAAATAATAAAATAATAATACGGTAACAATGGTGTTGTGTGTTGACCTGTATTTTTATTCTTTCTTAAATTTTCGAGGTAATACCTCTTTATCAAAAGAATTGAACTGAAGCAGTCCAGCTATGGCATTTCTTCCCAAATGAATTTTTTTTAACCTTTCATTAAATTGATGATTTTAGGGTGCTTAAAAAAATTTAAAAAAAATAAAAATTCATTTGGGAAGAAATGCCATAGCTGGACTGCTTCAGTTCAATTCTTTTGATAAAGAGGTATTACCTCGAAAATTCAAGAAAGAATAAAAATACAGGTCCGGACACAACACCATTGTTACCGTATTATTATTTCTTTTTATTTATTCCAAACTTCATTGTGATAGCCTTCTAAAACCTCCTAACCAATACATACACAATGCTTCAAGCAAATTATGAAACTCCCTTATATATACTAGCAAATATATGCACCCTCCGGGTGCAAGTATTTAAGTTGTAAGTTTTGATATAATAAAATATCATATTAAATTAGAAAGGCTAATGAAACTGACTAAGAATGCAGATAAAAAGATCTGCAACAGAGGTGGTATAATCAAAAAATAGAACAACTTTGAAACTAACTATTCCATCATTTTCCATTACTCCCCTCTTTCATTGGTAAATTTTCCTAATTTAACTATTTAGTTAAAATAGGAAGTAAAGGATAATATTACAGTTATTTCTTCTTGTAAATACATTTCTTTTAAGATTTATCCACGAGATTTTTGTTTATATTTCTTAAGATAAAACCAAACAATTAGAAATCAATAATACCAAGCACATATTTATTAAAATAAAATTTTAAATATCAATATGCAAATTAGCCTTCTCGTTTCAAACTGTAAACTGCTATTTTGTTGTATATATAATACAATTGCATGTTATTAGTACGTAGATATGGTCAACAGTATAATAATGTAAAACAATTTTTCTTAATAACTGAAGGTTTAAAAGAATGAAATCATGGAGAATTTGACGTAAATAATTAAGGGAATTGTGACTTGAGTAGTAATATAGTTTCGGTTACAGACAGAAAAACACACAATCTCCATTATAATAATATATATATATATATATATATATATATATATGTGTGTGTGTGTGTGTGTATTAGGTGAGTTAGATACATGTTTGATGATGGTACAATTAGTCAGTATTCAAGCCCAGATAAAAAGTCAGAATTTTGAACACTATATTTCGTGATAGGCAGACTCTCCCCATTTAGAACCTCGATACAACACAATCTTCTCAACCTCTTTGGAACCATGTAATATTTAATATTTTTTAAAAATATGCTTACTTTTAACGTCTTTCAAACTAAATAAAAAAAATCCATAAAAACGCCTTCAATGACAATTATTTTTTCATATAGGCACACACTTCAGCTAGGGACTTCATTCATAGGTGGGTTTGTTTTTTCACCTATCACCGCCTAGCGTTTTTTTTTAAGGCAGGAGGCCAGGACGGAACTCTGCGAATAGTACTATTGGTCATTTTAACATTTTGTCATCCCGGATTCCTGCCCTAATTTACGGTGTTTTTAATTGCTGGCATTCGACATAATTCTAACCAATATAAATATTTTTCGAGTCATATTTTCATATTATATCGGCAAATTAATGGATATATTTTATAATGCCCCACCCCAACCCCACTTTTCGTCGCCAAATCAATTTAGATATTTTACCCCCTCCCAGGTTTTTTTTTTAATGGATTTTTACAAAACAATTCAGATTTCAAATATGTACATGCTGTGTTTTATATCGGCAAATATATGTAGATATTCTACAAATACGTACCCCCCCCAGCTTTATATTGACACATCAATATGCGCTTAACGCCGTAATTATCCACACATGTCCATAACTATACTACAGACCCCAACGAAAGATATTTTTGTCTGATTTTAAACCAGACTTTTCCTTTTCATACGTTTATAAAGCCAATGCTCTTTTGAGTCTCAATCGCTACATATTCTACACAGTCTTCGCTCTGGTCTTCTCCCCGCGGAGCATGCCTTGTTAGGTCAAGTCAATCTCATTTATTACACTTACACCTAAGATAGAATTTTATCGTAAATAATTTTTAACAATCTAATTTTGATTTTCCTAGCTCTTTTTTGTCAATAATATTAAGACTTAAATACTAAGGCATCAACGAAATGCTAAATTAGTAATTTGTTTTTGTTTCAGACTAAAAATTATTACATACATGATTCTCAACGCTCAACGCCGTAATTATCCACACTTGTCCATAACTCTACTACAGACCCCAACGAGAAAGATATTTTTGTCTGACTTTAAACCAGACTTTTCCTTTTCATACGCTTATAAAGCCAATGCTCTTTTGAGTCTCAATCGCTACATATTCTACACAGTCTTCGCTCTGGTCTTCTCCCGCGGAGCATGCCTTGTTAGGTCAAGTCAATCTCATTTATTACAACTATTTGCAAACTCGTAATGTGTGGTCAGACTTAGCATAACTGCCGTAACTGAACGAGAATTTATTTCTCGACGGTTGAAATGTAATCGAATGCCGTCTTTTCTTTTACGGTCCCAGATCAAATAATACCGTAAATTTTTTCTTTCGAAATCCTAGTTGTCAAGATTGGAACTTATTTCTTTGAATTATTAATCAGCTTTGATTGATTACGTTCTGTTTAAACTGATATTAGATTCTCAAGTAAAACTATCGTTACTGAGCGTGGAAACACAATACTGTTCGCAGTGTGAAGTTTTAAAGGAATATTTAAAGGCAAAATCACCCAACGTCGTAGTTTAATAGTATCCAAGCCCGTATAGCAGATAAGTTACTAGTGGGTAGCAGAAATGTATTTGTGATTTCAATTATCACCTAGCGCTCAATATTCTTGCCTTGTGCAAACTAAACTTAGCAAACGCTTACTCCTAAGATAGAATTTTATTGTAAATAATTTTTAACAATCTAATTTTGATTTTTTTATCTCTTTTTTGTCAATAATATTAAGACTTAAATACTAAGGCATCAACGAAATGCTAAATTAGTAACTTGTTTTTGTTTCAGACTAAAAATCATCACATATATGATTCTCTCTAGAAAATTACGTTGCTCTAATTCTTCGCACTGAGATGCTATAACTATGTCAACAAAGATTAAGAATTTATCGAAAATTTATTTAAAATTTAAAAACGTACGTTATATATAACAGGAAATCGTTTTTTTCTTTTTTTAACACATAAACTTGGAATTGTTCTTTATATTAACCGCAAAAGAAAACATTAAAAAATATAATTTTCCATCTTTTATTGACGTTTTAAAATATTTTTTAAACAAATTTACGCAATTGAAAAGTCCGTAAATTGAGCATATATATATATATATATATATATATTATATATATATATATATATATTATATTGAACAGTGTTCAAAGGGGGTAAAAATATATGAGTTTTAAATCGAGCGAAATGTATATTTAATGCCATAATGACAGATAGTTATCTCAGGATATTAAACAATCGACAGAAGACCGGAAGGCGCTTCAGTCGAATCATAGTGATCAAATAACAAATTGTCTAAAGTACAACAAAGCGATATCTTAGTAAGCGAGTTCGAACTCTAATCGCTCTATTACGTTCAATTTCAATCTAATACCCTTGGGAAAGGTATAAACCCCATAATCACCAGCTGAGAATTAAATAGTACCGTCACTGTTCTACTCCAATGGTGGCTTTGGCATTAAAGAACCCACGAAGATCGATATGCCATTAAATAAAGAACCGAAAAAAAACAAAGAAGATGTCAGTGTCAAAAACCGATCGCTATTCATACACTACTACAAATAAGGATTTATTACCACTCGTGTGACACCCACATAAGAATGTCCTTTGTCCCTCCTGCATAAGTCTGATGCATGGCGAATACCTACCACTTGTGCGACACAGGTAGTATGTGATACAAGTATGGGAAACCATACAAACTGCCAAGGTATATCAATAGAATTACATTCTCAGCAATTCATTTTATGTGTGTAGCATAATCAACGGCGAATTTTTATCTCGTACCGCTCTGCTTAGAATATGGACAACAAACACAACATTATAGCCAATAGTCACACAGTTTCCCAGCACCTTATTTTTGGGATTACCCTCGTATAAATGTACAATGAACGCGATTCCCTATTATCTATGTCTGAAATACACTGATACAGATTGTCATACCGTTACATCAATTAATTAATAATGTTATCTTGTAGGAGTTCCTAGGCAACTGTATTATTACAGCATCATGATGAATGATGAGAATTTTGACTAATTGTCACTGCGTTTGCGGAAAATCTGCGGCAAACATTAATCTCTATCCCCACCTCTCCTAAGTAATGATTTTAAGAAAATGAATGTTTGTTTTCAAATTATGGCATTTCATTTTTTTTTAATTATTAGTGTATAAAAAACTACATACATTGAAAAAAATTAAACACTTTGATACACTTTTCCTTTAAAACTAAAAATAAGTAGAGGAAATCAAAAATCCTTACAAGAATTTTCAAAGTTCAATTTAGACCGAATATGATTTGAAGGAATTTTGGAAAATTATAACAAAATAACAGACTCATTATGTAAATCCAACAATAAGTATTAAAAATCATAAAAACCTATACATACTGAAATGGATTTAATCTGACCAGGATATGCATGTGGAGGTTGGGTACTGTTTGTGAATTACTGCTTTCATGTATTTATCATTGATGAATTCATTGGATGGAGCCAGCTCAACTGACCCGGGTTGAATGCCATTACAGAAAATAGGAAACAAGGATTTAGAGTTGTTCTTTTTATTAGCCATTTCATGTTTGCGAGTGAGATATATGACTAGGCATATATATAGCTATATATATATATATATATCTTTGTCTAATAATGGACGAAAATAGATAGATAGATAGATAGATAGATTGATTGATTGATTGATAGATAGATACAATATAAAGTGCTGGGCATAGTGCATAGTCATTGTTCTTTCAGAGATACTTGTAGAATTGGATTTATCACAGTTACAGAAATAGGAAACAAGGATTTAGAGTTGTTTTTTTTATTAGCCATTTCATGTTTGCGAGTGAGATATATGACTAGGCATATATATATATATGACTATATGATTTATATGTATCTATCTATATATATAATATATCTTGTCTAATAATGGACAAAAATAGATAGATAGATAGATAGATTGATTGATTGATAGATAGATACAATATAAAGCTGGGGCATAGTGCATAGTCATTGTTCTTTCAGAGATACTTGTAGAATTGGATTTATCACAGTTTGACCAATTGTGGTCCCCCCAACATAGTCGAACTCACGGTATTAAACTTTGTTCACGACACTTGCTTTCTAACCGCCACTCTACCTTTCACGCCCATCGCAAAACAGTCTCTGTAAACAGATAGGTAGGGTATATAACTAATAGTTATTATTACCTATCTTTATATGACCTACTATAAACATTAATGAGCATTCCTATATCTTCCTTATAAATTGTTAAATATAGCTTTAATTAGAAGCCTAGACACTTCATCATTATATTGTATCTATCTATCTATCTAACTTTGTCCAATAATAGACTAAGATAGATAGATACATAAATAGTAGAGATGACAGACAGATAGATATATAATTTACACATATAATGGTCAAGTGCCGAACATAAGGAATTTAAAGTTGTTCTTTTTATTAGCCATTTCATGTTTACGCTGAGATGTTGCAAGAGAATGAAGGGTATTTAGTAATTGTTGGAAATCTCGAATGTTGTAATAAGAGTTAATGTTAATTTGATCCTTGTAACTGAGGGCTTTAGAATACACTGACTACACCTCTGCAGAGCGGTAAGATTCCCTAAATGGGCCACCTGGTCGGCAGTGGATGGCAACCCATGATGCTTAAGGACAGAATCCCTGATGGCTGAGCAGTCCTGACATGCATGCAACACTCTCTTTGGCCCTTACTTAGACTAGAATGTGCGGTCAGAGAGGCCTCCTCTGATCAATTGGCGGTCAGTAACTATATGATTGTCCCAACGCTATTGCCACCAGCAAAATGAACAATTTACCGTATCTTCCATACTAACCCATTGAGCGCCTTCAGACTCTCCTCTCTTCGACCTCATCAAAGAGGATTTGAGAAGCAAACAGTTATTCCAGTGATAGAGATGAAGTCTGTAGTGCGTTCAAGGATCGCTAAGGGTCAACAGAATTTTACGAGACAGGTATACATGCTCTCATTCGAAGGAGGAACATTGACTATTAGAAAAACAGTGACTATGTGAGGAGGAGTAGGATTTAATCCAGAGGACCAGCTTCATTTTGATGTATGATACATGTCCTGTGTTGGTAATTATATAATACAAGGATTTTTATTTTATTTTTCACTCGAATTGAGAGTCAGATTCGAGATGCGATTCGACCATTATCATTGTCTTCATTTCTTTGTCTTTTCTTTCATTTTTGGGTTTTAATCTCGAGTTCTCTCTCCGATCTGACCACTGACCAATATCTCTGCTTTCTATGTGTACATCTCGTCGCTTGGACACTTGTACCTAAGTATCTGAAAATAAATTTAAATAGTGTTCGACTGTAGGCACCAATGAAAACTATTAGACCACACAACCTAATCATATGACTACAAAAGGGATTGATTATAGTGGTGAAGGCTTGAGTTGAATCTGTGGGTGTTATTTTCGTATTGCCTGGAGTTTGTCTGCCCGTTTAGTTTCGCTGGTTCCCGCTAGGGCCTGGGCTATTTAAACGGCTAATTTGAACTTCTTCTCTCTCTTTTCCTGTTGCTCACCTACGAGACACTATGGCGTTAGACTTAGTCTACTCCCTTCTCGTTGGGGCTTCGGCCCTTAACACTGGCCACTCACTGCTAGTAAGTCTCTTATACGATATATGACTATCCTTTAGTCATGTATCCGTAACTACTTTATGCTACATTTTAGGTATCTCTTTGATACCTAAATATCTTGTATTTACCATTCATGAATGTGTCATTATCTCTACTCTTGTATATGATTTTATATTACTTATTATGTGTATTATGTACACCTCTATGTATTATGTACCCTGTTTATTTGTACTGTATATAAAGTGTTTGTCTATCAACCTTTTTCGGGAGTTTTATCTTCAAGTTATAATATCACCTTTGAATCTTACAAGCCCGTCACACTTTGGAATAAGATGATAACAGGACTGCGGAAAATAATGTATCACATATTCTTCCCGAACACCAACCTTGGTTTTGAATTGAAAGTTTTTACTCTCCCTAAACCATTTGCGCTGACGCGACTTGATAACCCATCTGTGCAAACTGTCTTCCCATAGATGAGAGAGAATAGGATTTAGCACGAAGTCAAACTTAAACAATTTCATCCAGAATTTTAGTTTCGTCCGTTTTCTTTTACAATAACGTTACGCAAGTCAAGCCTCCTAGAAAGATGAGGCATTGAATTTCCTCTAACATAGATACAGTGCCACATAACAGCAAGTGAGTCTGGAATATCAGTAAAGAAAACAGACCAATCACTACAAAGATCTGATGCTTCAAGATAAACTTTTTAAACAGTGTCACTTAGTAATCAGATTTCCCATTTGACAGGGGCTTAGATTACGCTGCCTTTATCCTCTGCAGAAGCAACCGACCTCTCCCCAAGAAGTTGTGTCCTGGGATCTAATAGCAAGGCTTCTTTTCGAAAGCTGGGTAGTCTAGAGTACCCCTTCTTTGACATCACTCTCAGCTCCACATTGACCTGTTCGGGTCCCATCTATGGGCTAAATAAATCTGTTTTTTAAAATGATTCGTATTCGATAGGGCTGTCTAAAAAAGTTCATTGGCAAGGAACTGACAGTTACCAAATAACGCTAACTTTATGTCTATGCTAGCCTAAGTTAGATATATAGAGAAAACTATATTATCAATGTATATATATGATATATAAATATATGTGTGTATGTATGAGTGTTGTGTCTGTGTGTGTATCTGTGTGTTTGCTATAACAGTGCTTAATATCATGGATAGACAATTTATATCAAGTTAAGTAGCGTGGACATGGAGTCAACGGCGCCGTTAAGTGACAGACAAGCACTTTGCTGAAGACCGCATACTTAGAAACTCTCACTAACCAGGTGCCGTTGATTCTATGTCTACGCACCTTAAGTCTCTCTCTCTCTCTCTCTCTCTCTCATACACACACGCACACACACACACACACACACACACACACAAATATTATATATATATATATATATATAATATATATATATAGGCGTGGCGGTTTGTGTGTTGAATGAGCAGAAAGGGAGTCGGGAAGAAAGAAAGTGTCTATCAATATGTCAATCTGCCTACACTTATCTATTCTTTCATTCATCTCTCAATTATATATACTACATTACATATATATAATATATATATATATATATATATATATATATAAATTTCATTCATCGGCAGGTATCTTGATCTTGTTAAGTGCTTGATGTGGGTGGAGGTAACCACTGAATGTGTGGGGCTGCTTCTCACGCTGTGTTTCGAAATGAAGTCATCACCCTTTTGTGTTTTCCCCCGCGTCCACTTCACGTCCCTGAGCGGCCCCGTTCACTGGGGGACGCCCGCCATCCAAACGGTTCAACTGGCACGCGAAGCACTGCTGGCTGGGCGGATAAATTGCACTCTGAGCGCCCTTGTTCGTGCGCTGGGAGGCCCGCATGTTGAGCGGAAACCATTTTATGCTGTCGTCACTCTACTTGACTGAAACGCAAATAAGGAATAAGTGCTGTCGCTGGCTTTTCAGGGCTCCTTACAAGGATCCTACGACAAATCAAAATCTACATAAATGCATTTAATCATTTTCATGACGAATATTGAACTGCAGAACTTGTAGGAAACATTATGTAAGAAAGGCTAGCGAGTTGAAATTACAATTCAAGGTGTAAACGCCTCAAAGCAAAGACACTGTACAACGGATCATTTTTTTCTCTTCTTTCTATTTATATTCAGAGCAGATCGGATACAATCCAAGTTCACCACAAGGCCAATTTTATAATGCACAGATCAGCGGACAAACTTGTTACTAATCTTATTTATATCAACTCCGGGGTAGCTTTAACTCTTTGGCTACCAAAGTTTCTCCACGGCTATACCTTAATTTTCTTAACTTTTTTTTTTACCTGTATGATGGAATATTTTAAAGGTCACTATCTATTCAACTCAGAACTCATTTCATTTAAATAAATAAGTAAAGTAGTGGCCAAAAGTCGGTATCAGCTAGATAGAGAGGGAGTATCTTTTCACTAGCTCTAGACCAAGGAAATTTTTTTGTGTCTGAGGTGGAGCGCCACACCTAGCATCAGCTCCTTACTTTACCGCACAAATACTGGTAGGTTTCCCATGGTGTAGCGGCTAACGTTTTGGATTGTGACGCCATATTAACCGAGTTGGGAACTCACCACGGGTAGGATATGACACAATGTCGTAAGTATGTGGCATTCAGAGAGGATCGAACTCGCTATTCAGTAGTAATGGATCTGCGCTACCAGCTTGCTAACCATCACACCACGAGGGGGCGTGCAAGTACCTATTACAGTAGTTATTTTCCTGACCTCCCCTCATGTCGGGCGAACACAATGTCTTTTTAACGTGATATCATAGACCAAACCGAAGCTCATGTGGTGATCAATGCAAATAGTGCGTAGTCCCGTCGGCATTTCCCATTTGAGCTAACTTTGCTTAATCCTAGATTGCTTCGAACTACTGTCACGCTATTACGTTCACGTTCGGACTAATTCCCTTAGGAAAGTTATGAACCCTCTTATACTCAGCTATGGGTTATATAGTATCACTACTGTTCTCAGTCGGCTAGAAACCACAAGGTTCCTAGTTCGATACCGGTCCTCGCCAACCCAGCGTATGAGTAGCACAGGGATCTGTGCGGTAAAGTAAGGAGCTGATGGTAGGTGTGGCGCTCCACCTCAGACGCTAAAATTATCTCCTTGGTCTAGCGCAAGTGAAAAGGGGATAGACGCCCTCGCTGTTTGGCTGATACCGACTTTAGGCCGCCCCGACGACTTTACTTTCTTACTGTTCTTCTGCAAGGACGGCTTTGGCATTAAATATCCCGCAAAGGTTGATGCCCTATTAAACAAAGAAACCAAACAGTCGTCGGGGAAATTTGATAGGTAAAAAGTTCAATATTAAACTATTTTTCTATGCAAACATGTTATTGTGCTCCCTCACGGCCTACTAATATTATAATATTAGTAGGCCGTGGCTCCCTGTATACGTTGTAGTTTCCGTGGAAATATCTACAACGTATACAGGGAGCACAATAACATGTTTGCATAGAAAAATAGTTTAATATTTCAACTCTTTACCAATCAAATTTCCCCCACGACTGTATCAATTTTTTGGTATTTTTTTACTTGTATGATGGAGTATTTAAAAGTTTACAATGTATTCACCTCAGAACTCATTCTATTCAAATAAAGTCATATCAATATTGTAATCTGAGTCCTTCTGCTAGAGCCGCTGCCTGCAGTTTACGGTAGAATCGCAGTGGTGTGAGAACCACTGCGAGCGGTCTAAAGTACATAATGAGTTAATTTAAATAAACGCTATCTATGCTTTTTAGTTTATTGAAAAAAAAACTATGGTATTAGCCCTCTTATAGAATGTTCATGTTTTTTCTCACATCAAATAAGACGCAACACATTTTTTCTTTAATAACTGAACATTCTAGCTTCATAAAATATATCTTTAACAAACTAGATTCAATTATCTAAATTGATAGTTTATTTTTTACAAACCTTGCAGAGGAAAATACTATGGAATAAACCAATGTTGTGTAAATATTTATGAAATTGATTGACAACAAATTTATATATTTATTCCTAGTTGCCCCTGCTTGAGTTTTTATGACAGCCTAAATCCTTTCATGCATGGATTTCACTAATTTAAAGCAATATGCTTTATCAACGCGGTTTCAAATTTCCCGAACAGCTGTTTATAAAACTACATTAATAGATGGAATCTTTCATAGACCATTTACACTTTTGCCTAGCAAATTCCCCCAACGACTGTACCAAATTTGCTGGTATTTTTTTTTTACCTGTATGATGGGAATATTTCAAAGTTCACTATCTTTTCACCAGAGAACTCATTCTGTTCAAATAGGGTCCTATCATTATTGTAATCTGAGTACTTCTGCTGAATTATAATGAAATAGATAATTGTGGGAAGCGCGTGGTGTAATGGTTAAAGTCATGGGAAATGGGCTCGTCGCCCGAGTTCAAATCCTGGATGTGGTAATTGCATTTCACTTTGCGCTAATACCCTTGGGAAAGGTATGAATCCTACTCTCCCTCCAGCTATGGATAAATAGTAGGGCACACTGTCTCTTTAACCGTGGTTAGGCAACCGGTTTAGGAGAAGGAAAGCTCTGAATTCAAACCTCTTGAACTTAAGAAATTGACCTTGTGTCGCATCCTGCTCGTGTGGAGGGGTTGCGTAAATATATATAATGAAATAAACATCAATTTTTGTACTTTTTGGGGGTGTGCTGTGGGAGCTGCTGTGAACAGTTTAAAGTAGGCAAAGAGTTAAAAGTAACCACATTAAACTGCAATTAATTTTATGTGACATTCCTGAAGAAAAGCTTTTGTTCTGTGTCAAGATGCCTTACCGTTCTGCAAACTTATTTCATCATCAGCAAACTAATTTTCTATCGATGGAACCAGAAAATTATCCAGGATTTCAACGTACACATATACATTGATTATTGAGCTAATAATTGCCATGTATACATATATAAAGATCATTTGGTGTGTATGTATATATGTATGTATGTATGTCCTGGCGAAACTATGAAAATAAAACAATTAACCACAAGGTAAATATAGATACAAGATCTAATTTATATTCGACAAGATAATTAAAGACTCGAAGTTGAATAGTAACAGCATGGATTTATTTTGCATTTAATATTTCAAATAGGAGACATTTTCAGAGTGTCTATAAACTTTTTTCTGACGCCCCACTAGGCTAGATCAACGCAAGTTCTTTTTTTGATAGGGATTATAATGGGGCAATTTGCGAGGGTCCAACTCGGTATTCGGTAAAATGGATCTACGAGACTAACTTTTTCCAACCCCTCTACCCAGGCGACGCTGGATAGCATCTTCTAGTCTCCACAAAATGACATGCAATTCCATATAAAGAGTGACTTGAGAAATTTAATTTTTTTATTCAAGCAGGTTAACGTTCTAATATTATCACCTTGGTCAAAGCAGAAATATTAATATATAACTTTTCCCCAATTATCCATGGATGTTTCTCCTTAGCCCAAATTAATTCCATCTTCTTCTGTTTGTGTGTTAGTGCTGGGTTTTGTTTGGATTTTCTCTATATAAATCCCATTTACATACATTCAATTTCTTACATTTCTGACAGAAATATTAACTTCTTTTTCGACGTATTGATTTTGATTTTGATTTCGTTGTACATGTTCTCTTCTGAATTTTGCATTGAACTTTCTATCCTAACGCTTTGATTTATTTCGTAGTATAACAGTTTAAGCCGCCCAATTTCTTTTATATTCGCACTAAATTTTAGACACTGGTGACTCGGAGTAACCAACGTTTTTCATCAAACTCTACATTGGATTTCCTTCTTCAATATATCTTAAGACTATTTTTCGGTTATTTGTAAACTTCTATTTTGATCATATTTAGTTCATATGCACAGAATATTCCATTTAAAATTATTTAAAATATAAAACAAAATACTTTAGATATACGCTCTTACATTTGGGGCGCTGGTAGTTGTCGTCAGTGATGTAATCCACTGACGACAACCAGCAGCGCCCCACATAGAATAATAGAAATGAAATATCAGGCATGCAAACTGTGATCTTCTTCAGGAAAAAAGTGTTTTAATTTTTTTTAAATAACGAGTAATACAAGAAATTAATTCATATTTCCTTTCAATTATGTAGGTCCATTATGTAAACTTCTGCGCGTGTTTGTTTATATAATACCATTATTTTTCTTCATGATTGGATTATCCCGAAATATGTTCCTCGGCATGGCATGTAAAAAGAATTATGCCAATAATTTAAATAATCAAATTTAGTTTGTTTAAAGTATATTTCATTATGCCGGAATGTTAATTAAAGAAAAATATTGTGTGTCGTATATGTTATTAGTTAATATACTGCTAAATATAATATCTAAGTTAACATTATCTAAGTTAACATTCCATACTGCTTAACAAATGACACACACAGACACTTTGCTATATATATAAGTAGATAGAGCTCAATATCATTGATAGAGCATGTATAGGTTAGTGAAAACATGTAGGTATCGGCACTAATAACACACATAATTCACTTGGTTTGAAATTTCATATGCGTGAAACAGTCAATTACCAAACTCAGTTGTCTTGGGTACCCTAAAGTAAACTCCAAAAATAAATTAGGACCCGGAGTCTCTAAGGTGGTGTGACACTGAAATCAAGTGGTACCCAGCAACTCCTGCGACATTACCGCTGTCAAACTGGATTGGTTCCTTACCTTTCCTCTGGATCACAGCGTCAATGTGGATCGGGGGATTTGCTGCTTGGGGCAACAGCTTATCATCCATATGAACACTACCAGGCCACGTAGTTAAAAAATGGACACTACTCCATCGTCTATGGAAAGAAGGCCAACACTATATATATATATATTATATATATATATATATATATATATATATATATACAGGGTGTTTGGGAGAAATTTGACAGTGTCATAAGGAAAAAGAAAAAAGTGTTTGGTAACTACAAAATTTAATGCTTTGTAAAGAAATTAAACTGGCACGGGAATTACACTACTTTCAACAACTTTCACACAAAATAACCACCTTTAGCGTCGATCACAGCCTCAATCCTGCTCCGGAACCTGGATCAAGCTGATGTTACAGTTTCCAGAGGAATTCTGCTGTACGAACGCAATCAGTTCGTCTCTTATATTGCTTTCGTCTAGCCACAGCCTCGTAGTCTCCATTGCAATTCTCCAGGTCATGCCTGATTGTTTTTAGTGTTCAGGGAGCATTGGGCAGCAACCATAATTTCCTTATTTTGATGACCGGCGCACATCATCATGATACAAGTTATTCTCTTCCATGATTCTGGTGGGTTCCAGAGATCCATTCTATATGTCATCACGTATATGAATGAAAGAGGGCCCAATCTTTTAAAGGATGCGTAGTGTGCGTCGATACCTCCAATCTACGGCGAAAAATAACCAAATATGAATATGTCAAATTTATCCCGAACACCCTGTATATATAATATGGGGTATCGAAGACATGATATCTTTGGTAACTGACAGTTTTCCGCCATGGCAATTTTCAAACCAAATGAATATTTGTGTTATTAGCGCCACTAAGTGTAATATGAATATATATACATATATATATAATATATATATATATATATATATATATATATATATAAGAAAGACTTTTATGCATAAATAATTATTCAGATTGCTTCCAAAGAGGTTCTTTTTAAATAGTATCACTTGTTCGTCCACCTATGCGATTACCACCTTTGTCTGTCAAAATATTTCTGCTAATGGCCGCTAAATAGAGTTGTCAAAGCTGTATATAAGAAAGGAGCGCGAAGGTCTTATCCTCTTTCTTCCCATAATAGCCGACATGCAGGTACCTGCTATTATGCTTCTCTGATGGACGGTTTCATTCTCAGAAAACCTCAAATTAGTACGCAGTATACAATGGTCTTACTAGCACACAAGCAGGTATATTTTCCTGCACATAACCTACGATTAAGTAACACTTCTCAAAAATATGTCTCTCACTCACGGGATGTACGTACGATAAGGATATTTCTCTATACATCTCTATTCACTCATTTGTATTGTTTCTATTGTGATTGGTCAAGTAAAGGTAAAATACTTTCTAACTAATTATACGTGTTTATAAAAAAAATCTATTATAGAAAAAATATAGAAATCAAGAAAATGTAAATGCCTATCATATTTCAATTATGGTAAACATAAGAAGAATAACTTCTGTTCTGAGTTAGAAAAGACAATGAAATAAACTGTTTCATGTGAATATTGATATTGTACAGTTTTTAATGCTCCACCTCAGACGCAAAAACAATCTCCTTGGTCTAGCGCTAGTGAAAAGATAGACTCCCTCGCTGATTGGCTCATACCGACATTAGGCGCCCCGACGAGTTTACTTTTACTTTATTTAGCTCAGTCGGTAGAGCTTTCGGCTAGAAACCACAAGGTTCCTAGTTCGATACCGGTCCTCGCTAACTCAGCGTATGAGTAGCACAGGGATCTGTGCGTAAAGTAAGGAGCTGATGGTAGGTGTGCGCTCCACCTCAGATGCCAAAAACAATCTCTTGGTCTAGCGCTATTGAAAAGGAGATAGACTCCCTCGATGACTGGCTGATACCGACTTTAGGCCGCTCCGACGACTTTACTTACTTTATGAATAGAAATGGTGCTAGTGCATCTTCTTGGAAGAAACAAAAAACTATTTCATTATAGAAAAATATAGAAGTCACCAATAAATAAATGCTTATAATATTTAAGTCATGTTTACCACATGATTGTTTAAAGTTCTATACGGAGTTAGAAAAGGCAATAAAATAACGTTTCATGTGAATATTGAAATTAAACAAGAAAGTATACAAAACATTTGCATATTTAAATCATTTAAAAAACGTTAAGTCATACGATCAAGTACATTTAATCAACATCTTTTCATTTAAAATTATTAAACACAGAATATTGGATGAAAATAGCAAAATATGCAAATCAGCAGAATATGCAAATCATGAAAGAATAATAACTTATAAAAATATTTAAATCAAAAAAAGATATATTAATTCGTAAGGAGAAACACACGTTGTTAAAAATATCCCTATACAAATATGTATAGTACTTTTTAAAACAATTTGTATCGTTTATTTCTTAACGGCGCCGGGTTAGCTCAGTCGGTAGAACGCTCGGCTAGAAACCGCAAGGTTCCTAGTTCGATACCGGCCCTCGCCAACTCAGCGTATGAGTAGCAGGGATCTGTGCGGTAAAGTAAGGAGCTGATGGTAGGTGTGGCACTCCACCTCAGACGCAAAAACAATCTCCTCTAGTAAAGGGGATAGACTCCCTCGCCTATTGGCTGATACCGACATTAGCCGCCCCGACGACTTTACTTTTACTTTATTTATTTCTTAACCATTGACATAATTATGCATGTATTATATAGTGTTATATACCCATTTAAATATTGGAGATGTATTTTAGTATTTGTATCCGTTGTTGGAAATACATATACCAGGTTTGGGCATAGTGTGAAGCATTAACGTACTATATTATGCTAATGTTATTACCATAATATGTTAGTCAAGGAATAAATATCAGAAAACTCTGTAGTTTTTTTTTAGCTTCTTATTTAGACGATGGTGAATTTCAGGACAGTCACGTCCTTCTTCCTGACCGTAAATGTAGTAGTGATCTTGTGGCTGCTTGTCCGTACGTTGGAATGTGTGTGGTGCTTGTTGCTGGTTTGTCCACACCATTCCAACGTACCGGACAAGCAGCCACAAGATCACTACTACGATTGACGGTCAGGAAGAAGGACGTGATTGTCCTGAAAATTTACCACTACGTCTAAATAAAAGAAACTAAAAAAAAAAACTACAGAGTTTTCTGATATTTATTCCTTGACTAACATATTATGTAACAACATCTATATAATGGAGATTGTGTGTTTTTCTGTCTGTAACCGAAACTATATTACTACTCAAGTCACAATTCCCTTAGTTATTACTCACATTCTCCATGATTCTATTTCTATTTAAACCTCAATAATAATAAAACTGTTTGACATTATTAATACTGTTGGCCTACCAACATACTAATAACATGCAATGTATTTATATATACAACAAAATACAAGTTTCAGTGTAAACGTAAAGCTAATTTGCATATTGATATTAAAAAAACTGATTTTAATAAAATGTGCTTGGTATTATTGATTTCTAATTGTTTGGTTTTATCTTATTGAATATGATTAAAATCTCTTCAATAAATCCTAAAAGAAATCATTAACAAGAAGAAATAACGTAATTTTATTCTTACTTCCTATTTTAACTAAATAGTTAAATTAGGAAAATTTAGCATTGAAAAACGGAAGTGATGAAAGAGTAAGTTTCAAAGTTGTTCTATTTTCCGATTATACCCCCTCCGTTTAAAATCTTTTATTTGAATTCTTAATTAGTTCATTAGCCTTCTGATTTAATCTAAATTTTATTACATTTAAACTTAAATACTTGCACCCGGAGGGTGCATATATTTGCTAGTTAGCATAATATAGTATGTTAATGCTTCACACCTATGCCCAAACCTGGTATATGTATTTCCAACAACGGATACAATTACAAAAATACATCTCAAATATATATACGCACTAGAAGCATACGGAGACACAAAATCTACAACATTTATATAGTGGGTATATAAATGGTGAGTGGAGAGAGAGGAGAAGATGAGGACTTACTTGTTCTACTTCGTCGGCGGCCATCTTTCTCTGGGCTGATTCTGCCTTCTGTTGGGCTAGGTGTTTGTGCTTATTTCTGGTAGTAGGTAATAAACAATCAAGACGTATTGTTTTTCAAGACGTCTAATCTTTATTCAAAGCCCAAAGCCCAAAAGAGTTTTCAACCGCGCAATTAGAAGTTGGCATCTTAGGAGAGACGAACATTACGTCTAATCCCGTTTACGAACGACCAAAATCTAACCAACTAAACTTAACTTCTACTCTCCCGCTCCTGTTGGCAGAAGTCTAGGGATCATATCAAAGTCATTACCTATCAATAATATAACCGGCTACGATTTTGAATTTCAACGAATCTTAATTTAAAATCTAACTACACTTACACATATAATTCCTAGGCTACCCATGAATTAGGTAACAATAGTAGATTACGAATATATTGTGTAATTGCAGGCAGACAATTGTGTGATGCGGTGACATGGAGATGATATCGATGTCCTCAGGTGCAAGTTTCATCAAAAGGTATCTCGAATGTTGTAAAGTAAGTGTAGTGTCTTCTTCCTGTGAGCTGAGCGTCATAGGTGAAGTGTCACGTGATAGGGACTCGGGAGACACAGAGTCCCGTGATCACAGAGATGAGTGAACTTTGTTGTTGCTCAGCAGAAAAGCTTGTGGATATGAATTCTAGTCAAGATTAAAATTTACGGTTGACACATTGCTTCCTCCTTCCGAAAAGAAGAAGAAGAAGAAGAAGAAGAAGAAGAAGAAGAAGAAGAAGAAGAAGAAGAAATTTAAGGGATGCATGAATTATGAAGCTGACTTTCTCTGTCTCAGGGGGTTCCCGTGGCGTAATTGCTAGCGTACTGGACTGCGACATTCTAGTAAACAAGTCACGCTTTTAGGTTCACTTTCGGACTAATACCCTTGGGAAAGAAAGAGTTGAAGAATATGAAGGTGACAAAAATACCAACCATACCAAACATTCTGTAAAAGACACAGGAAGAACTAAGATTCGAAGAACAGTTGAGACGGTACAGACTACACTACTGTTAAAATTGGCTAGATTACTTAAGACATACCCTAGAGATCTGAGGAGACTTGCTGCCACTCGAACTTAGCTCTGGATTAAATAGTACCACTACTGTTCTACAAAGTTGGCTTTGCCATTAAATAACCCAGGAAGGTTGCTATGCCATTAAACAAAGAAGCCAAACAAAAACCAAACCTGCATTTGTCTTACCAATCAAAACCATTTTTGTGCTTTATATAAAACTCTCACTCCGTTTAATAGCCTCGTTTTACATATTTTTGATCTTCAGATATCCACATGAACTGACGTAGTATTGTCTACATTGAATCCAAGGTCAGGTCAATGTGTAGATAAAACAAACAGACTACTGGGACTTTCTTCTTTTGTAGCAATCCTAGAATAGGCACAGAAACGTATAAACCCCATCCTAGTAGTACAGGCATTTGTGGAAGTCACTCCAATCCCAAGCAACACGGATTCACCTTGCTACCGTGTAATAAACTGCAC
This sequence comes from Doryteuthis pealeii, assembly GCA_023376005.1. Lineage (NCBI taxonomy): Eukaryota > Metazoa > Mollusca > Cephalopoda > Myopsida > Loliginidae > Doryteuthis > Doryteuthis pealeii. The sequence continues at coordinate 124,503,016 of CM042141.1, forward strand.
TTTCATCTCAGCGCAAATTAGATCGGCTCATTTGCAGGTGTTACAAAGATTCGCGAAGCAATTAGCTCGTAAAGAAATCGCTTCTATTTTTATGAAAATCTTTTCTTTTTCTCTCCCTTTTTTATTAAATTGGCGAAAGTTGTTGACGTCACGTATTCTCAAGCTTCTTGAACTGTTCCATTTTATTTATTTTTTTAAATTTTTGGTCATGGCACAAATGGCGCGAAAACGGTGAGATGATTCTCAAATGGCGACTGCCTCTCAGTTAGCCTTGGGATAAATTTTGGTATCACACGAGTCTTCTGTTTCTTAAACAGTATAACGATTTTTTCGTGGTCAAGTTATTTTTAGTGTTGCTATTGAAGGAAAGCATTAATGTTCATATCGTTATTTAATCTATAAATTCTATTTCGGTTATTTAATTTTAAGGCCAGGTGCATTTAATTTATTCACTTTCAAATATGCTCCACCGACATTTTGATTCTGTTCGCTTTAACTAGCTCCATGCTTTCTTCTTTTTCTTCTTCTTCTTCCTTCCTTCCTTCCCCGACTGCTATTAATTGCATTTATTCGTATCGGTGCATGCGTAATAAAGAAATATGAAGAGAAAACAATTTCCCATCAAAATACGTTTGCTGCTTATCTGCGACGATGCTCTATAAAAAGACGGACGGAAATATTTTACCGGAAATCTTTCTGAAGATAAGATATTTTTTCTTTATTGAGAATGAGGGAAGAAAACAAAGATGAGACAAGAAAAAAAAAAGAACAAGAAATTGTAAAAAAAAAAAAAAAATAGGGGGTCCGTGCATTTTTATTCCTTTATCAGATACCCCAATAGAGTTACTGATCTAAAAATCAAGATTTGTTTTTTTTTTAATTCTTTTTATATAGAAATAACCGCAGACATCAAGAAATCCCCCCCAATGTGATGGGAAAGAAACGCCGATATTTTTTAATGCTTATTTATTTCTTTATCGCATCATTTTGACATCTTTCGCGTTTTGATTGATTGGGCAAATAATATGTTTGTATTGATCGGTATCGATCTTTGTCCAAGAGATTAACAGATGTACTGGGGTTTCGATAACCAGGAAGCCAAAAATCTAATTCCTCTTTTCAAAGAAATCTAATTCCTCTTTTCAACGTAAGGAATGGATTTTTAAGTGACATATATTTATCCAAACACGTTTTTATGTATATTGAATTATGCAAGCCCGAGACTGTCCATCTTTTTTTTTGTGTGTGTGTGTGTGTTTTCCTTTCAAAAAGCTTGAAGTCAAACTGGGGAAACGATGCTGGGAGATAGTATTATGTCAATACATCCAAGTGGGAAAAGCTTTTTGATACTAAAATCAACGACAACAAAAACAACAAACGTATTAAAGAAACAAGCATTCTAACTGGAATCAGATACAGACCAATGGCTCCGGTTGGCAACTTGTAACAATATTCTAAAGCTCTTTGAAAATTGGTTCTTTGAAATCTTTAACTTTATGCTATTAAAACGGATATTATTATGTATTATGAATTACCAAAGTACGCAGCATTCAGACAGTCACCATAAATATGAATCTGTCTCAGTCGGTAGAGCGTTCGACTAGGAACCATATGGTTCCGGGTTCGATACCGGCCCTCGCAAACTCAGCGTATGAGTAGCACAGGGGAGATGACGGTAGGTGTGGCGCTCCACCTCAGATTAAAAACAATCCTCTTGGTCTAGCGCTGAAAAGTGTATAGATTCCCTCAATGTCTGGCTGATACTGACATTAGGCCACCCGACGACTTTACTTTTACTATAAAGTACACACCTTGTTATACATCATCATGAAGTCCTGGAAGGGGTAAACTCTGAATACAAGTCAGCTTTATTCTACTTAAAACAACACTCCACTTTGGCACTTAGGCTGGACAGGTCGCCCGATAGACCCTTCTGATCAATCCGTTGGCCCAGTCAACCCTTAGCATCTATATTATTATCCCGACCGTATGCAGCAAGATTAATTTGGCAAGGACTACTAATGGAAGGGGAGGAAGAAATAAATAAATAAGAGATGATGAAGGTTTAAAAAATAGTGATGAGCCAAAACAGGATGAACGATGATTTGACCGTAGCGTGACCCGAACTGAGAATTGAGTGGCAACCGGAAGTCGGGTGTTGACCGCAACCGAAAGTCGGATGTTAACCGGAAGTCACGTGGTGACGTGGAACAACGAAGAAATGTATCGGTCTCTTTTTGCTTTCGGGCGCCTAGGGGAACGGACCGGTCTTTGGACCCTAGCATGGGGTCACAGTAGTTTAAAAGTTTCTCTCTCTCTCTCCTTTCTCTCTGCCTTTCCTCCTCTCTGGTACGAGCCCACTAGACGAGCACGGTAATAAAGGCTAGCAGTTGTGACGACATATTTCTCGTGTTATAATTTCTATCAACACCATTTTAGCACTGTGAATTTGGAGGCACGTGGACGATATAATATATACGCCGCCGCCACCTTACAGTTATCGTTTCAGTACACCGGAAAAAAGGACAACGTTACTTATATCATTTTGGTACCGTGAAAATATACCACAACGGTACACGTATCGCTCTTATGGCAAACCCTCGGCACTTTTTATCATATATGTGATAGAAGGCAGATTAAGTGTCTAAGTGTACTAGGTAATGTTAAAGTGCAACTAGTATTGAGGTACAATTTCTAGAGCTCAGATGAGTGGAAGTACCCCTTTCATTACCATTACTCCCTATTCTACTCTGACACGAAGTGGTAGTACCTGTTATGGGTTAAATAGAAAAAAAGTTTCAAAAATGTTTCAAAAATGAGTTTCAAAGGTTTTTATTACTCAACAAGAATGAATAAATCAAAGACGTCTTCGGCATAAAATAACCCAATGTTTGATATGCCGTTAAATACACCAACCAATAACCAACCAACCAATCAATCAATCAATATCTTACAAATTAACTATGTGTGACATCCTACACGTGATTGAAAGGACAATGTAAATACATGCAATCATCATCATCATCATCATCATCATCACCCATGCTGATAGCACGGATTCTCATGACTCTTTCTTGCCACTCGCTCCTATCAGTCATTGGTGTATGCAAATCTTCCACACGGCCAGAATCTGCAGAGCTGATTAATGTTTCCCCTGGTCGGCAACATGTGTATGTCCATAGAAGAATGTCACTTAACAGGAGTAAGTGTTTCATACATTTTTTGTCTTTTTTTAATACAGCAGTTCGACTCATTCATTCTACGGCCTTCTTCAAGTGTACAAGTAATCAAGGATTAAACAAAGTTAGGTATATTATACTGTACTAGTTACTTGGGTATCCGAATGTGATGTAATGATTAGAATGATAGCGTCCTAGAGCCATCACTACTGAATATCGATCCTTGATTCTCGCCGGATGTCCCATACTCGTAGCTTTGTGTCACATCCTGTACATGGCGAACGGGTTGGGTACATAGCAACTATACTAGTTAGTTTTTTTAAAAGATTTCTTTTTTCCACGCTTCTCTAATTGTCATGTTTCTTCTTCTTTCTTTTTTCATTCTTTCTTTCTTTAATTCTTTTAGCATATGTCTTTCTATTTTCCTTTCTTTCTTTCCTTCTTTCTTTCTTTTTTTTTCATATATTTCTTTCTTTCTACCTTTCGTTATTTCTTTTAATGTATTTCTTTCCTTCTTTTTTTTTTCTTTCTTTCCTTCTTCTTCCTTTCTTCTATTTCTTTCTTGCTTTCGTTTTATATATTTCTTTCGCTGAATGTCCCATACCGTACGAGTACTACTGTACGAGTTATATTTTTTAAGTTCTTCTCTTTATTTCCCCTGTTTCTCATATCATTTTTCGATTTTTTTCTCCTTTAATTTTATACTGATTTATTTTTGTTTACAATAAGTAGATTCAGTCCCATCTGAAATATGTTTAGCGTGAAGGCAACGAGAGTCGGGTTGGGTAAAAACATTCAACTGGTCAATTTATTTGGTAATTTTCCTTTCGGCTCAGAGGTTGAAGGCTATCCTGGATTTAGTCATAATTGTTCGTTTTAGATTTTTGTAATAAATCAATCTTTATCGCTAATAACAAAGTTGTCTAAAATATATATTTTCTGCATTGAACTAGAAAGGAAAGACAAAAGCACACAGACTGATGTTCATTTTCTTAACTTGATGTGAACCCCGGGTTTTATATGAGATGTAGATATGTTCAATAAATATTAATAAACTTCAAAATTGATTTACACCACCCTCACACACACACACACACACTCACATATATATATATATATATATATATATATATGTGTGTGTGTGTGTGTGGTGTGTGTGAGAGAGAGAGAGAGAGAGAGAGAGAGAGAGAGAGAGAGAGAGGGGTGGTGTTATATGAAAGCGCTTGGGCTAGAGGTTAGAATCTTGGAAAATGGACTCGTCAATTCGAGTTCAATTCCTAGACGAAGCTGTTGGCATTTCACAATGCGCTAATACCCTTGGGAAAGGTATGAATCCATATATTCTCCCTCCAGCTATGGGTTAAATAGCAGGACAGACTGGGCTCTTTAACCTTGGGTAGGTAACCAGTCTAGGAGAGGGATAACTCTGAATTCAAAATTCCTGAGGTCGGTCGTTGATTGGGTTTGTGGCATTCCTTGATGCACCAATTCTTTCCAATCGACTATACCAAAAAGTGCGGAATGTTCCTACACAAACCTTCACCACTATAAACAAATCACTGTGTTGGTAGTTCATCGAATGAACACTCATGCGTCGAAAATCGACGAGAGAGTCCATATATAATATATATATATATATATATATATATATATATATATGTTTGTAAAAGAAGTTGTTTCCCGACCGCGGTTTCGGTGTTATTCTAACACCTTCATCATGGGCTGGCGTAACATTGTTTTTTTTTTCATTTACACACAACAAGACTTTGGTTTGCTGGATCTCCATGATGAAGGTGTTGGAATAACGCCGAAACCGCGGTCGGGAAACAACTTCTTTTACAACTATTAATGCTCTATATTCACAATATATTGAGCCCTATTGGATTAACTACTTACGCTAGGTTTACATAGTAGTACCCATAAATAAATAAATAAATAAATATATATATATATATATACAGTTTGCAATATTTATAAATCAAGAGTTCTCAATAATGGTGATAGAGTATATGCAGGACTTTTAGTTTCCCACTTATGTGTTCAAGTCCAATATGGTTAGGTTAGGTTGCCTGAGTTTTATGACATGACAACTCTTGTGGGTTATTTCATGCCGAAGACTTTTTTTAAATTCATTCTTGATGGGTATTCAGTTTTTTTATTCAACATTTTAAACAATTTCTAAAATATTTTTTATAGATTTTACCCTAACAGATATTACCACTCCAGTTTGCGTAATAGAAGCGGGACCTTTTTAGAGTCCGTCCATGTAGCATAGTCGGTCGCATATAAGTTCTCGTATCGTCGATAATACGATTTAAAACTTATATCTTCATCTGGTGCGTAAGTAAAAGTTTCTATCGCTGTCCAGATAGCATTCTCTGTAAACGCGTTCTCGTTGTCTGCGTTTTGGCCCCCATCAGTTATCATTTTCATAAATGCTGTTCGAATTGAGATTTTTGTATTTTAATCAATTTTTGTTCAGTTTGTAATTGTCTTTCCTGCAATTTTTTTCATTTTTGTAATTGTCTTTCTTGAAATGATTGTTCAGTTTGTAATTGTCTTTCTTGAAATGTCTTCTGTGGATCAATTTGTTGTTGTTGTTGGAATTTAATTATTTCTAACATTTGTCCCTTAAAATCCTCCATGTCAAATAGTATGTAGAACGAACCAAAACGTTTTTTAGAGAGCATAATGTCAAGGAAGAGGCATTTCGCATTCCCCAAGATCCAGGTTTTGGAACTTCCACATTAGATGCCTTTGAACGTCAAACCAACATAATCGCATACGCGAGGAAATTACGATAGCCA
>CM042141.1:124511501-124536501 GCA_023376005.1 Doryteuthis pealeii
GAGAGAGAGAGAGAGAGAGAGAGAGAGAGAGAGTATTGAACCAAAGTCATGAGACAAATATACCTTGAAATACCATTGAAATTCTACTTAAAACTGTCCAGCATTTGTAAATCTTAAAAGTAAACAAACGAATACACCAGGGTTCCCCCTCTACCCAGTGTCGCTGGGTAGTCGCTTCTTATATATATATATATATATATATATATATATATATATATATATATATATTCTTTGTTGGGATACCAAGTTTCTTGGTACAAAGGTAATTCTAAACTTGGTCTGACGAAGCTCGGTGGGCCTCAGATATACGAGTGGAAATGGTCCAAATCATGATACCCCTGGTACTTAAGGCCTTTTTATTCACACACACACACACACACACACACACACACACACACACATATATATATATATATATATATATATATATATATATATGTGTGTGTGTGTGTGTGTGTGTGTGCATTCTTTTGATAACGTTTGATTAAATGTTATGCAAAGGATTTTTTATGTGTGCAATCTGGTTGTTTTCAAATCTTCGAACAGCTCTTTAAATTCCAGAATTTATTCTATGGCAGTGGTAATTGCCGAAATCATTTCAGTATATAAATCCTATTTCAAAGCTGCTTATTTGTAATCTGTCAACCAAAGTAAACTCGAGGATGTCCTCGAGGTGTAAAGACTAACGTGATGGACAGTAACATCGTAGTAAGCGAGTTCGAACTCCCGTAGGGCTATTACGTTTACGTTCAGACTTTTAAGCTTGCCAAAGGTATGAGCCTCCTCATTCCCCGCCGCGTGTTAAATTGTATCACTCGTTTTCTTCTCCAATGATAGTTGTGGCATTAGATAACCCAGGAAATTTGAACAAAGAAAACAAACAACAACCTTCTTAACCACCAGGTAAAACTTTGTGGTTGTTTATTTAACAGAATAAATCTTACAATGAATTTGTTTTATCTTGTGGCAAGTTTTGTATATCTTATGTAAAAGTTGTAGATTTTATTTATTTTTGTTGAAGCTGAATCGTCTTGCATATTTCTTACCAGGGAAGGCAGTGATTTTGTAAATTTATGTTGTAGGATTTTGCTTGGAAGACTTCTCAAGACGCCCATGCTTTTTTGTTGACTGTAGGCTGTGCTCCAGGCAGGCTACGGATGGCTTAGACACCGCGACTCCTTGTTCCTCTGTTAAAGTTTATCGGCAATTGCAACTGGTGTTATTCAAACTGTTTGTCTGCTAACTTCCTTTTGCTTGAACTTTTGTACTTTAGACTAGACATACTTTATCATCATCATTAGGTCGCACTGACAGCATTCATTTCCATGATCCTCCCTCGCCATCCCTCCCTATCGGTCATCGCACTTGGCAGGTTTTCCTCACGGTATCCAGGATCCACACAGAGCTGATTAATAAAGGTTTTTACTGATATGTCCATGTGTAGGTGTCCACAGGAGAACGTCACTTATGAGTCTGTCCTTGCTTCACCAGCAGGGTCCAGCAAGTTTTGTTTGTCTTATGTGGATGGTTCGTGTGATAGGAGGTAAGTGTTCCTACAACTGCTTTTTCGAGATGCTGCTTCCAATATTTGTTCAAGATAGCATGCATTATCCTTGTTTAGTTTCCATCTCGCTTTTCTCTAAGCGTTTGGTTATAGTTCAGGTTGTGCAGTCATACAGTAGAACTCAACCGGCTACAGCTTAGACACATTCTCATTTTATCTAAACAGAGAGATCACACAGTATATAACTGTGGATAGATTAGTTTTGGATGGAAATTCTTGAAACAATATGACTGTATAAACAAATGAAATTATTAAATAGAAATAGTTACTTTAAAACATAATTGTAAATAAATTATTGTTATTAGATAGGGATACTTTAAACTATACAATTGTCTGCTGGCAAATGATATAAACAAATAATTAAAATTGTTGCCGCTGTTACTTACTCGCAAATCGGGGCCACGATTTTATAGCGGTTCATCAGGGCGCTGCAAGCAAGGGACCGGCATACTGATAATTTTAAAAGGCATACGTAAAAATGTTGTCCATATCCTTTCGACTTTTTCGATATTTTCGATTTCTTAAATCCTTCTTTTTCTGCCTGAAGATGTGTAAAGAAGTGCATGAAACCAAATGATCGCAAATAATCATCCATGTAATTGAATATATATATATATATATATATATATATATATATATATAACTAATATATATATATATACAATTTCAAAAATATAATCGAATACATAAGGAGTGTCCGCAACAATCAACCGACGTAATTTGCGATCCATAAACATAACAACACAAAATCTCTTCAAAGAAACACCAGTAGCAACCTGACGATAGTGAAATAACCTGAAATGTGGGTAGTTGCTTATGAAAAACTTTTATATTTAAAAAATTCAGCAAATAAATAAAGCTCCTACAAATTTGTGGTTGAGCACTGTGATTTCTTTGTTTCATCCCAAAACAAATTTTTAAATATCTATCTATCTATATCTATATCTATCTATCTATCTATCTATCTATCTATCTATCTATATATATATATATATATATATATATATATATATATATATATATGGTGGTGTGGCGGTGGACTCTCCTATCGTGAACGATAGATGAAGATCAGCAGCGAGTGATTTGTTTCCTCCCATGTTGTGCATGCTTCAAAAAGACAATTTGTGATTCCTTGAGTGTGATAGCAGCCCAGCTTTGCTGCCAGCTATGAAGTCACACTGACAAATGAAATGTTCTAAGGTGGGAGACAGACATTTTTGTTTTAAACTTAGGCAGAGTTGATCTCGATGCTTCAGTTATTTTCTTCAAAGGTCTTTAGTCTAGCGAAATATGTCTTACGCCATTCCTTCCGATTTGATGCTAGATTTTCCCAAGCACTCAGGTTAATATTGGGGCGTTCCAAATTGTCCTTCATTTGTCTTTTATAGCGTAGGAGAGGACGTCCAATTGAACGCTAGCCTTTGGTAATTGTCCGTATAAAATCTTCTTTGGAAGCCTGTTCGCATTCATCCATGAACGCTGAATATACATACACACACACACACACATATATATATATATATGTATATATATATATATATATATTACATACACACATACATACACACATACACACACGCATATATATATATATATATATATATATATATATATATATATATAAGATGTATAAAAAAGGATCGACATTTTTTTACTTTTTGAAAAACCTTGTATTCTGAAAAAAAAAAGTTCCATTCATTGTTCATTTCTATCTTGGTAAATACAGCTTCAAACTCGGCACTTTTAGGACGCACCTTGTATTCTGAAAAAAAAAGTTCCATTCATTGTTCATTTCTATCTCGATAAATACAGCTGAAATCTCCATACTTTTATGACACACCTTGTATATATATATTTATGTTGTATAGGTTTCAGTCTAGACCGTAAAAGAATAGTTGCATCGGTCTTATAAATTAGTTGTCGGATAGACAAGCGGGGAGTTAGTATATATATGGATTCCTGATTGAATAAATATACTATTACCAAATACTATTATTCGCTATTATTACATATATCTCCTACTTCTCTTTGTGTGTGAGTATTTGGCCGCCATTACCCACGACAAAATATACAAGGTGTATCAAAAAAGTATCAACATTTTTCAAGCTCTTGACGCACCTTGTATTCTAAAAGAAAATTCCATTCATTCATCATTTCTATTTTGGTAAATACAGCTTTAAACTTGATACTTTTGTTACACACCTTGTATTCTGAAAAAAATTAATGAATGGAATTCTTTTTTCAGAATGCAATGTGTGTAAATAGTACAACAAACTCGATACTTTTTTGACACACCTTGTATATAGGACATTCACAATTATGATCCACTCTTTGCGGGGAAACCCCTTGAAGTCTGTTACTGAAACTTTAAGTTTTTATTTCTATTTTTGTCATTTCTCTATAGGAAGTTGAACGATTTGATGAAGATCTATCAAATTTAGTCTCTATAATTATTGAACCACGGGGAAGTTTTCCTCACAGAAAATAAAACAAGAAGAGGAACCCTCACAAACAAGGGGTCTATAAAAATAAATATCAATCATGAAAAAACGATACTGTTCCAATATACAACTAATCATACAGAAACTGAATGTTCAAACTTCAAAGAAAAAGTCCCAAATTATTATGTCTTATTAGAATAATTATTCACATTTAATTAAAATTTAGTAATTAGATGGAGACGTAAAATAATTACATTGAATTATTGCTAACAATCTGGATAAAAGCAAGTGCTTTAATCGATAAGTCTCTTAAGTGTCACAAAAAATATTTCCCTACAGCCTCTGTCAAAATTTTCACAAAATCTTATTATAATGTAGATTGTATGTTTTTCTCTCTGTAACCGAAACTATATCACCATTCAAGTCACAATTCCCTTAGTTATTAACATCACATTCTCCATGATTTTATTTTTATTTGACCCTCAATTATTAATAAAATTGTTTTACATTATTAATACTGTTTGCCATATCTACATAGATATTTACCGCGTACCCCACTTGTACGGGTCAGGCACAAAGTCCCTATTTATGTGGGACCACCCACAAGCCGAAGCTCATGGGGTGGCGGGTGAAAAATTGCCTCGATCCCGTCGGCATTCCCCCTCAAGGGGGCGCCTCAGGCACTGGGCAATAAACCCAGCCCTGCCCCTTTAAATCAAGGGGGCAGGTGTTGCCTGGGGGATGGCCCCCTGGGATCGACGCTGTTAATTATAGCAATGGTCCAGAGGCCGAAGCCACTGTTGACCATATCTACATACTAATAACATGTAATTGTTTTTTATATATACAACAAAATAGTGGTTTACTGTGTGAACAGGACAGCTAATTTGCATATTGATATTAAAAGTTTGATTTTGATAAATATGTGTTTAATATTATTGATTTCTAATTGTTTGGTTTTATCTTAACGAATATGAGCAAACGTCTCTTCAATAAATCTTAAAAGAAATCCGTTAACAACAAAAAGTAACAGTCCTTTTATTATTCACTTCCTATTTTAATTAAATAGTTAAATTATGAAAATTTAGCAATGAAAGACGGAAGTGATGGAAGAGTAAGTTTCAATTGTTCTATTTTCGATTAAACCCCCTTTTTCAAATCTTTTTATCTGAATTCTTATTTAGTTTCATTAGTCTTTCTGATTTAATATAATATCCTATTACATTAAAACTTAAATACTTGCACCCGGAGGGTGCATATGTTTGCTAGTAGTATTAACTTCTTTTTATAACATAGAAGATAGAATGTATAATGGAACACATTTATATATTAATACTGGTGTTCCTAAATCTTCGACAATTATCATCCTGCAACACCCTCTGGTTAAAAATGAGACCATTCAAATTGTTCAAGATCCAATGATAAATTAAATCCAGATTATCTGATGTCGCTTAATCGCTTCGTTAGAGTCCGAGTAGTGTAGTCGTACAGTTGCACTGGTAAAACTACGGCTTGGGAGAAGTTTTCTTACTAAACCAGAAGAGTGACACAGAAGAAAATGTTATTGGAAACCATAACAACTTAAGTTCCGCTTTTGCTCACAGACCAAAGGTCTGAGACCTCTACTATCCATCTTCTAAATTAGATAAACATTCCAGTTTTAATTTCTTGAAAGTCAAAATATTTGAAGATATATAATTCTCTGTCCCATTCAATACACAGTATAATAATTTTATTTGAACGAATGGTTATGGATGTAATCGATTTCAATATATCTCAAACGGGAGGGTCCGCTTGTTAAATGTCGGGGCTTGGCCTTCGTCTAATGCGCCAATGATTTATATATAATTTGGAGCATTGATTTTGCAATCTGTATTGACTTCCATAAATGCAATGAATAATACAGCTATATATTACCAAAATTTCCATTATGTTTGCATCTACGCAATTATGTAATTGTAACTCAGGAAAAAAAAACGGCACATCATAGCGAAATGTTTATTATAGGAATTCATTCAAAATGCTCTAACTTAGAGAATAAAGCGATTTCTGGACCACTTATACTCTCTGTGATAATTTTCAGGGCTCAACGTATCGCACTGGACATGCTTTTTATTAGCTAAGTTCTTATTGATAGGTGGTTTGGTTTATACAGTGGTCAGTTTTAATACTGAAGTCAATTTATTAATAATTTTATGTTTGCAAGCATTTATATGATTTTAAGTAGCATTTCTATATAATAATAATAATAATAATAATAATAATAATAATAAAGCAACATTTGATAAGACGCAACGAAACAGTACATGTAGACTGCGCGGTAACAAAGATGAGACTGTAAACCATGTATTAAGTGAACGTAGTAAACTAGCACAACGGGAATACAAAACTAAGCACGACTGGGTTGGGAAGGTGATCCACTGGGCATTATGCAAAAAATTAATTTTGACTTTACAACAAACTGGTATATGCATAAACCAGAATCTGTTCTTGAGAATAAAACACATAAAATTCTCTGGGACTCCGAGATAAAGTCGGATCACCCTATCACAGCCAGGAAACCAGATCTAGTGTTGACTACCAAAAATATAAGAGAACTTGTCAACTGTTGGACTTTGGTTTCAAGTTAAAGTAAATTATTTCTAATTATGGTGCACATGAAGTTATTGGTTTGTTGGTCGGTTGGTCGGTTGGTTGGGTTTTTATAGTATATCAACCCATTGCGTTATTTTATACGAAGACGTTTGTCTTATTCGTTCTTCATGGGTACTGAATTTTTTAAACACATTTTGCAAACTCATGTTTCTATTTAAGCCATAGATGGAACCCTAACAAGTTCTACCACTCCGGGTCTGGATTAAGGTCATACCTAGGACATGAAGATTTTCAACCACTGCCTTATAGCACCCCATGAAGTTGAAAAATATTTCTTTTAATATAATCACATGCTTGCTTTAGTTTAGGTGATCTCTACAAACATTTTCTTTTTATCATCAAACCTCCTCAATAGCTACAATATAATCATACCAACAATGAAACTAATGAGGTCAAGTTATTTTGTTTGGGAATTATTGGATTCTTAAATTCCTCGTTTCATTTAAAATTCAGATAAGCAAATGAAGGAGAGTAATGACCTAATTTTTTTTTCTTTTCTTTTCATTTTAAAAATGTTTTTCTCTTTTTTTGACCTTTAATGACCATTTGTAGAAATTGTGCATTTCTACCAACTTATTAATAGATATAAAGTTTATATGAATTATTTATAACAATTTATTGATATTATTGAAGTTAATGAAATATCTAACATAAAATGCATTTCCCTTGGTTAATTGATAATTAATTAATAAACATTAAGTTAAAGAAAATAATTTCAACCAATACTTAGGGGCCGGGATAGTTCAGTCGGTAGAGCGTTCGGCTAGAAACCACAAGGTTCCTAGTTCGATACCGCTCCTCGCCAACTCAGCGTATGAGTAGCACAGAGATCTGTGCGGTAAAGTAAGGAGCTGATGGTGGGTGTGGCGCTCCACCTCAGATGCTAAAAAACAATCTCCTTGGTCTAGCGCTATTGAAAAGGGATAGACTCCCTCGCTGACTGGCTGATACCGACTTTAGGCTGCCCCGACGACTTTTTACTTACTTATAAGACGCATGTTTATCATAAAATAGCCCAACAAGGTTTGACACGCTGTAAAATCCAACCAACCAACCAGCAAGATCTTAAGCCACATCACGCGCGGTCTTGCGTCGTCTTACGTGACATCATCAATCTCGTCATCCTACGCATTCTACTCACGGTCAAACCAACATACGGATCACAGTTGAACATCCAGGCGCCCTTGTTCGAGCGCAAACATTCGGCTGTTTATCCACAAACTCAACCCGTTACTTTTGTGAGTATTGACATTTAGCAGTCAATCATCACTGAGTATAAATCCGCCAATTCTCATGTACGTTGTCTTTTGAGACGCAAGTGTTGCTGTGTAGATTTTCTTTTTTTTTTTTTTCTTTTATTTCCTCAGAACTGATAAGCCGTGTTCGGATTAATTGTTCTTATTCCTTACCGATGTACGCTGTTGGTGTCGATATGATTTTCACAGAGTTGCGCGCGCATCCAATGAAAACGTTCACGAATTTATCCAAGCCTTTGTTGATAAAACTGACAACGCCTCTCGTGAAAGACAGCATTTCTTTACCACCGAATCATTGTTATTTCAACAATTTCTTCACGTATCTTGATCGCTCGATTTTTACTTCTTTCTTTTTGTGTTCGAATATTCATCATCAGCTTGAACTACGTCAATATTTCCCCAAAACATTCAGTTCAGTCGATATTTATTATTATTATTATTATTTATTATTATTATTATTATTACTCTCAGTAGATATTATTTTATTCTTTTCCAGTTTTTTCCCATCAGTCCCAAGTCCGATGATAATTCTTTGTTAAATGGCATATCAACCTTCGTGGGTTATTTAATACCAAAACCATTCTTGTAGAAGAACAGTAGTGGTACGCTTTAACCCATTGTTAATTCCAAGAGGCAGAAAGCCTCATCAGTTCTCCAGGACTTTTCTAAGTACTCTAGCTAATTTTAAGTGCTGTAGTCCGCACAGCCTCAACACTTCCTAATATTTCCAGTGTCTTTTACTGGTTGTTTGAACTGGTATAAGTGCTCCGACCATATCTGGTACCACTGTCACCTTCATGGTTTTTTATTTTCGTTTTTCACTTCTCCTCTTTCGCTTTACTCTGCTAGAAAGTATTATTATTATTATTATTATTATTATTATTATTATTATTATTATTATTCACACCTGCCGTAGCTGGTGGTTCACTGGAGGCGGAGTGACAGCAAGTCTCCTCAGGTTTCCAGTACTCTTCTGAGTATTCTAGCCGATCGCAACAGTGCTGTAGTTTGGATGGTCTCGATTCTTCCTCTGATTTCCAGTTCACCCAAATTCTTTTCCATAGCTTTGGGGATTGTTCCAAGGACACCAATTACAGTTGGTACAACCTTTACCTTCATGTTCCACAGCTTCCTCAGTTCTCTAGCAAGGTTCAAGTATTTGTTTATCTTTTCGCTTTCTTTCATTTTCGGCTGGGACAGCAAAATCCACGAGATGGCAGGTTCTCTCTTTCTTGGCAATTAATACTAGGTCTGGTCTCCTGGCCGGTATTAGGTGATCCGTCTGTACCTCGAAGTCTCAGAGAATTATTATTATTATTATTATTATTATTATTTCATTGAATCCCTTGCGAGTTTGTCTATGCCAACTTTACCTGGTGGTATTTTACTGGGGACTGGTGTCACAAAAAATCTATTTCAAATCCAAATTACAAACTGCAAGTTATTTCCATCAAAGTAATCCACTTGGAGTCTAATGCACTTTTCCATCCTTCTCTGTCACGCTTGCATGCACTCCTGAAAGGATTCTTCCGGGATTCTCCGTAGCTCTGTCATCACGACCTTTTTGATGCCGTGCATATCCTAAAAATGGGTTCGCTTGATGAACCCTGAAAAATCACATGGGCGAGTTGAAAGTTGCTTCAGCACAATGATTTTCTTATGGGCCAAAAACTCTCAAATGCTAAGGTGCAGTGTGGGCAGGTACGTTGTCTGGGTGAAGCACGTTCGAGTTGTTGTACTACATCTCTCGCCTCTTCTCGCACACTGAACGAAGCAAACACCGTAGTATCTCTTTGAAGACATGCTGGTTGATCGTCTGACCCTGTGGCAAGAAATTGCAGTGGACGATGCCCCTCAAATCGAACTTTTCTAACCTCGTATAAACGAATTGTAATCATTTGCACAATCCTGAGTGGATCCCTTTTTCCACAGTTATGCCGAACCTTGTCCTACTTTTGTGATATTTTACTGCGATCGCTGATTATGTTATTAGCCGATTCGTATCGGTCTCCACACAACGTCCTGCTTTGTATCGTCTATTTTCGTATTGTTATGATTAGTCCTTATGGCATTATTTTGTGCTGCTATGAAAAGGGATTCAGTTTCCCTCTTGAGGTTTCTCTTTCTTAGCCATGTTCAGGTTTTCTCGTGTGCAATCTTCCCAATTTGCACATTAAATATTCCTATCGAATACGAATAATTTTAAAACTTTTATTTGACCCATAGATGGGACTCGAAAATGTACTACCCCTCCGTATCAGGGTGGACGTGAGAGTAATGGCAATGAAGGGGTAACTCTACATTACACACAGCCTCAAAACTGAATCCTCATAATCAGATGCAGTTTAGTATCATACGCAGGATATATCTTTTAGGGGGAGTCTTACCCCCCTCTGAAGGGGATACAGTCATCGTATTTTAAACTCTGTTGATAGGTCTACACATTTGTTTTTACATACTCTCTTGTAAAATGTAATTAATTTCAAAACACCTTGATAGTTATATGCTGTGTTTCCTTGACTTACTGTTGTATACCCTTCTCATTACTTCTTCTCTTCTATTCTTCTTCTCTTCTTCTGACATCTTAAGTTCTTCTAGGTCTCTTCTAACATCTCTTCTAGCGTCTTGGTGATCGGTCGCACTTAACTCATTTCTTCTATATCAGTCTTGTTACCAAGACATCCATTAATCACAAGACCGTGTTATCTTTCTTAAACTTTTATTTCCTTAACTAAACATTTCATGTAACTAAATATCTGACTAACATAGCGCGCGTATGCAGTGAGTTCCAGTTAAGGCAGGACATCTTCACTGCCCGACGTCAAACTGAAAACTGAGGACCAAACCAGGTCCCACGTGACTTCACGTAATTTGGCGGGCTTTCTGCACTATTCCATGGAAAGTCCTGCCCGTTATATGAAAAGGGCCATCCCTTTAGAAATACAGGGGATTGACAATAATCTTATGCAACCGCATAGATTATGTAACATTACAAGTTTTGCTTCGTTCTACTCTTAACTCAATGTCCTCATATATCAAATAAATTTCCCATTGAGATAAATTGACATACCATTAATCCAGTTACCTCGCCCCTCAAAAAAAAAAAAAAAAAAAAAAAAGAAATAATACTTTATCGTATAATAAACATAATCATATACAATGTAAAGAATTACTGTACTGTAGTATGTTTTAATATTTATTTTTTCATAAATAATATTATTTTGTCGTAATAAATTTGGAAAATTTAATCGTTGGTTGGTTGGATATACATGTTTGGGTTATTTTATGCCTAGAACTTTTCTGCTTTATCCATTCATGTAGGGTATATACATTTTCAAAAAACATTTTGATTTAACATATATTAAGCACCTTTTCTAAAGCTATTTTTTTAATTTAACCAATAGATGGGTCCCTAACAAATACTACCACACCGGGCCAGCTGGCCTGGAAGTAATAGTGATGAAGGGACTCTCTCCACTACCCAGAGCTCTAGAATTGCAACCATACGACTACAAGCAGTTTAACATGGAAACGTAAATTCTTTAGCAAACTTATTAACATAAGCATATCTGAAGCTCGCTTGAACCTCAAATTTTAGCTCTCAATACAAAGGAAAAATCGCACCACTGCAATCCTACCTAACTGCTGGTAGCGGCTCTCGCACGAGTAACAATAATTGATCAGAAGGACTCAAAATAAAATCTCCGATCAATCGGCTGGTCACGTCAAGCCCTAGCAACTATATGATTTTCCCAACCCAATTGCCCTTATGGCAAGCCCCAACGCCTTTTTATCATATGGGTGCTAGAAGGCAGTGGCTGCAGGTCTACATGTCCTGGGAATGACGTTAAACTCTATCTGATGGTGAGGTTCCAGTTTTGGAGGTTTGGGGAATGTGGAGCACCCCTTCATCACCATTGCTCCCTGGTCCACTCTGACCCGGAGTGGTAGTACCTCTTAGAGTCCCATCTATGGGTTAAATAGAAAAATGTATTCATAAAAAAATTGTATTATCCATTAAGAATTGATTTATTTCAAAACTTTATCGGCATTAAATAACCCACTGAGGTTGATATGCCGTAAAACAAAACAAACCAATCAAAATAAAATAATAATAGGACTTCATTTGAATAGAATGAGTTGTGAGGTAAATTGATAGTGAACTTTGAACTATCCTATCATGAAGATAAAAAATGCCAAGAAAGTTTAATTATAAGCCGTGGAAGAAATTTGGTTGAGTTAAATAATCTAATGCGGACTCACCTTTCATTTCAAGTTCATGTGTAATAATTTCTGGATCTCACCAAATGATTTCAGTCTCTATAGTTTTAGCACCACCGCGCATAAATAAGTAGTTGCCATTAAAATATTATATTATTATTATTATTATTATTATTATTATTATTATTATTCCAAATAATGTTAATCAGACAAGTGGCGCTATTTGGATTCTTTTGGTTGTTGTATTTTACGGCATATCAAGACTTTATGGGTCATTTAATGCTGAATTAAGTCATTCTTGATAAACAATAGACTAGGTTAGAAAACAGTACCTGTTGTTGTTTAAGTAATTCCTCACATAGATAGAAAGGACCAGCTTGAGATAGATAGATAGATAGATAGATAGATAGATGAATAAACAGATGTGAATAGAAAAAAAACAAAGGAGAGGGCAGCTCTAAAATTAGTTTTGACCAATAAGAAGAGAACTCATTTGGTTTGGATTTAAAGTTTTCTTCTGCTAGAACCCAATCTGTCCTACTATTTATCCATAGATGGATGGAGAATAGTTGGATTCGCCCCTTTCACAAGCGTATTAGCGCTACGTAAAATGCAAACAGCCTCTTCGAGGATTTGAACTCGTCTCGCCGTGTCCCTTTCCTTCGATGGTAACCATAACACTCCACGCCTTTAACTAAATGTGAAACTCTGTGAATTTACAAAAGAAAATCCTTTTTTTAAATTTTTCTTTAGGGATGATAATTCCAAGCCGATTTCACTTATTTGTCTTCTAAATGCGCCCTAGATAACGTAAAAAGCTTAAGAAAACCATTTTTTGTAGCAGCAGCAGACGTTTGCAATACATCATATCATTACAATAGAACCTGAGAAATGAAAAGTATTCCATTTTCGAAATGAAGGGTGGGGGGAGGGGCTATTGAATCGCCCTACTTGTAAAAGGCGTCAGCAGGTGGTTCTTTCTTTCTCTTTCGACTTTGGGCTTGATGGTCTTTTCAATGTTCGCGCCAAAAGAACTTAAACATTCAATCTACATGACCACTGGCAGCCATATTTGTTTTTGTGCGTTGTTTTTCGTTATTTATTACGCATTGCTTAGTCTGGCACACGTTACCTGCGTTAGTTTTCTTCAAATAATCTCTAGACATTCAACTCACTTCAGCGAGCTTTCTATTGGTCGAAGCACCATAGAAAGTGTTTTTCTTTGTTTGTTTTTTTTGCTATCTATTACGCGCTTAGTCTAGCACACGTTACCTGCGTTAAATTTCTTCAAATAAACCCCTGGGCATTCAACTCACTTACTTCAGCGAGCTTTCCATTGGTTCGAAGCATCATGAAAGTGTTTTTTTGTTATCTATTACGCTTTGCATTGTCTGGCACACGTTGGTTGCGCTAATTCTCTTCAAATAATCCCCTTGGCATCCAACTCACTTACTTCAGTGCAGCTTTCCATTGGTCGAAGTACCATTGAAAGTGTATAGAATAAAACTGCTGTGGTTTAAAGCTTCATCATTTCTTTAAAATATCCTACACGTCTTCAAACATTATATTTGATAAATGTTTAGTTAGGGAAAAAAGTAGAACAGAGCCGTTTTTGGTTAGATTTCTAATAATTCAGATCCTAATGTTGAAAAAACTAGTACACTTTTTCAATTCATTAAAATTGGGGCTAATATTTGCTTTCAGCTTGTAATAAATCTTATTTTTCTATTTTTATAAAAATTAGACCAACCTTTCTCAAAATTTTATAAAATATCTCCTTTACATTTTTTGTCACCAAAAAAGACATCATTGAAAATATTTTTTACAATTTTATTGCTAAGAATCTAACTTGTTTTAATTATAACATTTGAGCGGATTAAAAAAAAACACATTCAAAAAGGCAATCAACAGTTTAGTGTGGATCACTGAGTACCAGACTAAGAAAAATCTTATTAAATAATGTTGTATATAGTACAAACGAAAATAGGAATTTCTGGTTAAATTAAACAAAGAAAAGACGAAAAAATGCCAGAGGACTTTTTCCCGGTAAAAGCGAAAAGAAGTTTAAAAAACGGAAGAGAGGGTTTCCGCTCAAGGAAGCAGGGAGAGGATAAAGAAATATATAACAAAGGTCCGTCATCAGATCAAAAGATAAAGATGCGTAGGCGTGTCGTCAATACAAAAGCCAGAGGGTCGAGCCGACAAGGAGTTAGTCGGAGTCAGACAGTCAGACAGGAGACAGAACAGAGCACAAGGAGCGACCGTCGACACGGTCGATCGCTGCCAGCGGGCAGTGAGGTTCGCCCACCCCTTCCACCTCACCAGCGCCAGTCATCTCCCAGCAGTAGTAGTAGTCATCGTCAACCCTTGGGCACTCATTGTAAGCTCTGCGCCATCACCACCCACACACCGAAGAAAATAAAGAAGGGTCCTCTCTTTCTACATACGTATCTGTTGTTTATTGAAGTCCAGTAGTCGGTAGTAGCTGACTACTACATATATCGTCTTGGGTTAGTGACGATACCGGCTACGTATGCAGATACACGATTTAGCAGCGTGAGTTTGAAGAGGCCGCTATATAGTCTATAGACGTTGAAGTCAGTATGCAACATTACAGTACAGGGTGATTTTGAAAATGTTAACAATCTTATTGGAATATCTTTATGATATAATTCTAAACAATCTTCACCGTGTTCACCATCTCTGACAACACATTCTTGTAATCTTCACGGGTGATCAAAAATGCTAATATTTCATGGGAGTATCTTTATTAGAAAAGCAGAACTGGTACAGGGAAAAGTTCCAATAATGTACTCGATGATATAGTGGGGAGCAGTGCTTTCACAATAAGTTGACAATATGTATTTACCCAACCCCTCCGTTACGTGCAAAATACGACATAAGGTCAATTTTAAGCTGAATTAGGACCGGATTAGCTCAGTCGATAGAGCAAGTAACCACAAGGTTCCGTGTTCGATACGGACCCTCGCCAACTCAACGCATGGGTAGCACAGATTGGATCTGTGTGGTAAAGTTAGGAGCCGATGGTATGTGTGGCGCTCCGCATCAGGCGCAAAAAAACTGTCTAGCGCTAGCGAAAGGGGATAGAAACCCCAGGTAGATAGATAGGCCACTCCGCTGAGCTTATTTTTAGATTGGTTGTCAATCCAAAGTATATATATATATTTACCAACCCCTCCGCACGAGCAGGATGTGACACAAGGTCAATTTCTTAAGCGGAGTTCAGCAGGTTTGAATTCAGAGTTTTCCTTCTCCTAGACCGGTTGCCTAACCAAGGTTAAAGAGCCCAGTCTGCCCTACTATTTACCCATAGCTGGAGGGAGAGTAGGATTCATACCTTTCCAAGGGTATTAGCACTAAGTGAAATACAATTAACTCGTCCAGAATTTGAACCCGGGGCGACGAGTCCATTTCCCATGACTTTAACCATTACACCACGCGCTTCCTACTTCATATTTGTCAATCCAAAGTATAAGAACTCAGCATGCACTATCATTTAACTCTATGTGAAATGTAAACAGCCTGCCCACCGAGTTTATTTCCTCCGACGATAACCGTTACGCGACAAGCGCCTCCAGATTGACTCTAAGTCACGGATAGATAATTGTTTTTGAATAAGCTTTGCTTCGTCTCGAACACAATTCTAGGGTAATTAACAATATATGTTCTAGAAAAAGCTGTCACCCATTTTGGTAATGGACAGGCTGATCGGTGCTTAACTTCGGTGATCTAAAGGGAGCCCGTGCTTTCACTATGACGTATATTTTTGTTGCAGATGAGGTAACTCTATTCATTACAAAGAGATTTCTGAGGGGGGATCAAACATACTAGAAAATCTGTGATTGCGATGATCAAACTAAGCTAGTGATTAGCACATTCGTGGCTTCCTTTGTAATATTGCTTGATTTTGTTAAGTCAGATTTTATTAAATCTAAGAAAAAAGAAAAACAAAAAAAATCTATTTAACGTAGTCGCAGAGAAAATGTTGGCAAATTTAAAACCAGGGATTTTGTTGCTCTCAAACTGATGACGCCTAACATAGAAACAGGATGCGACCAAAGACCAATGTTTTTAAAGCGGAGTTAACAGGTTTAAATTCAGAGTTGTTCTCCTACTAGAACAATTGCAATAACAAGTATAAAGAGCCCAGTCTGCCCTACTATTTGCCCTTAGCTGGAAGGAGAATAGTTGATAACTACTTTTCTCTGCACTATATGAAATGCAAACAGCCGCGTCCTGATTTGAACTCGTCTCACCGTGTCCCATTTCCTACGATGGTAACCATTACACAACGCGCCTCCAATATAACAAGACAGCGCCTTTTTATTGAGGTGTCTAATTTTTTGCTCATATAATTACAACGGAATCGTCCATTATTTATCTGAAGTGATGACAGGGCGTGACACACGCAGGTAGGCACTAGATTTTTAATAAATAGATAATTTATTGGTGCACCTTTATATGTTTTCGGGTTATTATAATGATCTTTAATAAACAATTACAGCTTCAATAAGTTGTCATTGTTATATAATATCATTAGGTGAGGATCTTATATTGTAGCTCTTGTCCACTTTGGCCCTATCTTGGGCTAGACGGGCGGTCGAGAGGCCCTCTCCGGTCAATCGGCTGGTCATGTTAAGCCTAGCACCTATATGATTTTCCCAACCCTATTGCCCTTATGACAAGCCCCAACCCCTTTTTATCATATGGGTGCTAAGGTGGGGCTGCGGGTGTACATGCCTGGGAATGACGTTAAACTCTATCTGATGGTGAGGTTCCAGTTCTGGAGGTTTAGGAATGTGGAGCACCCCTTCATCACCATTGCTCCCTGGTCCACTCTGACCCGGAGTGGTAGTACCTGTTAGGGTCCCATCTATGGGTTAAATATAAAAATGTACTTATAAAAAATTGTATTATCCATTAAGAATTGATTTATTTCAAAACTTTATCGGCATTAAATGACCCACTGAGGTTGATATGCCGTAAAACAAAACAAAACAAACAAATGTAGCTCTTGTCTTTAACCATTTTTATACGTATTCGCGTATTAGAGTATTCCCAATACTAATACGTTTTAAACAGTCCTATATGACATTAATAGGTGCTACCACCTAGGAACAGATTGGACCTGGGAATAACGGTAAGGAAAAGGTACAACACACTTTATAAAACTCCATGAGCGATTTAGTGTAATTCCCAGGACATCCCTTTTGTTAAGGGTAGGTGTTACCCCTTTGCAGAGCATAGTCTTCATATTGTAAGTACTACCGACAGGGTGGATGAATGTATAATATAAAAAGTGTGTTTTCCCTCCTATTCTAAGAGAAGTCGCGTAATCAATTTTATGATAATATTTTTCGTAACAAATGAAATTTAGTAGCATATAAAATTTTTATTTAATATAAATATTGTTGATTTATGGTGGAACGGTTTTATTGAGTCAACGTTTTGCAAAGAGTGACGATTTAAATTTTGTAAGAACGTTCGGAAAAAAACATAACCGATTTTAATAGAATGTACTTAATCTTGTATAGAATTTATTTCTGGGAAACATTTTGTATTACACTAAATCCCGAAAATTACTCTGAAAACGCGCTCTGTATAAAGTGTTTGATTTTTCTGTTTGTTATTCTTATATTTAATCAATGCTCGCGCTACTGTGGGTGTGGTGGAATTTAATAAAAACCTCGTCAGAAATAGAAAAGACAAGGTGAGTTCAAACAGTATCGAGATTGAAGCTGTATTATCAAGACAGAAAAGAACAATGAATGAAACGTTCATTTTCTTCAAAATACGCGTTATGTTAAAAACGTATTGAAATTGTACTTGTATGAGAGAGAGAGAGAGAGAGAGAGAGAGAGAGAGAGAGAGAGAGAGAGAGAGAGAGAGAGAGAGAGAGAGAGAGAGAGAGAGGATTGTCTTATCTGATTACTTCATTAATCTGGTTCTTGCTGATTCTTCTCCTATCTGCTATGGCCGATATCTTGTTGTCTTGTCTAGTTAAGTTCTTCTATCCAAGGCTGATTTCTCCTTCTTCTTGGCTTTGCTTGTTTTTAATTAAATAAACTAACAAGACTTTGCTCGATCAAGCTTTTATTTATTAGCCCATGATTCCATCCATTACACCGGGGTTTGAGATGACCCATCAGAGAGAAGACTAAGGACGCCTAAACTCTCTGAGGGTTGGGTTGAATCTAATTTCTAAACTTACTATTCTCTACGTCTCTCTGTACCGAGGTCATATGTAGAGGAAATGGGCAATGCACACAAAAAATAATTTTATTAAAAAAAAAACAATTAATTTTTTAAAATATCGAGATTGAAACTGTATTTACTAATGCAGAAATAGACAATCAAGTAGACTGTGGTAATAAACTGGCGGTTTTTTGAAAATTTGACTTCACAGTCACAGGAGGCACTGTAACTTCAGGAGCACAAGAATTATAGTCTTCCGAGACTGCAATGCCGATATGAACCGTCTGAACAGAATACGATACAAAGTCAATTTTTTAACGAAGTTTAACAGGTTTGAAATCAGTGTGTTCCTTCTCCTACACCAGTTGACATACCATGTTAAAGAGCCCAGCCTCCTCTACATTTTATGCATAACTGAGGAAAAATAGTTGAATAAATACATTTCCCAAGGGTATTTAGCACTATGTGAAATGTATACTGCCTCGTCGAGGATTTGAACGCGGTTCGCCGTCCAACGACCATATGCGTTATATGACAAACACCTCACGAAGGTCAGAATAAAATTATAAAGATATCCTTTTATGAAAGACAGTGCGATCTCTAGCTGAGTGGCACTGTTTTTAGAACTCAGTATACGTTCAGACCGAGTAATTCTTTGTGGGGGGGGGCAGGGGAGGGAGACTTATTTGGTAAGAATCGAGTCTGGCGGCAAAGGAAAAACGAGTTCAGGAGTGCGAGAGAGAGAGAGAGAGAGAGAGAGAGAGAGAGAGAGAGAGAGAGAGAGAGAGAGAGAGAGAGAGAGAGGAGGTTTTTTTTCTTTTTTTTCAGCTACACATTACAATTGTTTTTGTCTCCGGACAATTCAATAATCTTCTTTGTGCGTGCGAGATTGTAATTACAGCGTTTTTTCTACACCTGAAGAATGAAAACATCATGTACAAAAAAAGAAAAAAAAAAAAAAAAAAAGATAAAGGAAAGACTTTATTGTCGGAAAAAAAAGAACAAAAGTTCTGAATCTTAAACAATCGTATTTTTAGAATTTTTTGTAATATATTGGTATTATAATCCCCGAGGACCGGTTTAACTCAGTCGTTAGAGCATCCACCTAAGAATCACAAGGTTCTGGATTCGATACCGGCCCTCGTAAACTCAGCGCATGAACACAGCTTGGATCTATGCGGCAACGTGAGGAGCTCACAGTAGGTATGACGCTACACCTGAGACGCATTCTCAACCTCCCTGGTTTAGGGGTAAGTGAAAAGGGCGTAGATTCCCTCGCTGTCCGGCTGATATCGACAATTGCTAACTCCGACGCCACCACCCCTTTTATTATTATCATTTTCATGTACAAGATGACTGCTGACCCTACAGGATACCCCTCTATAAGGTACCTGCATAAAAAAGGGCTGTTTTGTTACTATTGGAAGCGCGCTGTGTAATGGTGACCATCGTAGATAATGGACACGGCGAGACGGTTTCAAGTCCTGGACGTGACTAATACCATTTAGAAAAGCACAAATCCATCTATTCTCCCTCCAGTTAATTTTTAATTGGGACTTCTTTTTGGAATATTTATAATTGAAGTTAATGTTTATATATATATATATATATATATATATAAATATATATATATATATTATTTATATATATATATATATATATATATATAAACATTAAACTTCAATTATATATATATATATATATATATATATATATATATATGTGTGTGTGTGTGTGTGTGTGTGTGTGTAGAATTACAATTTTCTGGCCAGGTGCCGAAAGTACTCGGGAACTGAACATTGGTGGACATCCATCCATTCCACCCAGACATTAAAAAGTTGGCCAGAAAATTGGAAAAGATAAAAAATAAAATTGTTAAACAGGAGATGTGCCTTTTGTTTAATTCTACATGTATAAATGAAAGAATGCTGCCCAAACACACACACACACACACACACACACACACACACACATATATATATATATATATATATATATATATGAAAATTAGATAAGAGACGATGATTTGGTATTTATCTTTTTATTCAGGTTTTCTTTTTGACGAACAAGATGTCGCAACCCTTGTTTATATAAATCCTTGAACATAGATCTCAACACAGCACTCCACAACGTAGAAGAATCTGGGTCCTCGAAAATGACTGAAGATGGTTGAAAGTAGTCAGACTACACAAACAAACACAGTTACGATGTCTCGTTCGCCAAGAAACACTGAATAAAATGCTAATAGAAAATCTTTGTCTGTCATTTCTAATAAAAGATGCCTACACGAGAATATGTTCCCTGATTAGACATCATATATATATATATATATATATATATATATATATATATATATATTAATAAAGATAATCTACTGAGTCAGACGAACCTACTATTAGTTTCGCATAAAGCTCTTCAGGGCTCTTCAGGGCTAAAATCTGACTAGATAGAGTCATATTTTAGCCCTGAAGAGCTTTATGCGAAACTAATAGTAGGTTCGTCTGACTCAGTAGATTATCTTTATTACTTGGCTCTACTTAGGTATCGAGCACTTTTTACAAATTAGCTTCTCCTAGCGGTTATATGAATATATATTATATATCTTATATACATATATATACATATAAATTGTTTTTTCTTTTGGCCAAATACTATACCAATAGATTATTTTTTGTTGGTACGAATATCTTGGTCTTTTCTTTTTTTCAAAATTTTTTTCTTCCTGGTTGATGTTTGGTAGTATATTTTTACAATCAAACTCTCTGCCGGGATTTTTCTCTCCGCAAGGATCTACCAACACGCTTGGTATATTAAATTATATATATATATATATATATATATATATATATATATATATATATATTATGTAATACATCTATGATAAATATTTATTAATATATATAATTATTCTTAAGATTTCATTCCCTCTAAAAATTACGGTCAATTTAGTATTATTTATAAAGGAAAATAACTTATTACCTTCTATAGTTTAAATATTCTATTTTATTCTATAATATCTATCTTATATTCAAAATATCACAGACAAACCCCTTCACTAGTTAACTATTTACATATTTTTACTTTGTTTCTAAAAGAAATAAGTTCAATGCGAACACTTTATGTTAACAATTTCAAATAATGTAATATCTTATTATAATGGAGATGTGTTGTTTTTCTGTCTGTAACCGAAACTATATTCCTACTCAAGTCACAATTCTCTTAGTTATTGACATCACATTCTCCATGATTTTATTTTATCTAAACCTCAATTATTAATAAAATTGTCTTACATTATTAATACTGTTAACTATGTCTACGTACTGACAACATGCAATTATATTTATATATACAACAAAATAGCGGTTTACAGTGTGAACGGGAAGGCTAATTTGCATATTAATATTAAAAAATCGAATTTAATAAATATGTGCTTAGTATTATTGATTTCTAATTGTTTGGTTTTATTTTAATGAATATAAGCAAAAATCTCTTCAATGAATCTTAAATGAAATCCATTAACAAGAAAAAATAACTGTCATTTTATTCTTCACTTCCTCTTTTAACTAAATACTTAAATTAGAAAAAAATAACAATGAAAGACGAGAATGATGGAAGAGTAAGTTTCAGTTGTTCCATTTTTTATTATACTCCCTCTGTTTCAAATCTTTTTATCTGTATTCTTATTTAGTTTCATTAGCCTTTCTAATTTAATACAATATTTTATTACATTAAAAGTTAAATACTTGCACTCGGAGGGTGCATATATTTGCTAGTATCTATAATAATTATATTTTCTCTTTCTATATAGTTTATTCGTAAAAATGTCATACCCTCTTAAAATTACGGTCAGTCTAGGGCTGTTGATAAAAGGAAAAATAACACTTTGCCATTTATAATTTAAATATTTTATTTTATCATATTTCATCTATTTAAATTAAAAAATACCCATAAAATATAATTTTCTCAAATCATTCATCAATCTTCCAATATATAATTAAAGATATTTTTTATTTGTTTACTTATTTATCTAATTAGTTTAATTTAATTTATTTTATTTTACAACTGCAAAAAGTTATCCAAATTCTTATAGTCGACCGTGTTTATTTTAAATTCATAACTGATACATTGTTGCAATATCCCACCGGATGTGTACCAGACTAGATTATATATATATAAAAACAATTCAAATCTTTTCTCAATAGAACACCCCGAAGGTAAGCGACCGATTTTATTTCTCCAATAGCTTATATAATAATTATATTCATTTGATGCTTCAAAAGAGTCTAATAATAGATGAGGAAAACATTCCATTAGGGACTTCTCTCTCAAAATTAAGAAAATTTTTATCCTTTATTTATTTTTTAAATTTTATTTTAATTTGAGAGCTGTCCCTGGGAAAGGATTTTTCATTTATTCCACTCATCTCATTCATTTTTATTCATTCATTCATTCATTTGCAATTAATTCTTAACTATATATATATATATTATATATATATATATATATATATATATATCAGAATTATTCTGATGATCCGTTAAGAGAAACCTAGGTATATCTTCTCCGACTCATTCGGCGTACTTTATTATTTATTGGCTCTACTCATTGTATTGAGCATTTTAGTATATTTAGCTTAGGCAGCTTTTACAGCATTTTCCTTTTGGTCATTATAATAGTGCCGTCTGATTATTTTCAGAGGGTGCATATGGTTTGGTCTTTTCTTTCTTTTTATGTATTTTCTTTTTCCAGGCGAAAGTTTCTAGTGTGTAATTACAAAATATAGATCCGGGAGTTCTTTTTACTCTGTCGGAGTTTAGAAATATATATATATATATATATATATATATATATATATATATATATATATGTGTGTGTGTGTGTGTGTATGTGTGTGTGCCATTTAACCCCCGAGAAGTAATATTCCGTGGTATTTGACCAAGCCTGTTTGAATAAACAGACAGACAGATAGACAGACAGACACACACAGACACACACACACACACACACACACATATATATATATATATATATATATATATGTGTGTGTGTGTGTGTGTGTGTGTGTGTGTGTGTGTGTGTGGATATTAGTAATAGTAATATTGGGAAAGGTTTAAGGATCTACCATGTTTCGATCTAAAATATCTCATTAGGGCCCTACCTTATTCTAAGGCAATGTTGTTCTTTATTTAAACTTCTTTTCTGATAATAACGGCTGAAGCTCGTTCATATTTTCCAATTGCCACGTGCAGCTTACTCTATTACTTTATTTATTCCTTGGTTCTCATTTCTGTATTATTATTAACTTAATTCTAATTATATAAAATAGCAATTGAGAACAGTCAAAATTTAATTCTGATTATATTTTAAGATTTTAATATTACTAATCTATAGTTTTTCACTTTTCTATTTCAATATCTTTCTTATATAATATATATTCAAAATTATTTCTAGTTTATTTAGTTAAAATCTATTATTGTAATTCTGATAACATTTTAGTGACTGTCTCAACCTATGTCTACAATTGCATATTGATTCAATTCTATTATTCAAAAGATGTTTCTGATCCGGGAATCTAATCATAGCTAATTTATTTGTGTAGACATATGAAAGATTGATCATTTAGAGATCTTCACACGTTTGATTTATGTAAGATATTCCATTCAATAATTGGTGTTATGTTCTGATCCTTTAAGTCCCAAATACAAATAGGGTAGTTGCATTTCTAAGAAAATGAGTGTTTATAATTAGTAAATATAGTTTTAAATTCCTACTTCGTGAAACCTACGTAGAATTTGATTAGATGTGCATTTTAGGTAGATGTTGCTGACTATAGGTAAAAAACATTTTAGTCAAGCATTTTACGTGACCCTGGGTTTCATATTCGCAGTAATTCTGTGACAGTATTCATCAGGCTCTGTCTGATGATTATCGAAAGGTATGAAACCCAGGGTCACATAATTACTTCCATGGAAATATATATATATATATATATATATATATATATATATATATAATATATATATATGAAAATAGATGGAAATTAATCCGACAGTATGAAATTTAACATTTTGAAAAAACATATGATGCTTGTTATGTAATTGCTGACAGATCTGTTTCGACCAAATCGATAAGTTGGTCTTCATCAAAGAGCGACATAGACATCCCCGTCTATGTCGCTCTTTGATGAATAGCAACTTATCGATTTGGTCGAAACAGATCTGTCAGCAATTACATAACAAACATCATATGTTTTTTCAAAATTTTAAATTCATATATATATATATATATATATATATATATATGATATCATAATATATATATTTATTCTTATATATATATGTGTGTGTGTGTGTGTGTGTGTGTGTGTGTGTTTGCATATGTGTGTATGCGCGTGTGTGTGTGGTGTGTGTGTGTGTGTGTATGTGTGTGAATATAGTTGAAATCAACAAATTAGCCTAACAAAATAAATCCTTATATAACAAAAATAAATTAACACTGACTATCTTTTGTCTCAAAATACTCCAGAGAGCAAGAACTATTTGCGCCCCCCCCTCCAATTTCAGATTGTAATGAGGTACTGTTCTAAGACGAAGCCTTCTTAGTTACTAGCTTGAAGCCGACGTCCACATCTTTTCCAAAGTAAAGTG
>CM042141.1:124541501-124567315 GCA_023376005.1 Doryteuthis pealeii
GGCTATTTAAACCTTGGTGCGTATCATTTAGTACCTATATAAGGAAATTGGAATCGCTACTTTAGTTTTCTATAAATACTGTCTGATGAAGCCCCGGATATTGTTGTATACCCTTTTCTTTACTTACTTCTATTCTTCTTCTGACATCTTTTCTATCTTACGTCTTCTTCTAACATCACTTCTAGCGTGTGGACTTCTCTTGGGGATTTAGTGTCTGGTCTTCCATTGGGGATTTCTCTTTATCAGAAGCCCTGTGTCATTGGTAGTTTTAGATAATAACACAAGACTTCGATTTATTTAGATCATATTTTATTGCGAAATCCCCACCAGTCTACCTGCGCAGATTGAGTCGGATCCGTGCTTAACACGACTTACCACTGTCGTGGTCTTGGCCGATCTGACTAAAATCTATTTCTAATCTAAGCCGGAAGAGGGTCTCCTCCACCGATTCTCACGGTATCCACTGGAAAGGATCAGGATGAGGTCAAGCCTTGTCACTCATCCTTCAAGGCCGTGGACTGCAACTTATAGCAGCCATTTTGATTTGTACACTACTGTACATGAATATTAAGAATCTAATAATTATGTAACAATATTTGAGAACAACGAAACCCCACGTGACTTGTTGATGCAACCTAGCAATTGCTAATTACTCTGTTCACTTGCTTACTATACTTTTTTCCTTATCTGTAATACTAATTTTGTTTCTCCTACTTTTCTTTATTAAGTCTGATAACCAAGTTATAACTGTATGACAACCGGTCTACGTGAAGGAAAACGTGAAGGAAAATGTCAAAACTGTATACTCTTTGCTTCCTAAAGCCGCTCAAAGCGGCTATGTTTCTTTGCATACCACACCCAATCAAAGTACAAAAACTAATGATTAGTTCATTATAATTAAGCAAAAGACTCAGATTACAATGATGATTGGACTTTATTTGGATAGAATGAGTTCTGAGATAAATAGATAAGGAACTTTAAATATCACATCATACAAATAAAAGATACCAAGAGAATCTCGTACAAACGTGGCCAAAATTTGGTCGGCAGAATTAAAATCTTTTTAAAACTGACCTTGTGTCACATCCTGCTCATGTGACAGGGTTTGGTTAAATACTTATATAGGGGTAGGAGGGAAATTATTTTGGGTCTGTCAATAATTTGGAAAAAGGTCATTAAAATTTTACATATATTTGAAGAAGTGAACTCGTCATAAACACAAAGGTTGTTTGCAAACAAGTGATAAAAAGTGTAAAAGACGAGAAACTTGATTCTAACGGCATGTCAACCTGTCTAGGTTTATTTTATTTTAACGGGTTGCTGGATGAGGATATGAACGAGGAAGTTTAAAAAAATCTAATATGTAGGGGTACTATGTGGCATCAGCCACACTAATGGGTGGTGTGAGCCCCACATAGCTTCATCAGCAGCCATGGCGGATCAGATAGGGAATATGGTTATTTTGTTTAATGGCACATCAACGCATGCACTATTTAATTCTAGATTATGTTTTTATATAGTTTTTAAGCTGATAGTTATACGTAAATATTTTTGTTTGTTTTGGTTTTAAGAACTGATAGAAAGGTAATTCCATGTCAAATCATCCAGGCCATGTCACCCACCACCTTCAGTGCCACATCGGGATATTAATCTTGCTATGAAAAAATAAAAACTCAGCTAATGACTTAAAATTGGTTGACTTTAAGATTTTTATAGCATTTTTGGATTCATTGGGCAAAAATGCTTTTATAAACTATTTTTTAGTTGTAGGGGAACTCTAGAACTAATTTTACAGACAAAAATAGATTACAAAAAGTCGCCATTTTTCGCCAACCCCACCAAATTTGAAGAGTAAAAACTGACATAACTCCACAAATATTTGGAATTGGAACCTCAAATTTTGGGGATTGTCTAATGTTAACATAGTTCGCACCGGACAAAATTTCAGAAAAATTGAAGTGGATGGGTCACAATTTTACTTTTTTTCTTGATAATTTGACAGAAATAAGTTTCATTAATTTTATGTTCATTAATAAATTGATAGAGTTAATAAACTGGTTGTTGACTTAAGCTACCGCCTTTTGCCATCATATGATAAAAAGAATTGGGCTTTTTCCATAAGAGCTATTTTGAAGAATACGTTTGGACAATCATATAGGTGCTACCGCATGGTATGACCACGGATTGATCGGTTTGCGCGTCTCCGATCGTCCGTCTTCCCCGCGTAAGGGGTCAACGTAGACTGTTGCATGACATGGAACTCTTAGTATCCAGGCCACAGAGTGCTCAGCAACCACGATCCTACTCGACAGTCAACAGGTAGGGCGTTAATGTTATATTTGTATTCATATTTTTTGTGTCGTTGTTTCTTAAGAGCTTTATCCTTCACAGGTCCTATGAAATACGAATAATTTTTTTATGGATCTATTTGATCTATCGATGGATCTGACTGTTAGTACCACTCCGGGTCAGAGTGAAATGGCTAGGAAGGTGTACTTAAAACTCCTTATATCTCCAAAATTGGAGTCTCATCACCAAATACAGCTGCGTGTCTACGCAGGAAAACGGGTGGGTATCTTACCTTTCTGCAAATATGTACAGCATATGTTGCATAGCACTCGCACTGTACTAAATTGCAATAGTTTATCCGATGACAATAACACCAAAGTTATCTCCAGAAGTTTATTGAAATAAATTCAAGCTTCTTAACTTCGTCTCAGTCTTTAGCTTTCGGTCCTTCGTGCTTTCATTAACGCTAGCTTTTCCGACACCAACTACACGAATTCGGCCGACTACTGCCCCGGCGTGACTGCCTCCGGACTAACTTGACCTGTCTGAAGTACGGTTCTTTTATCTTCTAGCTACTCCCACGTATTTTATGATCTGATAACGGGCACTTCAGAATTCATATTTCCCTTTGTACAATATATAACACATATTCTATTCCCTGTCGACAGGGAAAAGAAAAAGAAACATTTTTACTTGGTTATATTAAAATGATTAATGAGTTCCTTTATGACGCAATTTTTTTTTTCATTAGACGCTTTGGCCATCATATAACCTTTCCTTCTTTTAGCGACAATATGTGACTCCATGTGTCGTCCACTAACCAGTAGATCACTTGAAGCACACAACAATCTACAACTGCTTTTGTTGGGGCACATGGCGTAGCTTTTGTATAGTATTGATCAGATGTACTTTATATTGTTTTGTATCATTTTATTTTTTTTCTAAAAAAGGAAAAAATGTCATCTATGTTGACATTTTCAAATAGATTTTCATATTATTATATATATATATCATATTATATTATTATTATTATTATTATTATTATTATATTATTATATAATTATTATATATTACATATATTACATATATATATTATTATATATTATTATTAAAATTATATTATATAATTACTATTATATATATTATATATATATTATATATATTATCATTATATAATATATATCCCATATTGTTATAAAAAGCTGTTTTCTGATAAGAGCGAAAGCTACATGTTTTATGAGGAAGTGTTTAACGGTGCAGCGTGTTTGACATGTGTTCTCACTGTGGTTGTTGTTCTTGTTTGAGTAAAAAGGAGTAGGTAAGTCTTGTGGGGCCGATGGGTAATCGGGATATAGTGACTTGTTCCTTTCAAAACTTTCTAATTGCTGGTCTCCAGTCTCCCAAAGGACTTGATGAAGAAGGGTTTATTGTGGATGTTGTTTCTCTAGCGTTTTCATCATTGTGTACTGTCTTATAAAATTGATACGTTGATCTGTGTTCAAATCCTGAATGAAACTGTCTCTCACTTCATATTAATGTCCATCTCTCCACCTATTGTTAAACAGTAATGTATACTGGGCAACTGATCTAGGAGAAGGAAGACTCTGAATTCAAAAACCAGTATGAAGACTCGTTGACTGTCACGTTGAGAAAGATCACTCTGCTGCTGTTGATGTACAGGTCTGATTCTCAAACTTATGTCATTGACATTTGGGATTATCTTGACGTGACTTACAAAGAATACTATAACACCGGATTCTTATTGGGTACATTGGTAAGGATGCCGACCAGATACTTTGTTTTGCTTTTTCTATTGATCACCCTGTCAATGAGGCTTGGAATACGCTAACTGTATCCTCTTCAGAAGGACAGGACAAAAAGGGGGTATCCTATTTAGAACAGTAAACTGCCTGTAGTAGTGAAGCTCCGATTCTGGGCCTCTAAGTAATGTGAAGTACATTACTCCCAGGTCTACTCTAACCCAAAGTGATACTACCTGCTAGTTTTCCATCTATTGTTCAAATAGATCTTTTGTAAATTATTTATACTAGCAAATGTGTGCACCATCCGGGTGGAAGTATTTAAATTTTAATATAATAAAATATCATATTAAATTAAAAAGGCTAAGGAAAACTGAATAAGAATGCAGATAAAAAGATTGGAACAGAGGGGTATGATTGAAAAATAGAACAACTTTGATACTAACTCTTCCATCATTTTCCATTACTCCCTCTTTCATTGGTAAATTTTCCTAATTTAACTCTTTTAGTTAAAATAGGAAGTAAATAATAATATTACAGTTATTTCTTCTTGTTAATGGATTTCTTTTAAGATTTATCCCTGAGATTTTTGCTCATATTCAATAAGATAAAACCAAAAAATTAGAAATCAATTATACTAAACACATATTTATTAAAATCAAATTTTAAAGATTAATATTCAAATTAGCCTCCTCATTCACACTGCAAACCGCTATTTTGTTGTATATATAAATACAATTGTATGTTATTAGTATTTAGATATGGTCAACAGTCTTAATGATGTATAACAATTTATTAATAATTGAAGTTTAAATTTTTTAAAAATCATGGAGAATGTCATGTAAATAACCAAAGGGAATTGTGACTTGTATAATAATATAGTTTTGGTTAAAGACATACAAACCCACAATCTCGATTATAATAAGATTAAATAAGACTACCTGATATCATATGATATCCAATGTGAAAAGAATTCAAGAAAGTACGCAAAAATGTAAATATAAACGTATGCAATTCCCTAACTTCGAGGCATTAAATAACCCTAGACGGGTTGACATACTGTTAAAACCAATCAAACAATCTTAAGAAACTATTCAAAAATGTAAATGTAAATGTAGAATGTGCACAATTCCCAAATCGCAAGGAATAACCCACACAGTTTGTCATGTCGTTAAAATCAATCAATCATATTTATCACCAAAGAGAGATGTCACAACAGAGATACATATTAGAATTAATGAAGACTGTGGAATGTATCGGCCGAAATGTCTATAAATGTCTGTAAAACAAAAGCAAGTTAAGACTTCAATTGCCCGAGCGAGTCTTTGAAAACACTTGAGTCTATTGTATTGAATAATAGTTGTGGCTGATATTAAAAAAGAAGAGAAAGAGAATCTTGTATGAAAAAATAAAAAATAAATAAATAAAAAAAATAAAAACAAGAAACTATGGAAGCACACACTGATATTAAAGATAATGAATCCGTTTAAAAAGAATGACCCAAAGGCAGATTCACATTTCTCATGTAATGAAATAATTCTTCCAATTTAAAATGATAAGATCATTCCAGTTCAACGATAGTTTAATACTGACCTAAGAGCGACATTCGCGGGTTGTTAGGGATTTGCCGGAAACTTATTTCCATATTATCATTTTCACAAAGAATGGACTTTTTTGTTTTGTTTTAAGGGATTATTATTATTATTATTATATTATTATTATTATTATTATATTATTATTATTATTATTATTATTCTTAGGAATTCCTAAGTGATTAGAAATCGTCCGCTAAAACAGTCAGGAATGTCTCTTCAGTGTGGGTAATTACACGAAATATTTTAAAGGTCTTGATGTGAATGGGAACGTTTTAAAAACCAGTATGAATAAATATCATTTATTAAATTCATAATCGAGCTGTGTATCCATAAAGCGGCCTTCGGCTACCATCAGTGTGGAATCCTATTTGTAAAATGCTTATTAGAGTTAACTACAAACAATTAAATAAATAAAGGAAAGTACTCTATACGAAGCATTTAGCTCCCTTGATAAATTATAATGATCGGACCAAGCGCGATGTATTATTTGCTATACTAACATGTAGGGAAATATTGGATCATTGTGATATTGTTTAGAATTATGCGACTTTTTATGTTTACCGTAATACAACCAAAAGATACACATTACATCGATGTTTTTACTTGCGCAATAGTAGTAAAAATTCTTTTAGAAAATAAGGCACATTACAGTCTAATAGTAATTAAAGCTATACAGAATTTTGTGATATAGGCACGTGGTTTAATGGTTTGAGTAATAGGAAATGGACTCGTCGACCCGAGTTCAATTCCTGGATGAAGCTGTTTGCATTTAACATAGCGCTAATACTCTTGGTAAAGGTATGAATCCAATTTCCCCTCCAGCTATGGGTAAATAACAGCGCAGACTGTGCTCTTTAACCATGGCTAGGTAAGCAGTCTAGGAGAAAGAAAACTCTGAATTCAAACCTGTTAACCCCGCTAAAGAAATTAACTTCTGTCAAATCCTGCTCGTGTGGAGGGCTTAGTAAACACATATAGATAATTTTGTATAAACGTGTACTTCTATTTGGACTGCTAAATATATTTATGATTACTGAGTATCACTGCTGCTGATTTTGGTAATAAATAATACCCACTGTAATTTGTATAATGCTCTGATAGAAATCATCATCACTTTACTATAATAATCAAATCAAATAAGTAAAATAAGTATTTACGTTGTAATGAATCTCATAATTGTAGGACAAACCACAAAAACATTCCAGTTGGAGCATGTGAATCAAACTGTTTAACGATATTCAAAATGTTCTCATCGACTCTGATGCAATTTAATACGTTTTTTTATTCTGGAACATTCCCAATGTTACGATTTTTGTGGCCATTTTTATCTGAGAGCACTTTACAGTGGAGATCCCTTGTGTTCCTTAGTGTTAGGGGAAATCCTTGTGTTCCTAGTGTTAGGTAGATTCCTTGCGTTCCTTATGGTTAGGTAGATTCCTTGTGTTCCTTAGTGTTAGTAGAATCCTTGGGTTCTTAGTGTTAGGTAGAATCATTTGTTGCTGATCCGTCCGTCCGTGTGGAATACCAGCGACTGAGGAGCTTTCAAGATCGGTGATTAAATAGTTAATCACCATGTATTCGAGCGTGTTGGCTGGCCCAAGCAGAGTCTATAAGTTTAAGCGGTGGCTTACAACACACCTTATATCACCAAAATATTCCAACACCCAATAAACACCCTAATCCTGGAACAATCAAATATATAAAAGTAATTGGTAATTTTCTTGAAGCATTGTTAAGTATGTTATAATATATTAATAATTTGAAGGCAAATGCAATGCGTATGAAAAATAAAAACAAAAAGATGTTATTTTTGTCTTATCGATTTCGAAGCATAAACTTCATCATCAGAGATTCGTATCAGAAAATATCTGATAGTTTCTGATACGAATCTCTGATGATGAAGTTTATGCTTCGAAATCGATGACAAAAAGAACATCTTTTTGTTTTTATTTTTCATACGCATTGTATTTGCCTTCAAATTACTAATATATCATAATCAAATATATGTTACTTGACGGTTAGAGTTGTTTGTTTTCCATCACTAGATCCACTGTGCTGAATTAATTTTCTACATTTATTGTTTTAAGACAAAAATACTATTGACCATCGGAATTGGCGCCAAAACAGTTCAACACCAAAACGGTGAAGCCAAAGTTGTAAACTTAATACAAGACCAGGAATATGAGGCATGGTGGGTGCCTGGATTTAGTCATATGCACATAAATGATTATCAGTAAAAAATCTACATTTTTCAATTTCATACTCTGTTTTATTTAGTATTTTCACCATAAAAAACTACGTTCTTCATTAATATGATATTGCTCAGGGGATTTCTTCATATTCATCTCATTTAGCCGTTAGGTAAAAAAAAATAAAAATAAATAATGAACTATTATAAAATGATATTTCGTATTGTACAATATTACTGACTATCCAATTACTTTTACTACACTATATATAATATATAATCGTTGAAAAATATTTTGAGTTAAATTGTTTCGTTTACGAGAACACAGACCTAGATGTGAAACACACAGACACACAGACACACACACACACACACACACACACACACATATATATATATATATATATATATATATATATATATATGAGAAGAAGAAGAAGAAGAAGAAGAAGAAGAAGAAGAAGAAGAAGAAGAAGAAGAAAAATAAAAACATTGATAACTAAAGATATGTGTTTCAAGACAAATGTGAGTTTTAAAATTTGAGATTTCCTCGATTAATCTAACCTGTTGTGAGTTTTTAATTTTTACTCTCACCCACGCTTTATATATATTTATATATATATATATACTAGAAAATATATGCACCCCTCGGGTGCAAGTATTTAGGTTTTGATGTAATAAAATATTGTATCAAATTATAAACTATTTAGAAAATGATAAACCGAGGGGGTATAATCGAAAAATAGAACAGCTTTAAATCTAACTCTTCCATCATTTTTCATCACACCCGTCTTTCATTTTTCTTAATTTATCTATTTAGTTAGATTATGAAGTATTTAATAAAATTACAGTTCTTTCGTCTTGTTTATGGATTTCTTTTAATATTTATCCCCGAGATTTTTGCTCAGATTCGTTAAGAGAAAACCAAACAATTAGAAATCAATAATATTAAGCATATATTTATTAAAATCAAATTCTTAATATCAATATGCAAATTAGCCTTCTCGTTCACACTGTAAA
Organism: Doryteuthis pealeii; assembly: GCA_023376005.1. Taxonomy (NCBI): domain Eukaryota; kingdom Metazoa; phylum Mollusca; class Cephalopoda; order Myopsida; family Loliginidae; genus Doryteuthis; species Doryteuthis pealeii. Next base: position 124,550,354 of record CM042141.1, read on the forward strand.
CCGCTATTTTGTTGAATATATAAATATACTTGCATGTAATTAGTATGTAGATTAATTCACAGTATTAACAAGATATAACATTTTTTTTTTAATAATTGAGGTTTAAACAAAAACAAATTCAAGGTGAATGTGGCGTAAATAACTAAGGGAATTGTGACTTGAGTAGTGATTTAGTTTCGGTTACAGACAGACAAACACACAATCTCCATTATAATAAGATATATTATATATATATATATATATATTATATATATATATATATATATATATTGGGGGAATATGTTCTTACTTGAAATCGTACCTAATATTGAAGGTTAATTAATTAATAATTAATTAATTGGGCGGGCATACCTATTCAAAAGTAAGGCTAAAATAGGTATGCCCGCCTAATTAATTAATCATTTATTAATTAACCTTCAAAATTTGGTACGACTTCAATTAAGCACATATTCTCCCAAAAATTTTCGGCTAAAAAAAGCCATATCAAAACACATCGCTTGTGTATTTACTTCTCATATATATATATATATATATATATATATATATATATATATATATATGTGTGTGTGTGTGTGTGTGTGTGTGTGTGTGTACCCACTCCATCGCACGTTGGATGCGATATATGATCAATTCATAATATGGTTTTTCTTCTCCTAGACTGGTTGCTTAACCAAGTTTGAACCGCTCAGTCCATTCTACTATTTACCCATAGCTGAATAGAGAATAGTTCGATGCGTACCTTTCCCAAGGGTATTAGCGCTATGTAGAATGGAAACTATATAAAAAGTAAAATCGCTGGAAGGACATATTGTCGGTATCAGCCGGACAGCAAGGGAGTCTATCCCCTTTTCACTAATGCTAGAGTAGGGAGATTTCTTTTTGATTATAGAGTAAGACGTCACACCTACCATCAGTGCTCCACTTTGCTGCACTGATCAAAACTATTCTACTCATGCACAGAGCTGGAGAGGGTCGGTATCGAAACCAGGAAACTTGTGTTTCCAAAGCGGATGCTCTAATGACTGAGCTAAACTGGTCTTGAAGTAAATAGCTCATTTTTAGGTAAATATATTATTTACTAATTTACATAGGGTTGGGGCACTTTTCATTAAGGTTAACGTCGTCAGTTAAGAGAAGGTCAAGTCTGCTAGCAAAACCATCGCCCACTATAAATAATATGTGGTACATGAAGGTAAAGGTCGTGCCAATAGTAATTGGAGCCCTTGGAACGGTCCTTAAAGGTTTTAACAATATCATTGTTAAGATCGGCTAGAATTCTCAGAAGAGTTCTGGAGATCTAAGGAGACTTGCTATCACTGAATTCTGCTAAAAAAATGTCAATATTAATATCATGACATTTTTTAGCAGAATTAGTATTCATGGTTCTTTTATTAAAAAAATCGCGTATAGAAACTTATAAAAATCTTCTGATATAATTATTCAGACTCTTATCTTTGTAGAAAAACAAATCGTTTTTTATCGGTTCATTTTTTCAAATTTCATAAAATAAAATAGTGGGGAGGGGGAGACTTCGTAAAAATATTTCCCCTAATATATTTTATTAAAAACTTATTTTAAACATAATTTCATCAACAGGTAAATAATTACCGAAATTCTCGTGAAAATTTGACTGGTAGTTGATTTTTCATAGAAATTTTAAAAACCCGGTTATCATAACTTGTTTTTGGCGACGTTGAATTTCAATTGATTTAATGGGGCGAAAATGTAAACATGGTTTTCGTTCATAATTTTAATTATTTCCGTGAAATGAAAATTAAAAAAAACAACATCAGGAGTTATTTTAATATAATGGTCTAAAAATGTTGAAGATAATTTTAACCTTTATGCAAGTTTCATTTTGTTGAACATAGGGGCTAAATTTGACACGGCAGATTGGAGGTCCCTAGTCTTTATTGAACCAGTGGGTAAGGTGGGTGTGAAAAACTCATATGGAGTGAATAATAACACATATGGAATAGATATAAGAGCATCCAGCAAACCAAATGCTTATTTAAAAAAAGGAAGAAAGAAACAAAATGTTGACTTGATTTTAAATTGTTTTATAAAGGCTTCTATTATAAAGGGGGTCATTTGGAACTCCGGTGTTCATATAACATTTTTTTTGTCTTGGCAGGCAGAAATATTTGAATATAAAAATACAATTGAATTTTTAATCATCGAATGGCTAGGGGCTCACCAGAGTAAAATAGAAATCAAAAGGTTCCATTGTTAAAATTCGTTGAGAGGAACTGAACTAGCCCATTCTGTTGTATACCCTCTTTTTACTTTCTTTTATTCTTCTCCTCATCTTTGGTATCTTACGTTCATCTGCTAGCGTCTGGACTTCGTCTTGGTAGTCGGTCCCACTTAATTCATTTCTTCTTCTTGATCAGTCTTTTTGCCAAGACATTCATCAACCACAAAACCATATTATTTATGTAAGCTTTTATTTATTTAAGTAAACCTTTCATGTAACTAACATAACGCGCGTGTGCAGTGAGCTTCAGCTAAGGGAGAAAGACCTTATCTGCCTGACGTCCAAGCTGAAACTGAGAGCGAACCAGGTCCCACGTGACTTCACGTATTTCGCGGGCTTTCTGTAATATTCCATGGAAAGTCCCACCCGTGATATGAAAAGGCGCCATCCCTTCAGAAATACAGGGCGTTGACAATAATCTATGCGACCGCATAGATTATGTAACAATTCACTTCTTGGTTGGATCACTAACTTTTCAGCCTTCCGAGAACAAAAATTCAAGTTTGATGAGGTTGTCCGGATTGACTCTTGCTCATCTCTCTCTCTCTCTCTCTCTCTCTCTCTCTCTCTCTCTCTCTCTGAGAGGGCGGCTTTCGAAGAAAAGGAAAATAGAAAAACAGGAATTATGTCACCAACTACAATGGCCCACCAAAAATAAAATCAGAATATGTTTACCCAATTTTCACTGTAAGGATCGTCGAAATAATTATGTGTAATTGATTAAAATAAGCGGATGTAAATAAAAAAAAACATTAGAGTAGCAACGCAGCTTTCGTTTGATTTTCAACTTTCGCTTACTTTATTTAGACGTTTAACTATCGAGGTTCAATTAGTGTATGTTCGATATCCGTTCAAAATTTCAGATTTTTGATTTAATAGTTCTTCAGAATTAGTATAGGTTGTGATAACCAATTATTCCCCCATGCTTAAAAGACAGAATTGATTACCTGATTTCTAAGTTAAGGTAGCGAACATATAAAGTCAATGGTGTTTGGTAACAGTCAGTTTCTCGACAATGTGTATACGCATGGGTGTAGTTGACACCATCTTTGATTAATATTAATATCATGACTAGCACTATTAGTATTATCAGAATAACTATTATGGTTACGATAAGTAGTGTGAAAGAGCAGGATGGCTGTGTAGATGTATGCATATGTGTATGAATGTTTATATCTTATAGAATAACTTAAATTAAGTTGAACGTAATGCAATATAACTTATGCAGGTCCACCTTCCAAATAAAGAGAAAATAATATAGAATTTGAATTAGTTAAATCATTAAGTACAGAAAACAAGTTTTCTCGGATCTTCATATACATATTTTTTTATATATGTATATATATATATATGAAAGAAAAAAATTAAATTAGAATAAAATAAAATAAATTAAGGTAAATCGGAACATATGAAGAATAAATAAACTACTAAATAAATGAACTGGGGTGGCCCATTTAGCTGAAATCTGGAATAGATTGATTTAACAGAAATTTCTAACAAATTGCTGACAAGTAGTCAGACATCCTTTTTATTACCCTACAGCTGAGTAGACAGGACAATATGAAAAAAAAATCTGTTTTCAAATGCCTTAAAAGTAATAAAGAATTCATCATTCGCATCTGATGAGCTGGGAGAATTAGACACTAAGCTTCCCGAAAAAGGCTATAAACGCAAAATCTCTAAGTCTTTTGTTATTTCTTTACATATATATATATCTATATACATATATATATATGGCTGGAATAAGAAATAATTCCCCTGAATTGCTACAGCAAGAAACTTATATATATATATATATATATATATATATATATATATATATGTGTGTGTGTGTGTGTGTGTGTGTGTGTGTAACAGGAGTTGCGGAAGGCAGTTTTTCTCATATGATTTGAAAATCATATCTGCGAGAATCTTTCAGTTACGAAGCGCCGTTGACTTCATGTCCTCACAACACTAATTTATATATAAATGGTCTACCAATGATGGTCAGCAGTCTTTATTTATGGATATACCACAGTCCTTTTTCAATATATATATATATATATATATATATATATATATATATATATATGTACGTATGTATGTGGGTGTCAGTGTGAGTGTAAGGGAGTGGGTGTGTCTTTATAGGCAACATACTGTTTAAAAAACAAAGAAAAGAAAGAATACTCCAGTGAGACAAACAATAGGTTCATCAACACACACACACACACACACACAGAGACACACACATACACACACCACACAGAGAGAGAGAGAGAGAGAGAGAGAGAGAGAGAGAGAGAGAGAGAGAGAGAGAGACACACCACACACACACACACAACTGAACAGCAATTCTTTTCTATTCTGTCAGATATTTTATCCTCACACACAAACACACACATGCACACACACAGACACAGACACACACACACACACACACACATATATATTTATGAAAGAGAATAAAATCTGAACACCAATTCTTTTCTATATGTCAGATATGTATTCCATATATATATATATATATATATATATATATTATATATATAGAGAGAGAGAGAGAGAGAGAGAGAGAGAATGGGGGAATGTGTTATATATAATTTTTGAAAAATGGCGAAAATAGTGTTAATGGTTAAGTCACCTATGATGAAGCTAAGTTGAGAAAATATATCATGTTAAAAAAGAATAACCTGCTAGCTTTTGTAAATGTCGATTTGGTATGTGCCCTTCTCACCTCCTTCTCCTCCTCTCTTCCTTCTCCCCCTCTTCCTCCTCCCACTCCTCTTGCCCTCCTCCTCCTCCTCCACTCCGACCGACACACGCTGAAGGGGATGGCATCAGAGAGTCAAATGCCATCCAACATGAAATAATTGCTCTCCGGAAACCTAATCTGTGAAGCCCAGTGAAAAATTCGGCGACGTTGTTGGCGCCTGTCGCTAGCCGAAGATAATAGCGCCTCTAATTATCTCCCCCTTTTGTTGTCTGATGTTTTAGCATATTTGCTTTGAGCAGTCCTTTAGCGCTTGTTAAAAATCTATTCGGAGACACTGAAAAATATGGATCATATTTCCCTATCAGAAAGTGAAACACTATTTTTGATGCTAATGTCGGGTCGGGATGATAATACACGAGCAGACGACACCTCACCGACACTGGCCGCCATGATTTTTCACAGCGACATCTCCCAGGTTAAGCGTCTAATGTTGCCATCACCGGTGTTTATGACCAGAGGTGTCTGCAGAAATCGCAATCGCAGCCGAACGCTTCAAATAGCATTAAGGAGGAAAATGAGACAGCACACTTGGATCTAAATTTATCTTTTTTTATGGCCTACCTTGCAGTCCAATAATACTATGCTCACTTTTTATTTAACTAAGAAAGTTTATCTATAAATTATATAATCTTGGGCGCCTACTTTTGTCTTGGAGATTATCAAGCGATTCATTGCTCGATAGTTTAACCCTTTCGCCGCTGTGGTCGACTACAGCAGAATTCCTAAATTGGCGACGTGTTCAACTATGGTCAAATTTTCGCTCTGATGTGCAGTTATATATATATATATATATATATATATATTATATATATATATGTATATATATATATATTTGTGTGTGTGTGTGTGTGTGTGTGTGTGAGAGAGAGAGAGAGAGAGAGAGAGAGAGAGAGAGAGAGAGAGAGAGAGAGAGAGAGAATGTATGTGTGTGTGTACGTTTGAGTTTTCTCTTTTGGTTGAATCCTATCAAAGTAACACATGTTTTTTCAAAAATGTTAAATTCATACTGTCGGATTAACTTCCATTTATTTTCATATTTGTCTAATGAAAAAACAAAATATCTGGATTTTTACACCTCTGAAGGCTTTTATCTACAACACTACGGATTTATCAACACCACACATTCTTTGAAATTTTACATCAAACTCTTTTGAGTTTTATTATTAACTATAATGCTTCTGATTTTTAAAAATAAAATTTATTTTATTTTTAACACAGAATACGCATTTTTAAAATTCCAGCATTGAATAATAGCGTTTTGTTTGTACCCTTTCTTCTAACGGTTATTTATCCCATCTTTCTCTCATATGTTACTCTTGATGAAGACCGATCTATTAAAACGGTCGAAACAGATTTCTGTCAGCAATTATAAACATAATTTGTTTTTTCAAAAATATTAAATTCATATATATATATATATATATATATATATATATATATATATATATATATATCTTTCTCAGTCGATTCTACTCATATGTTACACCTGAAGATATACTTTTCTTCTTTCTTTCTATGTATTTTCGTCCATTCTTTCTTTCGTTGTATTTCTTTCTATGTTTTTTTCGTTTTTTCCTTCTATGTATTTTTCTTTCTTTTTTTTACGAATACATGAAACTCACAGTCATGGGACATACCTGTGGCAGTGATAATGCCATTAATTTATTTTAGGTTTTATCTTGGATTATTGTTTAGTATATTATCATCATCATCCTCATCATGTAAGTTTTTGCTAGACGGTCAACTCTAATGTATTTATCTGTAGGTTTCCACAGGAGGAAGTCAGGAGTTCGTACTTCTCCCGCCCTGCCCATCGTATCTTGTCTGTCTTACTGGTATGGTTGTACTACTGCTTTGTGTGAGTGTGTATATGTATGTGTGTGGGGTTGCTTCCAGGATTTGTTCAAGACACACATCATCCTTTTATAGTTTATATCAAGCTTTTTCTCCAATCGTTACGTCAGAGTCCAAGTGGTGCGGCCATACAGTAACATGTTACACTGTTACAGATTGGGAGAATTCTTGCTTTATCTCTGCTGATAGATAATATTTGATACTATATATTGCATACCTCTTTACTTACTTCTTTCTTTACTTACTTCTATTCTTCTTCTAGTGTCTCTTCTAGCGTCTGGACTTCGTCTTGGTGGTCGGTCGCACTTAACTCATTTCTTCTTCTAGATCAGTCTTGTTACCAAGACATTCATTAATCACAAACCGTGTTATTGTCTTAAGCTTTTATTTACTTAACTAAACATGTAACTAAACATCTGACTAACATAGCGCGCGTATGCAGTGAGTTCAGTTAAGGCAGTACATCTCTGCCCGACGTCCAAACTGAAACTGAGGACCCAACCAGGTACCACGTGACTTCACCTATTTCGCGGGCATTCTGTACTATTCCATGGAAAGTTCCACCCGTGATATGAAAAGGGCCATCCCTTTAGAAATACAGGGGATTGGCAATAATCTTATGCAACCGCATAGCTTATGTAACACTATATAACTGTGTGTAAGTTCCTTGTGATAAGAATAGTTACTTGAAGATATAATCTTTTTAAGTAAGGATTGTCATTATTAGTTTCTTGCGACCAAATTATAAATATTATATATATACCCAACCCCTCTACCACGATCAGGATTCGACATTAAGCCATTTTAAAGCAGAATTTAACAGATTTTAAATCAATTTTTTTTCTTCTAGACCGGGTGCCATGTCATGGTTAAAGAGCCAGTCTACTCTGTACCCGTAGCTGGAGGGAGAATTGTTGGATTCATACCATTCGCAAGGGTGTTAGCGCTATGTGAAATGCAAACAGTCTCGTTCAGAATTTTGAACTCGAATCACCGTGTCCATTTCCTACGACTATAACTATTACACACTTAAAAAATCAACCAACTAACTAATGAATTAATCACCCAGTTAGTAAACCAACTAATTATTCAATCGAAAAACCAACAAATCAAATAACCAACAAATCTAGAAACCAATCAACCTATTAATAAATCGGCCTACCAACCAACTAATTAACCATTGTTACCATTGGTTTACAGGCAGCATATTAGCTACCCTTCATCAAGACAACGTTTCTAAAACAGGCGCGTTGTCCTGGTGAAGGGTAGCTAACATGCTGCCTGAATACCATGGTAACAATGGCACCTTAAATATATTGTACACTATAATAAATAAATAAATAAATAAATACAGCTCTTACACACGTAATCGAGCACTTTATTTTCAATTCTCCAATACTAATAAAGGACTACCATCGAATGACCGTTGGATATGTATGTGAGAGACAGAATACGTTCGTTCGAGAGCAACCCCGTGCATACACACATACTTTTACACATGAAGTAAGCTAATATTCAAGCAATAAGTATTTTTCTCGGTAAAAAGTTATCTTCCAATCCAGTGTCTTTTAAAACTTTTGAGGGCTACGGCCTCTTTCTATTTCACAGTCTATCTTGCGGACCACATGCAAATAAAGATGAAATCTTCTTTATCTCTGTATAAATATGTTGTATGATCGAGGTGAAACGATACATAGAGGAAATTGAGTGCTTAATATATTTATTTAGTACCAGTATCCGGTGCTAACGGATACATAAAAAATACAGAACAATAATTAACCAATTAACTTAAAAACTTACCAACTAGACAATCAAACATCCAACTACTTAACCAACCAACCAACCAATTGATGAAGCAAGCAAACAACTAATTAATTAACCAAACAACCAATTAACTAAGCCACCAATTAATCAACCAATACATTAATTAACCAGGCAATGAACCTACCAACAATCCAACGAATCAACTAATTAACCAACTAACCAACCAACCAACAAACCAATTGATGAAGCAAGCAAACAACTAATTAATTAACCAAACAAGCAATTAACTAACCCACCAATTAATCAACCAATACATTAACCAGTCAATGAACCTACCAACAATCCAACGAATCAACTAATTAACCAACTAACCAACTAATCAATCAGCCAACTAATTGACCAAACACCAAACTAATTAGTCAATCAAATAACCAACCAATTAACCAACTAAATAAACCACAAATCAACCTATTAATCAACTAACGAACCAACGAATTAAAGAAGCAGCTAACCAATTAACCACCAAACTCTCCAACCGAAATTTGATAAACGTAAATGTACATCCTGTATTGTTCTCGTTATGACCATCATACAATCCTAATCTATTATGAGCAAATACTAATAGTTCGCATAATGTAACTAAATCCGGATAGATCGCATTTTTTTGTTTTTGTTTTAAATCTGAGCGCTGGAGAGTTCAGACGATACAAACCGAAGGGAAATCAGGAGACAATGGTATCTCATCGGCATAGAGACAGAAGATAAAATAAGATTTAAAGAGTTGCTTTTCTATGAAGATAAACATGCAAAAGACTGTCTCTTTAGAAAGAAACGCTGGAGGAAAAATATAGCGGAAATTAATATCTCTGTCGAGATAAATATAAAAGCGAAAACAAAAATATTGTTCGTTTGAGAGTGACTTGTACAAAGAAAACAAATCACAAGTAGACAGGTTTAAGAAGTGCGAATCATCTTTTTTCTTCTCCTTCTTCTTGAAGTCTTTTCTATTTCTAAACTTGTCGTCAGTTCAAAAGAATATACAATAAATAGACAAATAAGTACGACAGGGAGAGAGAAGACTTTTTTGTGGACCAGATGCTTCGGATATTGAATAAGAAAATATGATTTGAACAACGATCCATTAGTTGAAAAGATGCTAATAGTGGATCAGCTTTTCGGTATAAGGACTGATTAAGATGTCGTATCTCAAAGAGTTTCGGAATTGGACAAGTGATTTAAAATAGATCTTTAGATATACTAAGGTGATTCGCGCCTGGTCGCTATGGTAATCGTTGAACAAAATGGCGTCGGCTAACCAAGTTCAAAACCTGGACGTCTCAATGTCTGCTGTTCCCTCTGAGCTAATTTCTCTGGAAAAGCATGAGTTGAATAAGCTGGATGCGCGTGATGTAATCGCTATTGTCGTAGGAAATGGACTCGGTGGGACGAGTTCGAATACAGGACACGGCTATTTGCATTTCACATAGCACGTATATCCTTGAGAAAGGTAAGAATCAAGGTATTCCCTCCAGCTATAAATCTATTTTCAAATTTCCGAATTAAAATGAATACACAGCCGACTTATTTATTTGTGTGAATCCTTTGTTATACACAGTGATATGATATGATATGATATATATATATATATAATATATATATATATATATATGATTTTGGATTTTTTTTTTTTTTAGAAGCATTGTTGAATAAATTATTATTTATATTTTGCTTGAAGGCTATTACAATGCAGTATCGCAAAATTCGATAATTATAGAAAATAATTTGACAAGTGAATCCAGGAAAAGGATGGCTCGCTATGCAGATCACCGTACCGACTGTTTCGACTTTATTAAGTCTCATCAGCGATGTATACTAACGACTTCCCTCCGACAGAAATCGAAACCGGGAACTCAGCAGGCAGAGTCAGAGACCATATCGTTCGGCCGCCAGTATACATCGCTGAAGAGACTTAATAAAGTCGAAACATCTGTACGGTGTTCTGCATAGCGAGCATCCTTTGCCGGGATTCACTTGTCAAGATTATTTTCTATAATTATCGAATTTTATGCGATACATGCATTGTAATAGCCTTCAAGCAAATATAAATAATACACACACACACACACACACACACACACACATATATATATATATATATGTATATATATATATATATATATATATATATATATCTAAGATTTATATCTTTTAAAATTATATGTGGTACCATTTATTTATTCACATTTGCGTATATAATAATAAATATATTAATATATATAAACCAGCAGTTCTCAACCAGGTACCATATGGCCCCCGGGGACTATGTAACATTTCTTGGGATTTTAAAGATTAAATGGGCTTTTAAACATCAAATTGCTATAAGGAAATATGAACCAAAGGGATCCATTCATAAAAGAAGATTGAGAACCACTGGTTTAAACTATTCCTGTTCGATAATCTATTGGACCGGTTTAATAGTGGGTAGAGCGTTCGCCTGGTAAACCTAAGGTTCCTGGTTTGATACCGGCCCTCGCCAACGCGGCGTATGCGTAGCACATGGATCTGTGCGGTAAAGTGTTGTATGGTAGGTGTGACGCTTCACTCAGATGCTAAAACAATCTCCTTGGACTAGCGCTAGTGAAAAGGGGATAGACTCCCTCGCTCTGCTGATACCGATTTTAGTCCAACCAGACGACTTTACTTATTAAATATAATCATCTGTTTGCACACAGTTATATGGTTTCAAGTATTCTTATCTAACAGCAACAATTTGCAAGTAACTAATAATGACAGTCTTCAGTAAACAACTATAATTTCCGTTAACTAGCCTTAATACAAATAATTACTTCTTTGAAGCTATAATTGTTTACAGTGGTGTATATAATTTTTTAATGCAGAATTGGCTTTTGCATATATATATCAGGGATATAATTTTTGCGTCTGAGGTGGAGCGCTGCACCTAACATCAGCTCCACACTTTTCCGCATATGTCCAAGGTGGACTATCCATGCGTTGAGTTGGCAAGGGTCTTTACCAAACTCGGAACCTTATGGTCCCTAGGCGGATGCTCTGCTGACTGAGCTCATTTTTCTGCATCATCTTAATGTTCTTGAGAATGTTCTGATCGATGTATAGTAGTCCATCTCTTCCTCTTATTCCCTTGTAACGTGTTCACTGTACTTCCGGAAATAGTCCGCGGCAATCAACGCGCCCACGCAGAGTATATAAGTTTAAGTGGTAGATTTTAGCACACCTTATATTACCACAATATTTCCATCACTTTCGCAATTATCTTTGTTTCAAGTAAATAATGACAATGATAATTTGTAAACAATCTTGAAAGAATATATTATTATAGTGTTTATCTTTATTTAATAAAGATCTTTTTTGCACACAGTTATATGGCTTCAAGTGGACCTGACAGTAAAGGTAATAAAGGAGTACCCTACAACCCTCCCATAGCTACAGAACTGAAGCCTCACTATCAGATGCAGTAAATAAAAGGGCACATCGCATAGTGTAATGGTTAGCACATTGGTGACCAAACCATTGTTACTGAACCCAATTCACACAGTGTGCTTCATATTTCTCGTCTTGCTTTGGTGTAATAGTTAGTTAGCTCGCATCGTAGATCGCTACAAATTAATAGTGAGTTCGAACCTCACTGGGTGCCCCATACTTACGACCTTGTATCATATCTGTTGTGATGTTAGTTCAACAGTAAAAAAAGAAGTCAAGTCGAGGTAGGGTAAAATGAGACAAGTGTATTTACAATAAGGTACAAGAACGGCTAGCTTGCCGCTAAACGGTAACAGTACAACCTTTTCACTCGGTGTCTCACTATTTATAGTGAGAACCGGTGTATATTCTCCACTGTAGGAACGGCCGGTACAACAATATCTACCCGTGACGAACGGGTTGGGTAAAAATGAGGGAGTCTCATCTTAGTGTAATAGTTAGCAAGCTAGCCTTGCATATCCGTTACTATTGAAAAGCGAGTTCGATCCTCGCCGAATGTCCTATACTTGCGACCTTGCGTCACATCCTACATTGGCAAACGGGTTGGGTAAAATACCAATCTCTCGACTTACTTCAAATCAAGTTAAGTTAAAACTAATCCCTGAGGTGGTGCACAGTTATTCGATACGCTTGATGCTGTGTGATACAAGGCTAAGTTAGTAAAAAACTCCCGGTGAGAGTCGAACTCACGTCATCAGTGGTGGCGCTGTTAATCCAGATCAAGTCCCTTGTTATGTGCGGTTATTCCCCGGGGACGTTTTCTTCAACACTCGGTCGAGGCAATGGCGTTTAGTTTGCACTTACCTCGTTATTTTTGGTCGAGCTTCCGACATTTTAACCCTCTGATGGTGCCTCCGTCAAAAGCGACATGTTTCCATGATCTTCTGCTGAAACTCTGAAATAATTTCCCGCGTTCCCTCGCTCTCTCGCTAATTTTCTCATTCTCTCTCTCTCTCTCTCTCTCTCTCTCTTCTATATATATATATATATATATATATATATATATATATATATGCGTCCCTCACTCTCCAATTTTCCCTTTCATTCGAATCCTGAGTTACACCATCACCATCGCCCAGCATCCATCACCTCTTTTCCTCCAAGATACTGTCTAACAATTCATCTTTTACACGTGCGTTTGAAAGTTTGAAATCTGTCTAGAGCTTATGGCAGTAGAAAATCGTCAGCACCACACTACAGACGTTTGCCAAACTTTATTATATATATATATATATATATATATATAAGAAAAGAATTAAATACCAGTCATATTAACAGTTATAAGTTTATTTTTAAGTTTTGCAGTCTCATGAAGTCGATATATAAATACAAGGTGTGTCATGAAAGTATCGAGATTGAAGCTGTATTTATCAAGATAGAAAGGAACAATGAATGGAACGTTAATTCCTTTTCAGAATACAATGTGTGCATAAAAGTGTCGAGTTTGAAGCTGGATTTGCCAAGATAGAAATGAACAATGAATGGAACGTTAATTTCTTTTCAGAATACAATGTGTGTCATAAAAGTGTCGAGTTTGAAGCTGGATTTACCAAGATAGAAATGAACAATGAATGGAACGTTAATTTGTTCAAAATATAAAGTAAGTAAAAAAGTACAAAAATCTCGATACTTTTTAACACAGCTTTTATATATATATATATATATATATATATATATATATATATATATATATATATTGAAAAATGGAAATGAATACGACAATATGTTGAAATAATAAGTTTATTAGTTCAAACTTAATTCGAGTTATTACAATATCACATTTCAGTACGTTACCCACTACACCACGGAACTCACCCGTTGATACACACACACACACACACACACACACACATTAACACACACGAGCATATTATATATATATATATATAATATATATATTATATATATATATATATATATATGTTATATACTGATTTTTCACGTTACCAAATCAGCATATAACGTATACCCTTTCTTACTTCTTACTCTGGTCGTATTTCTTCTGGCCGGCTTTGGTATTCTGATCGTCTATCTTCTAACATCTTGGTCTGGTATATCTTCTAAGGTCTGGTGTTGACTTTCTTGGGGACCTCGGGTCTGGTTTCTGTTGGGATTTCTTGTTATCAGAAGCCCTGTGTTATTGTTAGTTTTTAGGTAATAAACACAAGACTTCGATTTACGTTGATGTTACTTTATTCCAAATCCCCAACCCAGACAATCTGCGCAGATTAGGCTTACATGTTGCTAGCTCAGCTCCTAACTTCTAACTGACTAACTGAGTTGCTTACTCCTTAAACCGGAAGAAGGCCTTCTATTGCCTTCCGGTTCTCACGATCCATCCCCGGAAAGCAAGGTCAGAGTGAGGTCAAGCGCTGTCACTCACTCTCAAGGCCATCAGCTGTACTAATCGCCTTAATGATTTCTACATACCTTATAAAAGCTTTAGAGATCCAATAATTATGTAACATATGTATGGGAGCAAAATGAGGAAATTAATCCGACATTTTCTCCATATATGTGTGTGTGTGTGTGTGAGAGAGAGTTTATATATATATGTGTGTGTGTGTGTGTGTGTGTGTGTGTGTGTGGGGGGTGGGAGTGAGAGCGTGGGTGTATGTGTTAACAAACAAATAATTTGTTTAAAGATTTTTCTGAAATCAAGAAAGTGCTCAAAAGCTGACCAGCAAAGTAAAATATAATCTAAAGGAAATCGATATCTCACCACTTTAAGATATTTTCATGACTGAAAGTTTTAATACTAACAGTAGTGTCAGTAATCATTATCAAGTCGCACTAACAGCACGGATACCCATGACTCTCTCTCTCTCTCTCTCTCTCTCTCTCTCTCTCTCTCTCTCTCTCTCTCTCTCTCTCACACTCACTCTTTCACCACCCATTCCTATTGGCCATCACCTCTTGTATGTCTTGAGCACGATATCCAGAATCTGCACAGACATGATTGATGTAGATTACTGTTGGTAGCCTTTCACTGATGTGTCCATGTGTAGGTGTACAAAGGAGAATGTCACGTATGAGTTCGTCCTTGCAATACCAGCAATGTCAAGCATTTCTTGTTTGCCTTAATTAGACGGCTTGTGTGATCGGAAGAAAGTGGCCGTACAGTTGATTTTTGGTGGGGTGCTACTTCTGACAATTATTCATGACAGCACACACCATCAAAAACTTACCTCTCCAAAATTATTAAAAAATAACTTTTTCAAATGATTTTCCTTTTGTAACATAATACAGCCATAAGTATAACCTGATATGTAAATTAGCACGGAAAAGTTTTTAGCAAGAATTATATGTTAGATGAGAATGGAAAAGTTTAATGATGAATCATCTATGCCCCATAGCATGTGTAAGATTCAAAGATTATGACAAAATCATAACACGTTGAAACGCAAACAAACTCCGACACAGGTTGAGGGACAAAACATTTTATATAACAGCACATGAATAAACAAAGGATACATAAATTACATAGAAGTGTACATGAAACATACATACGTATACAATAGTAATATGAACATAAAAGCAACAGACATGAGACTGAAGTAGTCCATGCTGGGAAATCACTTACAGTAATGTAAGGGGGGGGCCAAAGACCCACCAAGAAAGGGGTAGGCATAAGACTACCTCATTGTGTCTCGTAGGTCGAGCAGCAGGCAAAGATGAAGAGAAATTCAAAACAGCGCTTAAATACACGAGGCCCCTAGCGGGAACCAGCGACACTAAACGGGCAGACAACTACCCAGGCAAATACGAAAATAACCCCTACACATGTTTCCATTGGACGAGCCGATGAGAGGTGGGGATGTGGCAGAGAGGAGGAGAGAATGTTGAATTGAGTTGGAATTAAGGGCTGAGAGAACAAGACATGAAGATTTTGCTCTCGGCCGTTGGGACTTGGGGAAATAAAAATCTTCATCAGAAAAAGAAGTGACCTTGTGTTATTACTAAAAACTTTAAATGGCACAAGGCAAGATATCCCACAGCCCCGCCCCACACACACACTTAGTTTCCGGACTCCGGCCAACATCAGCATCGACGCAGTAACGTAGATTCAAGCCTCTCCGATGCAGCACCGGTCCAGAGATAATTATACAATTAAATAATTATCTGTATCAACTCATTATCCTTTCATTCGAAGTAAGAGCCATAACTTAACAAGCGTTGATACGTCATCTCTTCAAACGAATGGAAATCGTAAGGCATAACTTTTGTTGTATACCCTCTTCATTACTTGCACTAAATAATTATTTCTTAAGTGGAGTTTATCAGGTTTGAATTCAGAGTTTTCCTTCTCCTAGACTGGTAACCTAGCCAAGGTTTAAAGAGCCTAGTCTGCCCTGCTATTACCCATAGCTGGAGGGAGAATTGGATTTCCCAATGGTATTGGCGCCATGTGAAATGTAAACGTCCAGCAAATGAACTCTGGTCAGTATATATGGAAAAAAAATAATATATTAAAGATAGGATCCTAACAGGCACTGCCACTCAGGGTTAGAGTGGACCTGGTAGTAATGGCAATAAAGGGTACTCCATACTTTACAGAACTGGTGTTGCATAGTACCTTCTTCACTGGCACTAAATAATTATAATGTCGCATACCTCTTTCTTTAATTATATTTATTGACCGTCTTTAGTATTCTGATCGTCTTTGGTATTTCTTCATCTTGACTTGGTCTGGTCTAGCGTCTGGAGTTGACTTGGGGACTGGTTTTCTATTAGGGATTTCTCCTTATCAAAAGCCCTGTGTCATTGTTAGTTTTTAGGTAATAAACACAAGACTTCGATTTACTTTTGATCTTAT
>CM042141.1:124567415-124632415 GCA_023376005.1 Doryteuthis pealeii
CCTCTCTCTCCCTCTCACACACACACACACACACACACAACCACATATTATATAATATATATATAAATAGATTATTATTGTTGAATTTTTAAATATAAATGTTTTCCATTAGCAACTACCAGAGTTTCATTTATTCACCATCGTCAGTTGCTAAAATAATCTTCTGGTTTATGCGAAGTTTGCTGTATATACATTTGATACATGTATTCAATTTAACTGCGACCTGCGGTTCAGACTTTCTCTCAATGTTCATATCAGATGAAATTTTTTTTTTAATAAAAATTATGGGTAAAAAAAAAATAGCAGTTCATCAATTATTCTCTGAGTCAGTTTCGCGTTTAACTCTTTGCCTACTTAAACTCCCCACGTCGTACCAACATTCTTTATTTTACCTGGGTATGATGTATATTCAAATTACTTATATATCCACTTCAGAACTCATTCTGTTCTAAATAAAGTATATTATCATTGTAAACCCGAGCCTTCTGCCTAATATTATTAACTAAATCAATTATGGACATCTCCTTCTTTGTGTATGCGTAGAATCTCCGTTTATATACTCGCAACGAATTGTTGAGCACTGCTTAAGTAAGCAAAATTTAAACCCTGTGCCCAGTATTTAACAAAAAATATGACCGTTAACATTAACTTACACCTGTGTGGATTATATAGGACAGATTATCCAAAGCTTAAACACAAACACGGTGCTAAATCTGATAATCCTCTGTAATTGGAAGTGTTGAGAATGATTTGTTGGCTGGTATTCTCCCAAGTCGTTCCCTATCACTTTCTATGTATAGCGTGAATCCCTAACCCGAACACTTACAGTAAAGATATAACATTTGTAGCATGACCAAACCTTGGGTATGTTATGCCGAAGATATTTTGTTTAGTTCATTATTGTTGATCATTCAATTTTAAATTCATTTTTAAACTGAATTTTGTCTATTCAATCCAAGATGACCCAACAAAGTACTCTACTCCGGTCAGATACCTGGGAGTATGCACAATGAAGAAGTACCCAACACTCTCCAGATCTCCAGAATGGACCCACACGAGATCAGTTTAACTCATACCTAGACACTAAACCCTTCGCCAATGCCTCCTAGCCACACGTACCATAAAACAAGCCGGTCTGGGTTCCGCTAGAGCCAATATGGTCGTGCAATCCTATAGGTACTAGTTGATATGTTACAAACGGAAATAGAATTTCCGCCTAAAATTAAACAAAGAAAAAGACGAAAAAATGACAAAGACTTTTTTCCCGGTTAAAAAAGCGAACAAAGAATGTTAAAAACGGAAGCGCAGGCTTTCCGGGTTTAAAGAAACAGGCGAGAAGAGAAATAATATATAAAAAATGCCCTTATCAGATCAAAAGATAAAGTTAGGAGTACCTATCAATATAAAAGCCTGAGCGTGCGAGCCGAAAAGAGTGAAAAAAAAAAAAACAAAAAAAAAAGGGCGGGGACCCGGCGGAAAACCCCCCCCAGAACCCACAAGGAGTAGACCGACACACGGTCATAGCTGCCAGCAGGCAGTGAGTTCGTCCACCCCTTCCACCTCACTAACGCCAGTCATTCTCAAATAGTATGTAAGTCCGATGTCAACCCTCGGTCATTCATTGTCAACGCTCGCCACCCACCACGCTACAGCCAGAAGAAGAAATAAAGTCAAAACATCCAACTATACGCATGTGTGTAGATTTCAGTAAACGACAACTACATACTTCCGCTACTACCATATATACCCGCAACGAATACTGACTTACACAATAGCATAGCAAAGAAGCCAGTACGTAACACTAGGGCTTACTGACCAGTCTATGATTGGAGGTTGCTTCTCCGACTGCCGTTTAACCTATTAAGTCGTAGGAAAATGGACTTCGTCGACCCGAGTTCAATTCCGAGACGAAGCTGTTTGCATTTCATATGCTAATACCCTTGAAAAAGTAGAATCCAATTCTCCCTCCGTTTATGGGAAAGTAGCAGGGTAACTGGCTCTTTAAACCATGGTAAGAACTAGTCTAGGAGAAGAACAATATTCTTAAGACAATGACCTTATACGCATCCTTGCTCGTGCTGAGGGATGGTTAATATATAAAACAAGAATTTAAAAAAAAATGCCGACAGTATATGACATGATTACGCTGGCACGATCAAAGAGGCATCTAAAACAAAGATTTTTTATAATGATAAGTCCTCCTGGCTAGACAGACGTTACGTAATTAACGCTAGAATTCAAAGTAGAATGGGAATTGAAAAAATGCCCAGTAAATCGAGCTGTGAATCTGAAAAGGAGTATACGCATATAAGAGGGTCAAAAGCTTGAAATTATTTGGGAGAAAAAAACTGTGAATAATAGAATTCCAAGAACAAAATAAATTTCTATAAAAAATAGTCAGAGTTATGTCTATATGCGGACACATAATCAAATTACTTATTCAAAATTGCCACGCCTGACTAGATTTGGACAGACGACAAGTATTTTGAATATATATATTATAGAAGGGGGTGAAAAAAATATATGGGGCGAAATAAATTTTCGATTCAAAACAAGCTCCCGCCAAGGGGAACCAAAAAACAAGCGAGTTCTCAGTCTTCTCACAATCAGAGCCTCTGTTGGTCAACACATTTTCTTCGTCTAGCAGCTGAAAAAATTCCTCGTCGTAGTCGAAATAACCTTTGGCATTCAAAAATCACATTCCTTACAAAAGCGCTTCGTTCTCGACTGCTTCTGCTGCTGGCTGACTCTGACTGCACAGCGCTCGACTCACTTGTTTAATCCATGGCATATTAGACCAAACCATCCGGGCACACAGTCGAAACTCGCGACCCGTCCAGTCCAAAAAACGCATTGTTTTGCATGCGAAGACGCAGTTCGGACCCGCAGGCAAGACAATTCTGCTCTTTTTCCTTTCTCGTTCTCCGTCACACACACACATACACACACACACACACACACACACACACATATATATAATATATATATATATATATATATATATATAATATATATAATATGAAAAATGAAATAAATCCGACGGATGTAGATATATAAAAATATGAAAAAACAAAGTATTCAGAGAGTGATATATTATAGCTAAATATTAGCCAACGTTAATGTTCCGTTTTCTATATGAAAAACCATCGCCAGGCATTATTAATAATATATGATCATCTAATCATATCATAATTTGAATATGGAAAGAAAAAATTAGAAAATTCTATTTTCATTTGTTGGGCTCTGTTTCAGAACTGTGCTGATGTAATTGTGTTGAAATTCTTATAAAAATGCACAATGTTTTTTTAAAAAAGAAAATGTATATTTATTTTTTGTTTAAAATTGCTTCACGAGATTACTCTTACTTGACTTTTGACTTATATAGTGCTCGAAATTTTTTAAATATAGATATTAAGCATAAATTAATTTATAATAAAAATTAAGCATGAATAAATAAAAATGCGTATGATAAAAAATAGTAAAAAAACTAACTAATCTAGATAGGAATCTTAATGTTTAACACGAATGTAATAGATAAGGATATATATTATATATATATATATAAATATATTATATATATATATATATAATATGTATATGTATATGCTATATGTAAATAATATATAGGCATATATATTAATATATATATATATATATATATATATATATTAATATATTATATATTATATATATCCATCTATCGTTTAAAAAACATAATAATATATAGATATATATATTATATTATATTATTATTATCTATATTATACTCAACTGACGGAAACAATCTCCAAAAAGACATTCTAGATGTTTTAGTTAATAACACGCAAAGTTTAAACTAATTATTCCTTACTTTAAGATTGAGTTTGCGTTGAAAGTGGTTCAAAGTCACAATTGCATTTTAAGTCAAAACTTGACCTTCCCTTACTTTACATTCTGCCAAAAATTGCAGACAAAAATGGCTCCATTATTTAACAATATATGCCTACAAGAAAAAATAGCTGCCTAAATACACACACACACACACACACACCACCACACAACACACACATATATATAAATATAATATATATGTGTGTGTTGTGTGTGTATGTATCTGTGTGTGTCTTGTGTGTGGTATTATAGATATATATATCATTGTGTGTGGTGTGTCGTGTGTAGACATTTGCATTTTTGGGGTTATGTCTCCTCGATATTGTTACTAAAAATCGAACATGGAATGCCGGACTCCCATAGTAAGACAGTTTGCGTCGTGGCCCGATTTGAAAGAGTTCAATAAAGAAATCAATTCTAATGAGAAAGCAATGGTTTTTCACAAAGCCTCCAACCACAGAACAATGCCAACTTTATGAAAAACCAGTTCAGAAAAGAATTAAATAATCACGCAGAGATTAACCATTTTGACTAAAGAAAATGTATTAAAAATGACTTTAAAAGATGAATAATTCAAACACACATTGCAAAACACTTATTTACTACTAATGTAATCACATAAGAAACACAGTAACAGATACACACAAAAAGACCAAACACACAGACAGACCACACACACACACACATATATTTATATTATATGTGTGTGTGTGTGTGTGATGTACGTGTGTTATTGTTACTTTGAACTATGTAATATATCATTAGTTTACTGACTAAAACACTATAAGGTATCTAAGTTAGTTAGGGGAACGCATCTCTAAAGTTCTCGCCTATGCAATTGTAAAAACTACTTTTATCAATAATTGTCCAATCAATTAGTACTCGGAAGTGAGCCCGATCCTCATTAGGTATCCTGTATTTTTGGCCTTGTGCCAGACTTAGCAAAGCTTCGTAAGTAATATGAAAGCGTAACTTACAGTGAAGTCATGTTCATGTATCGGTATCCGTTTGATAAAAGTAGCGATGGTCTTGTTTCTGATGAAGGACCACTAATTTATCATAGTTGACATATATACAAAAAACCTTTTTTTATTTAGCAGTAAATAAACCATTTACAAATGAGACATAAAACCGTTTTTGGACCAAGTGTCCAATATGCATCCCAGCTGGGAGCTGTTTTAAAAGAACACCTTTTGCTTTTCATCGCACACTTCCGGTTGTGGTACGAGAGGCGCATGGAAAATAAACTTTATAAATTGTGTGATACCATTTCCGAACAACATCCTTTTATTTGAATAAACATAAAAAAATATTTTGTAAATAAAAACTATTTTCATTTACATAAACATATCTGCATTTCTCTTCTGATTAAATGAAAACTATTTTAATATGAAAATATGTCTTTAATGTAAAAACGTGTCTTTTGTTTAAAGTTTTACAATTATAACTTGCTGTTTTTGTCGGATTACGGCTGCCTTCCTATTATTGTCACGAACTTATTCTTCAGATTACGCTGAAAGTAACAGTTCCTGCTAGATCACTGAAGTTAAGCAGCGATGAGCCTGTAATTAAATGAAGTTAATGAGAATTATTTCTACCAATTATTAATACATATGAAGTTAATGATTATTTCTACCAATTTATTAATTACACATGAAGTTAATGAGAATTATTTCTACCAATTTATTAATACACATGAAGTTAATGAGAATTATTCTACCAATTTATTAATACACATGAAGTTAATGAGAATTATTTCTACCAATTTATTAATACACATGAAGTTAATGAGAATTATTTCTACCAATTTATAATACACATGAAGTTAATGAGAATTATTTCTACCAATTTATTAATACACATGAAGTTAATGAGAATTATTTCTACCAATTTATTAATACACATGAAGTTAATGAGAATTATTTCTACCAATTTATTAATACACATGAATTAATGAGAATTATTCTACCAATTTATTAATACACATGAAGTTAATGAGAATTATTTCTACCAATTTATTAATACACATGAAGTTAATGAGAATTATTTCTACCAATTTATTAATACACATGAATTAATGAGAATTATTTCTACCAATTTATTAATACACATGAAGTTAATGAGAATTATTTCTACCAATTTATTAATACACATGAATTAATGAGAATTATTTCTACCAATGTATTAATACACATGAAGTTAATGAGAATTATTTCTACCAATTTATTAATATACATGAAGTTAATGAGAATTATTTCTACCAATTTATTAATACATAATGAAGTTAATGAGAATTATTTCTACCAATTTATTAATACATATGAAGTTAATTAAAATTATTTCTACCAATTTATTAATACACATAAATTTAATGAACATTATTTCTACCAATTTATTAATAATTTACATATGAAAATAATTTATTTCTACCAAGTTATTGATACACATTTATTTCTACCAACTTATTCACAAGGATTTAATGAAAACTAATTTAATTCACAAGAATTTAATGAAAATTATTCGACCAATTTATTAATTCACATGGAGTCAATGAAAATTATCTACGTAGAAATTTCTATCGAAATGACTTTTTTCGGAATGAAATGAGCCGAAAATGGGGTGATATGCTGTAAAACAAGACAAACAAACATCCAAGTTGGAGTATTTTAAGTGAAATACTCTCATAAAGATATCGTCGTCTTTGTTGGGCTGCGGTTATGTGCAGACATAACGAGAAGTTTAGTAATGAATACACAAATTCATTATCCAGTTAAAAATTTACCCGGATTTCTATGGCTTTGGAAAACTTTATCAGATTCAGACTCGATTAATTCTTCAAGGAATTCTTCGATATCACGAATTTGTTGACACCTTTGACTAGACTTTTAATTATTTCGCGGATCAGAAAAAATCAGAGACATAGGGTTTCGGGTCTGGAGAATACACTGCCTGCTTCTACTCTAAACTCTACACTCTTTTACCGCGTCGCATTTTTAAGGTCAGGTCAGCCTTCTTTCTCAAACTTCCCTCCCTAAATAAACCAATTGCCCATTATATCATTGCATTGAAATAGTAGCGGTAGGTTCAAGAATACTTTGTTGGGTTGTTTTGTGTTATAAGGTGTGCTGTAATCCCCCACTTAAACTTATAGACTCTGTGTGGATATGTGGAGTAAAAAGCCAGCCAATCAACAAGCTCGAATACGTGGTTAGTTAATCTTTTGAAAGGTCCAAAAGTTCAAGGTAATATCAATCCTTTGAAAGTCTCTCCAGAAAACGAAATGCAATTCCTTTCCCAACTGAACACGCCACTCTCACATCAAATAGCAGTCGTCAGATTTCACTTGCCGTTCAAACACTTTCTTCCTCAATCGCCCTGTCAGCGACAGTCCGTCTTTATTTCTGCTCGTTCGGATGCGCTTATGCAAATTCGGATATACTTATTTGAGTCTCTACTAACAATACCTCAGCTACGAGGAGGTAGCGAGTTCGAGTATCCGTAGCCGCTCGCCACAGGCCAAACATATCCTGACGCGCTTCGTTTGTGGGGGCTGGGAATCCGCTTGTTCTTAGGGCTGCCTTTCAGTCTCGTCACAGTTAACTACTTAATTGCCGATCTTGAAAGCCGTTCATTAGCATGCATTCAACACGGACGAGCTGATCAGCCTCTGCTTAACACAAGGATTCTTCACTAAGGAATAACCAAAGGATTCTAACTAACACCAAGTAACTACCAAATATTCTTCTCTAAGGAACGCAAGCGATCTCCACTATAAAGTGCTCTCACTTGAAGCCTAGAAATCGCCACAAAAATCGTAACTTACTTGATACAGTATAACGTTCTTATCTGTTTGATGGGTTTTTAAGAACCCCTCCGCGCAACCAATATGCGGCACATGGTCAATTTCTTATGCGGAGTTTAACACGTTTGAATCCAGAGTTTTCCTTCTCCTAGACTGCTTGCCTAACCAAGGTCAGAGAGCACTGTTTGCCACATTATTAACCCATAGTCGGAGAGATAATAGTTCGATGCATGCCTTTCACAAGTATAGTAGCGCAATATGGAATGCAAAAACCTCATCTAGGATTTGAACTCGTGTCACCCAGTCAATTTCCGACCATAAATATTACACAACATGCTTCTACTAACTAATAACAAAAGAAAAATTAAACTTATTTGTCTGTCTGGCGGTCTCAGTGTCTCTGTCTGTCTGTCAGTATATCTCTCTCTCTTTCTCTCTCTGTATATATATATATATATATATGGTTTGAGAATCGTATAGGTTTGAAACTGTCTGAAGTAAACAAGCACCGCTGAATCCATGTCGACGTAACTTAGATCTAAATTATCTATCCCCGATATTGAGCACTGTTTACCTTTAGATATAGCACTCATATGGTCAATATCTTTGTTTCTATCTCTCTATCTCTCTCTCTATATATATATGTGTGTGTGAAGAAAAGGAAGTGAATCCGATGGTACGTAGTATATTAAGAAAAATTGAAAAAACACAGGTTTTAATGAGTTGAGTGGTAAGTTTATTGGCCGACGCTGCAGTGTTTCGATCTATTAGTTAGATCATCTTCAGGGCATTTGTTGGTATATGGAAAGTGATAGAAATTCTTTTATATAAATTTTTTTATATATATACATATGGAGAGAGAGAGGGGGGAGAGAGAAAGAAACTAAGAGAGAGAGAGAGAGAGAGAGAGAGAGAGAGAAGAGAAGAGAAAGAGAAAGAGAGAGAGAGAGAGGAAGCGGGAGAAATAATCTATCAACTCTAAGGAAAATGATCAAGATTTTTTGTGTTCCTGGTTAAGTTGTTTTCTCTCTCTCTCTCTCTCTCTCTCTCTCACACACACACACACACACACACACACACACACACACACACACACTCTCTCTCTCTCTCTCTCTCTCCTAATCTTTGTGCATATAAGTTAGCGTTCCGTTCTATGACGTTCGATTCAACGTTATTGCCATCTTTACATAATCAAGCGCTTACATAATCATGACCTGTCGATTGCATTGGCTCTAATCTCTGGAAAAAATGTAGCACAGCAGTCGACATTATTCCTCCGATTAGTTTGCATATAAATATTGCCAGATGAACTGGAAAGGTCACAATGAAAGGTTTGCCTGTGGGTACGGCACATTCTTACAATGTTGCCGAGTCGTTCTTCGAAACAAATAATTTTTCGATGCCGGACTCTTTCGATTGACTGAAAAGAAACGGCCTTTTTCGAAAGAGTCGAATGGATGCCACTGAAGTGTCTGGAAAATGGGCCGGAAAGTTTAGAGGTTACGCACAGTAAGTTGGGAAGGGGGGGGCAATAGAACCATTATTTTTCTGCGATCGATCGAAATGTTTTTCGCTTGAAACTTAATCCTACGTCTGATATATATATATATATATATATATATATATATATAATCTTTTATTCACACTCAATAAGGATGGGATAAATATATGGATGTTCTATGATGGTTGTGGCTCACCAAGCATGTAAAATGAATGCTCGAATATATATCATTTAATGGCGCATAAACTACTCTATAGTGGGAGGCGCCTGATATACTGGTTAGCGTCGTAGGAAATGGACTCGTCAATCCGTGTTCACATCCTGGACAAAGCCACAGTTCACATTGCGATAATATCTTGGGAAATGTAGGAATCCAACTATTCTCCCTCCAGCTATGGGTAAATAGTAGGGCAGACTGGACTCTTTGACCTTGGTTAGACAACCAGTCTAGGAGAAGGAATACTCTGAATTCAAACCAGTTAAACTCCGCTTGGGTTGGTCACTACTAGAATAGGCTCAGGCCTACTTAGTGATCTATTTCAATTTTTAAAAAAAGTGGTTATCAACTTGAAAATGGAGACCGAATATCGTCGTAAGAAGTGAATATGGTGACCCGAGTTCAAATTTTAGACGAGTCTGTTTGTATTTCACATAGCGCTAATACTGCAAAGAAATGTATGCATGCAACTATTCTTCCCCTAGCTACGGGTAAATAGTCGGATAGACTGGGCTCTTTAACCTTGCTCAGGCAACCACTGTAGGAAAGGGAAAGCTGTTAAATTCCGCTAAAGAAATTGACCTAGTGTTGCATCCTTTTTGTGTAGATTTGGTTTGGTTTGGTTTGTTTTACGGCATATAACCTCAGGGGGTCATTTAATGCCGACAAAGTTTTGAAATAAATTAATTCTTAGTGGATATTCAATGGAAACACATTTTTCAATTTAACCCATAGATGGGACACTAACAGGTACTACCACTTCGAGTCAGAGAGAACCAGGGAGCAATAGTTATGAAGGAGTGCTCCACATTCCCCAAACCTCCAGAACTGGAACCTCACCATCAGATAGAGTTTAACGTCATTCCCAGGACATGAATACCCTCAGAAACCGCCTTCTAGCACCCATATGATGAAAAGGGCTGGGGATTGCCAAAGGGTAATAGGACTGGGGGTTTTGTGTAGAAGGAAATGTAAATGTATATAATGGTCATATATATATTTACCAACCACTCCGCACGAGCAGGATGCGACACAAGGTCAATTTCTTAAACGGAGTTTAACAGGTTTGAATTAAGAGTTTTACTTCTCCTAGACCGGTTGCCTAACCAAGGTTAAAGAGCCCAGTCTGCCCTACTATTTACCCATAGCTAGAGGGAGAGTAGGATTCATACCTTTCCCAAGGGTATTAGCGTTAAGTGAAAATGCAATTACCACGTCCAGGATTTGAACACGGGGCGACGAGTCCATTTCCCATGACTTTAACCATTACACCACGCGCTTCCTTACTATATAATGGTCATATAGGAGTGCAAGAGAATGAGTCACTGATCAACTTCAAGAAGAGAATCGGTTAGCAGATTTCATAATGGTTGGACTACCCGAGTTTAAAACTTGAAGGAGGTTATTGTCATTTTGTTGCATACCCTTCTTCTTACTTACTTCTTACTTCTTCTTCTGTTCATCTTCTATCTTACGTCTTCTTCTAACATCTTGGGCTTCATCTTGATGACTTCGTCTTGGTCGGTCGCACTTAACTCATTTCTTCTATATCAGTCTTGTTACCAAGACATCCATTAATCACAAGACCGTGTTATCTTTCTTAAACTTTTATTTCCTTAACTATACATTTCATGTAACTAAATATTTGACTAACATAGCGCGCGTATGCAGAGTGAGTTACAGTTAAGGCAGGACATCTTCTCTGCCTGACGTCTAAACTGAAAACTGAGGACCCAACCAGGTTCCACGTGACTTCACGTATTTCGCGGGCTTTCTGTACTATTCCATGGAAAGTCCCGCCCGTGATATGAAAAGGGGCCATCCCTTTAGAAATACAGGGGATTGACAATAATCTTATGCAACCGCATAGATTATGTAACAATTTCACATAGAGCTAATACCCGTGGTGGACCTGGAATGGACTTGTCTTCCGGTCTATTTCCGCCAAAGACACGCTCCATGAGTAGCGCCCTCATGACCAAATCAATGATACAATTTTACTTTTTAGCAGAATTTACCCCGTGTTTGGAAGAAATGTTGAGTATGATAAAATTCCCCGAAAAATCCTCTGGGGGTGCCCCCGTGACGTACTGGTTAACGTGGTGGATTGCTACATCGCAGTAAGTGATTTCGAATTTCAGTCACATTATAATGTTCACTTTTTAACTAATACCCCAGTACCACTACTCTTATTTTACAGGGATGGCTTTGGCATTAAATAACCCAGGATGTTTAATATGCCATTAAACATTGAAAGCAAAAACAATCATTTCTCTACTAAATTGGTATCATGCACAACTGCGAAATCCCCCTGTTGACGTGGAATAGAATATGCAGACTGTAACCCTTCCAGATCGGCAAGTCCTACAAAAAAAAGAAAAAAAGAGGGGTGTCCTGAGTATGACAGTAAACTGCATCTGATGGCAATGTTGTAGTTCTGCAGATCAGGAGAGTGTTAAATGCACCTTTATTGCCATTACTCCCAAGTCCACTCAAATCCGGAATGGTAGTTCCACTGAGATCGCGATCCATAGATCAAATAGATACGTTTAACAATGATTCATATTCAATATGACTGTGTGCAAAACAAAACCTCACTTCATAAAAATATATAAATATTAACTAAGTTGATTCTTTAGACAGGTTGACCTGTCTTTAAAATAAAGAAAAATCAATAAATAAAAAAAGCATTTGGTCTAACGCTAGTGAAGAGGGGATAGACTCCCTCGCTGTCTGGCTGATACCGACTTTAGGCCACCCCGATGACTTTACTTACTTTAGGTGTTCATGTTGTGAATCAATATTTGCCTGGGTTTTTCTATAAACTGATCCAAAACAGGCTACAGCTTGCCCTTGATGCATATATTTCTTCTTTTTTTTTCCTAAATAAGCTAGTGTCTTCTAATTTACCAATTAAGAATATATTGCCTCAACTAGGCCGAGTTCTAAAACGAAATATTTACATATATATATATTTACCAACCCCTCCGCACGAGCAGGATGCGACACAAGGTCAATTTCTTAAGCGGAGTTTAACAGGTTTGAATTCAGAGTTGTCCTTCTCCTAGACTGGTTACCAAGCCATGGTTAAAGAGTCCAGTCTGCCCTGCTATTTACCCATAGTTGGAAGGAGAATTGGATTCATACCTTTCCCAAGGTTATTAGCGCTATGTGAAATGCCATAAGCTTCGTCCAGGAATTGAACTCGCGTTGACGAGTCCATTTCCTACGACTCTAACCATTAGACTACTCGCCTCCATTACATATAAGACGTGGTTGATCGCGTGAGTATTACTCATTAATATTGATTTGTAATGATATATATTTTACCCTTACGGTTGTTTTTTTTTGTTTTCGGGTTTAATGTACCTTTATTGCTTTAAATTAGTGAAATCCATGAAAGAATTAATGCAGTCAATAGGGAATAATTATGTATTAAATCTCATCTTTTTGAAAAGGAATTCCATAATTGTTTCCTCAATATTGAATTATTCCATAATATCTTACTCTGCGTGGCTCGGAGAAAATGTATACTATTACAGTCGGTAAAGTGTCCGACTAGGAACCACAAGGCCCCTCATTCGATACCGGCCCTCGCCAACTCAGCGGTAAAGTAAGGAGCTGATGTTAGGTGTGGGACATCACCTCAGACGCAAAACCAATCTCCTTGGTCTAGTGCTAGTGAAAAGGGGATAGACCCCCTCGCTGCTTGGCTGACACCGACTGTAGGCCACCCCGACGAGTTTAATTTTTTTTTAAAATTTCTCGTAAAATTTAATTGGTCACCCATATTTGGAAAGTCTTATCTTATTTTCATGAGGTGGGTGAGGTATTGACTCACACCCAAAATTTATAAAACGTATGAGAATTTTTGTTTGTTGCTTGTTTCAAAAATTTACTGGCTTATCTATTAATAATGGAAATTCGCTTCCGGTTTTTGTCAGTAACAAAAATTACGTCACTGCTTACATCACATTTCCGAAAATCGTCATAACATAGAATAAAAGTTATTCTACGATTTTTTGGCAGGTTTAAATTTTGAGTGTATTTATTCAATAAATACACTCAAAATTTGAACATGCAACATTAGACAGTCCTCATTGTTTTTTAAAACAAGTTTTAATAAATACATGACTGGTATTATATATCTATATATAGTTTGTTTTATTTTAATACATATTTAAAGTTTACATTTCAAATTGTTTTATTTTTTAATCCTTTAATGAATTTGATGATTTTACTTACTTAGGGTACAAACTCGCTGGCATTGAATTTTCTACTCCCACCCCCTCAGGCAATATGTTTCAAAAATCTATTTCTACATCGCCCGGAGGGTGTTTTTTTATTTTGTACTAGTAACATTAAGAAAATAAAAAATCATCAGTATTATTAGCCAAATTAAAATGTTTTGTCTGTTATTTGTACTAGCAAATATATGCACCCTCCGGGTGCAAGTATTTAAGTTTTAATATAATAAAATATATTAAATTAGAAAGGCTAATGAAACTGAATAAGAATGCATATAAAAAGATTTTGAACAGAGGGGGTATGATTGAAAAATAGAACAACTTTGAAACTAACTCTTCCATCATTTTACATTACTCCCGTCTGTCTTTGTTACATTTTCCTAATTTAACTATTTAGTTAAGATAGAAAGTAAAGAATAATATTACAGTTATTTCTTCTTGTTAATGCATTTCTTTTAAGATTTATCCCCGTGATTTTTGCTCATATTCAATAAGATAAAACCAAACAATTAGAAATCAATAATACTAAGCACATATTTATTAAAATCAAATTTTTAATATGAAAATGCAAATTAGCCTTCCCATTCACACTGTAAACCGCTATTTTGTTGTATATATAAATACAATTGCATGTTATTAGATTGTAGATATGGTCAACAGTGTTAATCATGTAAAACA
This sequence comes from Doryteuthis pealeii, assembly GCA_023376005.1. Taxonomy (NCBI): domain Eukaryota; kingdom Metazoa; phylum Mollusca; class Cephalopoda; order Myopsida; family Loliginidae; genus Doryteuthis; species Doryteuthis pealeii. The sequence continues at coordinate 124,581,731 of CM042141.1, forward strand.
ATTTAATTAATAATTGAGGTTTAAATAAAAAATAAAATCATGGAAAATGTGATGCAAATACCAAAGGGAATTGTGACTTGAGTAGTGATATAGTTTCGGTTACAGACAGACAAACCCACAATCTCCATTATAATAAGATTACTTTCTATACAGTTGAATTCAATAATTATAAAAATTAAAAAAAAAACACACATATTTGAAATTTGAACACCAACAAATATTTATTCACTTTATATATTTTTCTTTATTCAAAGTAAAGAAGAATATAAATTATTTACAAAACAGATGATCACAGCAAATCCTATAATTTAAAATTGTATATGTTATTCTAAGTATTTATTTATGGTAGGATTTATGTTAAGATTTAAAAAAGGAACAGTCAGAAGAACTAGCAAATATATGCACCCTCCGCGTGCAAATATTTAAGTTTCAATGTAATAAGTTATTATACTAAATTAGAAAATGAAACTAAATAAAAATGCAGATAAAAAGATTTGAAAGAGAGGGAGTATAATCGAAAAAAAAGAACAACTGAAACTTATTCTTCCATCACTTCCGTCATTCATTGCTAAATTTTTCTAATTTAACTATTTAGTTAAAATAGGAAGTATAGAATAACATTTTTTCTTGTTAATCGATTTCCTTTAAAATTCATCCCCGAGATTTTTGCTCGTATTCATTAAGATACAACCAAACAATTAGAAATCAATTGTACTAACCTCATATTTATCAAAATCAAATTTTTAATATCAATATCCAAATTAACATTCACGTTCACACTGGAACCTGCTATTTTGTTGTATATATAAATACAATTGCATGTTATTAGTATGTAGATAAAGTCAATAGTATTAATGGTGTAAAACAATTTTATTGATAATTGAGGTTTGAATAAAAATAAAATCATGGAGAATATGCCGTAAATAACGAAGGGAATTCTAACTTGAGTAGTAATATAGTTTCAGTTACAGACAGACAAACACAGAACCTCCATTATAATAAGATTATCCCGTTAAAGTAAAATAAAATAATCTTTTGAAAAAGTGAATATTTTTAGGACGCAATCTTTATTTTCAAAGTCCTCCGAATTAGTCTTTATGCTTTTTGTTGTTGTTTTCGTTCAGATTTACTACTCGCTTTTAACTAAATCCTGAAACTAAAAACTATAACCTTTATGTGAATAAAAATGAATAACAGAAAATTAATTTCTAAATTCTTCTTGGATCAATTGTATTCTTCGATATTTTTATCGTAAATAAGCAAATACTATTTACAACATGGAGCGTGGCTGACAGGCCACAGAAGTATTAGAAGAGAAGAAGTAATACTCGCCAGATTGCGTATTGGGCACACCCACATTACCCATTCGTACCTGTTAAAAGGGGAGGATGCCCCAGTGTGCCCAACATGCAAAGTACAACTTACAACCAAGCATATTCTTCTAAATTGTAACAGGCTTAAACATATCCGCGCAAATTACTATCAAGCAAGAAACCTGAAAGACATCTTTAAGAATACAAACCCTGAAAACATTTTAAATTTTATAAAAAAAGCAACCTTTTCAACAAAATATAACAGAACATAACCAATTATCTCCATAGAACCACTACTTTAAAACTGAAATCCAAAATAACCTATTTGGCATTAAATGACCCACAGAGGTTGATATGCCGTTAAACAAAACTCAAACTCAAACAATACGGTGCAATTTTTAAATTACACAGAATTAAAAAAAATCTGATTCATATATGAACGTTATCTTTCTTTGAATTTGGCTTGCTTAATTTTGTCGAAACGACCCTCCGATAAAGCGATGATTTCTGTGCAATGAAGTTCCGAGAAGTCTATTTTCCAGCAAGCGATATTTGGTCTAATGAACCAGACCCGTGATAGACTAACACAATACAAGGAAATAAGTATATCTACTATCTTCCTTTGTACAATTTGAGTTACTATGAAGAAAGCGAAACACACCAAATAAAAACATTCCAAAGACTTAATAAACCTCTTGAATTTATTGATTGAGTTTTTATGAATGCGAACCAACGCCGTGTGTCTCCGTGAATAACTTCCTAAAGAGAACTACTGAGTTACGAAGAAACTCACCAGTGACAAAGCGAAAAGCTGCTAAAAAAATACATTTAAATATAAAAGTAATTCTGACTGAAAAATTAACGAAACTAAAAGAAATAGAAAAGAGCGATGCTGATCTTTATCCGATATTTGATAGCGAGAAGGAGGAAATAAAAACAGGCATAAAACGGAGAGACGCCTTCTCATTCGCAAGAAGACAAAGTTCAATTAAAATACTTGTGTCATAAAAGATAACCTTGCACCTAAAAAGCGAGAGACACAAAGAAAGAAAGAAAAAACAGGAAAAAAAAAAAAAAAAAAAAAAAAAAGAAAGCTTCAAGTCGCCATTGATCAGCAAATTTCAGCGCAGGAATTAGGAGGAAGTGAGTGAGTGGCGGGAAAATGCTAGTCGAAAAAAAAAGAAAGAAAAAGAAAGAACAGACGAGACGCTCTTGTATCTTGGGACGAGGATTTTACATGACTAATTTTATAAGTAAATCGCATATAACAAAGAGAAACCATCAAATGATGATGGTATCGACCAGTAAAATATTCAGATCACTGGGGATAGAAAACTCTCTTTCTTATTTGCCTTTTATGGTTTTCTTTGAGAAGATCTCTTACCATTTTATATTCTATATTAAAGGATCGAATTAACTAAAACAGTAATGGTCGACAAAGATAGCTTTGGAGAATTGCTCTACGGTAGAAACGTTAATATGTTTATTTATTTTTTCTATTAATTTTTTAGATGAATCTCGATAATTAGTATTATTTGGATTATTCGGTCTATTGTACTCATCTTTATTGTTATCTGTACAACGTTTTGGTCAATGTGCCATCAGGCCTTCTTCAGGTGTTTCTTGTCGGGTTCGGGGGCCGTTACGAACTCGAGGACCTTCTTTTCGAAATCGAGGAACCTTTTTGTCGGAATCAAGAGTCATCACGAAACTTTGAACCCAGTCGTTTATTCAACCCACGGGCATTTCCTGTTCTCATTCCGACAACCATAGCTTGGGTACAGTTATGCTTATTTTTTTTTATATAGATTTGTTGGTTTGGAAACGGTTATCGTCATTGGAAATGGACTCTGCGTGTTCAAATCCTGGATAAAGTCTTTTATTCGCATTAATGCCTTATGAAAACGCATGAATTCATATTCTGTGACTCCCAGCTCGAAGTAAGTTATATGCCCCTTATCCTTAATCAGTCTTTCTTGGGTAGAATGAGATCAGGTCAATTTTGAAGCGGGGTACAGCTGGTTTGTATTCAGTTTCCTTTCGCCTAGACTAGTAACATAACCAAAGCTAAAGAACCTAATGAGGATATTCAAATATATGCCGATACATCTATATATTAATAATGGAGATTCGCTTCCGGTTTTTGTCTGTAACAAAAATTACGTCACTGCTTACGTCACAATTCCCAAAATCGTCATAGAATAAATACACTCAGAATTTGAACATGCAACATTAGACAGTCCTCATTGTTTTTTAAAACAAGTTTTAATAAATACATGACTGGTATTATATATCTATATATAGTTTGTTTTATTTTAATACATATTTAAAGTTTACATTTCAAATTGTTTTATTTTCTAATCCTTTAATGAATTTGATGATTTTACTTACTTAGGGTACAAACTCGCTGAAATTGAATTTGTAACTCCCACCCCTCAGGCAATATGTTTCAAAAATCTATTTTTACAAAGCGTTTTTTATTTTGTACTAGTACTAATAAGATAGAGTTGTCTTTCGATGATAAAATTTATTTTTCTTAGTTTTTAGTGATGCTTGTACTAAAACGGTTATCGTTGTTGGAAATGGATTTTGTCAGTTCCAATTCTATATAAAGTTTTTTGCATTTCACTTCGCGATAATGCTCTCTGAAAACCCATATCTTCTATCCCCCAGCTCTGATTAAGTTATATGCATCTACATCTTCGCTCCGTCTTGTGTAGAATGTGGTACGAAAGAACACTCCTACACTAGTTGCATAACCAAAGCTAAATAACCTAATGGAAAATTCGTAAATGCATACAGGGTGGTTATCAGTGCTGAACTATCTTCATCGCCGATTATGGGTTCGTGTGCATCCTATCGGCTCCGATAGCAACCATGACATGAATCTAGCATCTTCAAGTCGCCACCCTGCAAGCTACATGCTACTAATCTTGACATTTTGTCACGATTAAAACTACAAAAACTCGATCTTTTAAATCGAGAAACCACAGTCAATGTTAACTAATGAAAAATCCCATCCACCCAACTAATCTTCTTATTATAATGGAGATTGTGGGTTTGACTGTCTGTAACCGAAACTATATTACTATACAAGTCACAATTCCCTTTGTTATTTACACCACATTCTCCATGATTTTATTTTTTATTTAAACCTCAATTATTAGTAAAATTGTTTTACATAATTAAGACTGTTAACAATATCTACAAACTAATAACACGCAATTGTATTTATATATACAACAAAATAGCGGTTCACAGTGTGAATGGGAAGGCTAATTTGCATATTGATCTTAAAAAATTGATTTTAATTTCTATTATTGATTTCTAATTGTTTGGTTTTATCTTATTGAATATGAGCAAAAATCTCGGGCATAAATCTTAAAAGAAATCCATTAAAGAAGAAATAACTGTAATATTATTCTTTACTTCTTATTTTAACTAAATAGTTAAATTAGGAAAATTTACCACTGAAAGACGCGAGTAATGGAAAATGATGGAATAGTTAGTTTCAAAGTTGTTCTATTTTTCGATTATACCCCCTCTGTTCCAAATATTTTTATCTGAATTCTTATTCAGTTTCATTAGCCTTTCTAATTTAACATGATATTTTATTATATTAAAACTTAGATACTTGAACCCGGAAGGTGCATATATTTGCTAATACTATATAATGGAATAAATGGAAATATTCAAATACATGCCGCTACATATTGATAAGATAGAGTCATAGGTAGTCTTTTGATGATAAGATTGAAAACAGAATAGAAAATCTGATTGTCATGGTTTGTAGTTAGACTTTTTCAGCGTTGCAGTATAATTAGGACTCCTTGGTAGGGGGTACTTGTAGAGATACAATAAATAATAATCTCTCTTAGATAATTTACATGTCTGTTAGGGGATCGTAGTGTCTCTTATGACAGTCCTACAAGCTACTTCTCCACCTCTTTTTGCTTCTGTTCTTAAAATCTTTAAAACAAAATGGTTTTAAAATGTTGAATACCCAACAACCATAAATAAAACAACAATGGCTTTGGCATGAAATAACCCAAAGGCTGACATGCCAACCAACTAACCAACCAACATTCTCTGTCTCCAGCTGTCTGTCTTTTTCTCTCTTTCTTTGTCTGCCTCTCTCTCTCTCTCTCTCTCTCTCTCTCTCTCTATATTAATATATATATATATATATATATATATATATATATATATATATATATATAGTATTAAGATGTATATAGAAATAACATACTCAAGTTTCACCATTAAGGATCTTTAGGGTTAATTGTAATGAATTAATCAAGATAGTCATCTACTTTACCTTATATATATATATATATATATATATATATATATATATATATATAATGTAAAGTAGATGACTTGCCGGGAAATAAAATATCGAGTTAATCACAATACAAATATTGACAGAGTCAAGATTATAAAGTATATAAAGTGCTCAATAAGTTAGTAGAGCGGATTTACTCAGGTTTCACCATAAAAGATCTTCAGGGTTAATTGTAATGAATTAATCAAGATATTGATTAATTACAGGCAATTGCGGAAGTGAAAAATGCAGGGTCATCATTGCATTTGTCACTTCCGCAATTGCCTGAAATTAATCAATATCTTGATTAATTCATTACAATTAACCCTAAAGATCCTTAATGGTGAAACTTGAGTATGTTATTTCTATATACATCTTAATACTATATATATATATATATATATATATATATATCGGAAAATATAGAGGATGACGTACTTTAGTTTAGCAGTCTTTTTGATTACGGTGCTCAATGCTTATTAAATAGTAAGATAGTAACATGTTAATCACCACATGTCAATTTCACGTTTTCACGATAATCAGGGGATAATCCTGAGCTATTACACACTCATTTTTCTTATCCGGTATTTGTTCCTCTGAAAGTGTTATCTGTATATTGGGAAATTTACTAACCTCACTGCAGAGCAGAATGTAAGACAATTTCTTCAGGGGAGTTTAACAGGTTTGAATTCAGAGTTTTCTTTCTCCTAGACTGGATATCTAACCAGGGTTAAAGAGCCCAGTCCATGCTAATATTTACCCATAGCTGGAGGGAGAATAATTGGATTCATACCTGTTCCAAGAATTGGATTCAAACCCGTTACTCCGCTATCTGAAATTCAAACAACTTCGTCCAGGTTTGAACTCGGTGTAGTGTAATTATCATGGTCTACGGGGAATTCGGGATTAAAAATAAAACGGTATTCGGATTTCTGGAGAAAGAGAGGAAAAATAAATAAGAACAAAGAGGGGTTAAAGTTTGGAACTCAACTGTCCGACGAATGACCCCAAAATTAGATTTAAAAATAAAAAAAAGGAAGTTCCGGATTTTGGCCGGAAGCGGAAGTTGAGTGACCCTCCCACCCCGGGACGAGAAACGGAAGAAGATGAAAATCGGGTTTCTTCGGCTGCGCTTTGGTGGGAGGCAGACGTAGCCTCCCGTTTCCCCGTATGGGTTTCGCATAGTAGTACCGAACATGATTTATGATAGAATAGTTTTACCACACTCTTTCCTTCTCCCTCTTTATATCTCTCTCTCTCTCTCTCTCTCTCTCTCTCTCTCTCTCTCTTTCCTTCTCTCTGAAAAGAACCCACGAGCCTAGAAATAAATAAACAGCTCCCTTGTGACTATACGAATGCGTATGTTGTTTCTGAACTAACGACCATTACTACTACTAACGGCTACACCTACAACTTAAATTTGGCTCTATGCGACATATATCGTTCTTTTTTTTTCTAGTCACAAGGGGGCTGTTTATTTATTTCTAGGCTCGTGGGTACTTATAGATGCATCAGTATAATCATTGACAACTGTTACAAAGGAGGAAAAACGCATATATGGATCGAAAATCAAACCATAAAAAATCCCATTACCTTTGATGACAAATAAAGGCAGCACATTTTCTTTTTTGTTAGGAAACCCAAATTAAAACTCCAATTGAAGTAACTAACCATTAAAATATCCGTTATATTCTCGTGAGAAGGAAAAATTATACACCCAACCCGAGGACCACGGGTAGGATTTGACACAAGATCAGAAGTATGCGGCATCCAGCGAATATCGAAGCTTTTCGATAGTAAGGAATCACCGACACTAGCTTGTTATTTCGGAAGAAGAAATATATATATATACAATGTGTGTCAAAAAAGTATCGTACTTTTTGACTCACCTTATATTCTGAAAAAAAAATAACGTTCCATTCATTCTTCATTCCTATCTTGGTAAATGCAACTTTAAAATCTGTACTTTTTGACACCCCTTGTTTTCTGAAAAAAATTAACGTTACATTATGTTCATTCTTATCTTGGTGAATACAGCTTCAATCTCGGTGCTTTTTTGACACACTATATATATATATATATATATATATATATATAAGAGAGAGAGAGAGAGAGAGAGAGAGAAGAGAGAGAGAGAGAGAGAGAGAGAGAGAGAGAGAGAGAGAGAGAGAGAGAGAGAGAGAGAGAGAGAGAGAGAGAGAGAGATATGAGTAGGCTCAAATAAATAGAGATGAACAGAAAGAATAAAATGATATGAGAAAGCACAATTTCAGGTACATAATAGCTTCATGTTTAAGCAGGTGAAGAAAGATGTTATTATTATACTAATAATTTGTTTTCAGAGAATATAAAACTTTATATTATTCATTTTTTGTCTCATTGTAATTACGATATATATATATATATATATATATATATATATATAATTATATATAATATATATATATATATATATAGTAGTGTCTTGACATAAGAGTTTAATTCGCTCCATTCCTAACTCAATTTCCTAGTACATAAAATCAATTTTCTCCATTGAAATGAACTAGAATATCATTAATCATTTCCCCCGAAAAAAATCCATAATTTGTGTTATTCCTTTTTTTAAGTAAGAAAATTGTATAAAAACATAATAATAGAATATAATGAATTATATGTTTTAATGTTTATTTTTTAAATAAATAATATCTTTCTTTGGTGTAATGAATTTGTAAACTTGAATCTTTTAGTGTAATTACTAATATAAGTGTATGTGACATTCGCCTGTATCTCAAATATTAGCTTTTAAGACGAATTAATATAGTGACTGAGTAATAGTTCGTAACTCAGAAAACTTGTTATTTGGGACACTCGTAAATCAAATTATCACTGTATATATACGGCGGTATTCACCGTTAGAGGGAGATAACTCTCCCTAACACCTACATTAACTGAATCCAGCAAACGATCTAATGAACCATTGGTTAGAAATTTAAAATGGGAATGTTTTTGATTGATTCAACTTAACGGCATGTCAATCTGTCTGGAGTTATCTTAAGCCGAGAGATTAGGCAATTAAATTCATTGTACCTTCATGTATACATTTTTTCTACAGTTTCTTAAGATTCTTTTGCACACGGTTATATGATTTTAAATAAATCGCGTGGTCTAATGGTTAGAGTCGTAGGAAATGGACTCGTCAACGCGAGTTCAATTCCTGGACGAAGCTGTTGGCATTTCACAAAACGCTAGTACCCTTGGGAAAGGTATGAATCCAATTCTCCCTCCAGCTATGGGTAAATAGCGGGGCAGACTGGACTCTTTAACCATGGCTAGGTAACCAGTCTAGGAGAAGGAAACCCCTGAATTCAAACCTGTTAAACTCCGCTTAAGAAATTGACCTTGTGTCGCATCCTGCTCGTGCGGAGGAGTTGGTAAATATATATATGACATCAAATATTCTTATTTTATCTATATATTAATAGTCGTGTTCCTTAAGGTACGACCGTTATCATCTTGCAACACCCTCTAAAAATCAGACTGTCCAAATCGTCCAAGATGAAATGCAAAATTGTAAATTTAAAGTATTTAGAAATCACAGAAACGTTTATCGTCTATTGACAATGATGTTTAGATAATTCTAAAGTTTGATCATGTATTATTGTTCTACATAATCGTTATTTCGGTCGATGTATTTTCATTGACTCGCCGTCATGTCGTTGAGTAAGCGTTGGACCTCGTCGTCGTTACAAACTTCCTACATCATTTGTGGTCGTTTTTGAAGACCATGCACGATTCGCCATACACTTTTGTTAACTGGCGATTAATTTCAGTGACTTTCGGTGTACTGCCTTCTGCGTTCAAAACTCGACCAACCTGCAAACTTCACACTTGGCAGTAGTGTTAATCGGGAGCTCTATCAGAAACGACTGCCAGGCCAAGACTAAGCGAGGCAGTAAGGAGCGCGCAGGGTAAGGGCCAGTGTAAGCACAGGCGCAGGCGCATGGAGTACTAACACAGCATTGTTACCAAGTTTACAGTAGGGTAGAGTAAAAATTTTAAAATAACGGTCATTCCGAATTTACTGAACTTTGACCTTTCACTGAACTTATTGCTGTCCTCTTGTTGTTTAGTTTAGTACTTGGAAGCGAGAGGTGAACTTGGAATTTAGATAGTTCTAGCTTAATTTCTCAAGGAGGCAAACGTGTCTCCAAGATGGTTATTTCTTCTGTGCGTAATGATTAACTTGGGCTAAGTAAAAGACGTCTGAAAAATACCTAAATATTTGTGTTCGTTACTAAAAACAACAACAATTACAGGTGAAGAAAACCCAAGAGAGGAGACCAGAAGAACAGTGAATCAACCCAGATACCCAGAGAATAGACGACCCAATCCAGCATAGTAACAGATTAGTACAATATGATAAGATGGTGACAAAAAAAGTAAGGGGCTATACAACACAAGAGCGCCTCTACCAATTTTTAAAATAATGATAATCTTCTTCTAAATCGAAGACTCATGGATCTTATTATTTTTATTGGAATATTATTCAATAAAAAATATTATTGTTGGATCCTCCTGGTACGCAAAATTGTCACTTCTATTCATGAACTTTTACAACAACAGCATGCATTTCCGGTAACAATAGACCAATGAGAGATAAGGAAAGAAAGCATTTAAGATCGTGCTAATTAAATTTTCTGTGTGCTCGACCTATTTTCTGGATTAACACCAGAGGAATATTACAGATTTGGACTTATACATATACAAGTATTCTTAGTAAGAAAAAATAAGTAGTTTTCATTTTCTTTAACTTAACATAAGGCCAGAAGCCTGGGGCACCCAGTAACAATCAAACTCACTATGAATGGTCTGCTAGTCTTTCTTGTTAACTGGCTTCCTAAGCACCACTCTATGGTAAAGTAAAATAGGCGGAGCTGGTATTGTTACATAATCTATGCGGTTGCATAAGATTATTTTCAATCACCTGTATTTCTAAAGGGATGGCCCTTTTCATATCACGGGCGGGACTTTCCATGGAATAGTACAGAAAGCCCGCGAAATACGTGAAGTCACATGGGACCTGGTTGGGTCCTCAGTTTTCAGTTGGACGTCGGGCAGAGAGGATGTCCTGTCTTAACTGGAACCCACACTGCATACGCGCGATATGTTAGTCAAATATTTAGTTACATAAAATGTATAGTTAAGTAAATAAAAGTTTAAGAAAATAACACAGTTTTGTGGTTGGTGGATGTCTTGGTTACAAGATTGGTCAAAAGAAGAAATGAGTTAAGTGCGACCGACCACCAACACGAAGTACCCAAGAGAAGTCCAGACACTAGAAGAACAGAAAAAGAAGAATAGAAGTAAGTAATGAAAAGGGTATACAACAGTATCAGCCAAACTTTGAACAAGTCCAGATACCCAGACAGAGAATAGACGACCCGATTCAGCAGAGAAGCAGATAAGTAGAATATGATAAGACGGTGAAAGGAATGAAGAAGTATATAACACAAACAGTTTTCATGCGTCCCTATCGCTTTGGAGATCCAGTGTGCTTCGCCCACTGGACCGGGTTAAGGTACAATTATTAGCGTCGATCCCAGAGGGCCATCCCTCCAGGCAATACCTGCACTTTATGGGCAGGGCTGGGTTTATTGCCCAGCGCCTGAGGCGCCACCATTGAGGGGGAATGCCGAAGGGATCGACGCAATTTTTGTTCTTTCCCACCCATGAGCTTCGGGTTGTGGATGGGCCCACATTAAAACGAGGCCTTGTGCCCAATCCATACAAGTGGGGTATGAGACAAATATTCCTATCGCTTTGGAGACCTTACTTTTTAGATTTACCTCGTATAGACAAATATTTTCATAATAGTTCTGGTCAAGAAAGACAATTCACGATGAGGAACTGCAGCTGTTATAAGAAGAAGAAATACTAAGGAATTTACATTAGGAATTTTAATAAACATTTCTGTCCAATATGATCTTTCTTTTATAGGAACTAGGTAAAGACCTATGAATAATTAATGACATCGAATTGAAAAGAGGGAAAAGATAAACGAATCCTTATTTCTTTTTAAATGTTAGATTATTATTTTCAAGATAAAGATAAAAGAAGAAAGAAAGTAAGCAAGAATAATAAAAACGAAAGCGAAACGAAGTAGACGCTGGAGGAAATATCAAGGAAGAATATATGTCGAGATTTTAAAGATCTAGTCTGAACTGAACTTGGCGTCGACATCCAACCGAACAAAAGAAACACGTATTTCTCACAATGTATTGATTTGCTACTTTCCTTTTTTGTTTTGTTTTACTTTCTTTTTCTTTTGGTCGGGGACAGAATAATTGCGATAAGTGAATTAACGTCAAAGAAATTGAAAGTGCAAGTATTGTGATATGAAAAATTAAACCTGATCTGATTTACAAGAGATATAATTAAAAATAACAAGCCACACGTGACGTGATTAAAAAATAAAAGGTACTAATTACGAACAAGAACAACCGAACAATTTCATGAATAATAAATGTTTCTTTTTCTGGTGATTTCCTTTGCACGGTGCTTAGCTAAACAGAATCAATACGTTTCGCAAAAATGATTATATTGATTCGATTTTTGCTGTGAACGAGAAAAAAAAAAACGAAAAAAGAAATATATAAAAATAAGAATAAAAATCCCGGATCAGAACTTGGAACAGAAAAAACAAAAAACAAAAACAAACAAACCAAGAACTCAGAAGAAATGTTTGGAACATAAAAGACGTTAAAGCAAGGGAATCAAATAAATGGCAAACAAATTAAATGTGCTTCCAGGATATTAAATGCCAGAATTATTAAATGTCTTGGAGTCAAAGAATCTGATACGACGCGAGGAACGCTTGAAATGAAATGTTCAGAGAGTGACGGGAGCTTACAAGCTCTTAGGACGAAACGTTGGTTTCGGGGTGACAAAGATCATTACTAAACATGTCAAAAACGATCCCGGGATTTTTAAGTACGTTATTTAGCGCGTGCCGATCGCTAAAAAACTTTCCATTGTTTTATGCAATTTTTTTTGCATTATTCTCACCATTTGATTGATCAATTGATTGATTAATTGATTTTAACAGTATGCCTTTCATTTGTTTGTTTGTCTTGTTTTACGGCATATCAACCTCGGTGGGTCATTTAATGCCGGCACAGTTTTGAAAGATTCATAGCGATAGTTTCGAAGAAAATTTTTTAAACTCATATTTTTAAAATCAAATTTTCAATTTAATCAATAGATAGGAACCTAACAGGTACTACCATTCCGAGTCAGAGTGGATCTGGGAGTAATGATGATGAATGGATGCTTCAGATTTGCCAGACCTCCATAAATGGAATTTCCCCATCAGTTAGAATTTAACCTCATTCACAGGACGTGAAGACCCTCAGCCAACGCCTTCTAGCAGATATATGATAAAAATGTTGGGGTTAACACAAGGGCAATAGGTTTGGGACCATCATATAGGTGCTAGGGCTTGACATAACCAGCCGATTAATCGGAGGGGTAACGGCATGTCAACTAGTCTGGGTTATATAATGCCTAAAGAAGTTTACATTGTACTGTTATATTAACATTTTTTGTTTAGTTTCTTAAGATTGGTTGATTTATTTTAACGTCATGTCAACCTGACTTGGGTTATTTTATACCTAAAAGTTAGAGAATCGCATGTAAAAAAAAAAAATTAAAAACGCCTGCCGGACCCCTTAAAACTATGAAATTAACATTACAACTGTTGTTTTCAGTTAGGGGCCATGCCCGTACATATTACCTGATAGTTGTTACGTTGGAAAAGTTTAGGGAAATTTTCGAAATCGAGGTTTGAAGGGCTTTTTTTTTTACTTCCAAACACGTTATTAAAAAACAAATAAAAAACTGTGTAACACTATCGAAATTTAATAAAATAACATTGAATTTGGTATTTTTAGCAAGCCCCAAACGGGTCTAATGATGCCTGATAGTCTGCAACTTTGAAAATTTTGGTTAACTTTAAATATTTTGCTTAAATTCATAAACTCAAAATATAGCCTTCAAAACTGATTTACTACTAGGCACTGCCAAAAAAGGATTTTAAGGCTTATAACAATTTCTTCTTAAATATCAATACCAAAAATTAATAAAACAATATTTTACAAAGAACTTCTTAATATCAAACAAACCCTCGTAAATAATAACTTCCCTAACAAAACCGTAGATCAACAAATAAATCTATACCTGCATCCCATCCACAAAAATAACAATAACAAACCCAACAATAAAAATAACAAAATCAATCTATATTACAGAAATCAAATGCACAAAAAATACAAATCCGATGAACATGTAATAACCAACATCATACATAGACACATCAAACCCGTCAACCAACAAAAAATAAAACTAATTATCTACTACACCAAATTCAAAAGATCTAATCTTCTCATTAAAAATAACGCAAACTCTCCTAAAAATTCCCTAAGCCAAACGAACGTAGTATATAGATTCATTTGCCCATTCCGAGAGTGCCTCTCAGAAAATAAACTATACACTAATAGCTACATTGGCCATACAACAACAACACTGTCCCGCCGTCTCACATACCATCTCTCCGACACAAGCTCCATAAAACAACACTTAATTAAAAAACACCCAGAAAAATCCACCTCCCTTGATATTAGAAAAATCATAAACGAAAATACTAAAATTATCTACAAAAATAATAAGAAGAAACGCCTACAGATCATAGAAGCCATATGCATAAAAAATAAAAAACCTAACATTAATAAAATAGAATTTAAAGTCGGAGATAACGTATTAAATATCTTCAATAACTAACACTTACCTAAACCCCCTCTTAAAAATAATAGACTCTCCAAATTTGATAAAAACATAGATAAAAGAACTAAAAAATGAACTAAAAACCAAATTATGTAACCCCATGATGACGACTGGTGAAACATTCGAAAGTGCTCGGGATATAAGTATGGGAAATATCATAAATCAATTGGATCCAGACTCAAAAAAGATCGCTAGAAGACTGGAAAAATATCAATCCAAAAAATGAAAAAGAAATACTCCGTGTTGTTTAATAACACATGCTTAGAGAATAACTTGCAGCCAGAATACACACACAATATATATATATATATATATATTATATATATATATATATATATGTTTTAACGAGAACGAGTAGTAGCAAGGAATTAGAAGAACCACTACAATTCCTACAACCTCCCACTACCAATGGTTATTACCTCCCACTTCTAATTCCTTGCTACTACTCGTTCTCGTTAAAAACGAGACACGAAATTATACCATCGTTTCCTACCTGAGGATGGCAAACTGTATTGCCGAAAGCGCTCGTTCTGAAACCTTTGGTGGACTTTTATACCAGTTACACCCCGACACCAGAAAGATGGCCCGAAAATTGGAACGGATCAACCAAAAACTTGTCCGACAGGAATTGTCTGTACAGTTCAACAAAACTTGTATAAAAGAAAAAATGCTGTCAAAATACACTTATTTTAATATATATATATATATATATATATATATATATATATATATATATATATATACTGCGTCCGACGTGCGGAACACACAATAGCGTAAAATATTTTGAGATTACTCTCTATTACTTAGAAAAGAATTGTTAAAAAAAGGAAAATAATTTAAGTGGGCATTTTTGGGAACTATTGGGTTAATTATTTAACAGAATTTGATCTGTAAATATATATCATATTGATAGCATATATTTTCAGTACAATGATTTTTTTTTAAATCTTATTTTTTTTAGTTTTATGTGTGAAGACAGAAAAAAAGGAGATACACAAGAAGGCAAGACAAATATATAAATAAATAAATCTATTTTAGAATATTTTAAAACCGCCTGTGTGTTAGACTTACAGGTATTCACCCTACACGATCGTTACGGGTAGGATGCGACCAAAGGTCACAAGTAGAGTTCATCGAGCAAGGATCGAACTCGCTATTCAACGGTATTGTATCTACAAGACTTGCTTTCAAGCCATTACACCACGATGGGATGATCTACTTTTCCCAAGGGTAGGTATTTACCCAACCCGTTCGTCACTGATAAGATGTGACACAAGGTTCCAAATATAGGGCATCCATCGAGAATCAAGGATCGCAATTCAGTAGTAACGGATCTGTGAGACTATCCTGCTAGCCATTACACCCCGATGACATATATTCTCAAACGAAGTAGGTATTAACAAGGTCACAAGTATGGGGCATCCAGTGAGGATCGAACTCACTTCTCAGTAATGTGTCAGATTAAGTAAAGCTTAGTAAAAGATATGGATTATCTACATTTATAGTGAATCTGTTTCGAAGAAGATTTTTTGTACATTTGAGCCTAAGAAACAACGTGTACAGTCCAAGTATGGAGAATCCAGTAAGGATCGAACTCGCTATTTAGTTGAAATGGATCTGTGAGTCTACCTTGTAAACCATTAGAGTATTGTTTCGGAAGAGGAGGAAAGGCAGAGAGAAAGAGAGAGAGAGAGGACACTGATAAATTACTGTGGTCCCACACTAGGGACCAGAGGCCCGTCCGTACCCTAGGCCTCGGAAAGCAAAAAGAGACCGATATTTTTCTTCGTCGTTCCTCGTGACCACATAACTTCCGGTTATTTTTTGTACATTTGAGTCTAAGAAACAACGTGTACAGTCCAAGTATGGAGAATCCAGTAAGGATCGAACTCGCTATTTAGTAGAAATGGATCTGTGAGTCTACCTTGTAAAGCATTACAGTGTAACGTTCTAATAGCGATATATGGTCACAGTATCAAAAGCGATATATGTTGTATAGCGGGTCTTGTCAATGTGCCTCCAAATTCACGACACTAAAAAGGTATTTGGTACGCGGTGGTCATCTTGTCGATAAAAAGGTATAACGCGAGAAATATATCTTCACAAGCTGCTTAGCTTTAATTTTCGGGCTCGTCTCGTGGGTTGTTTCGGAAGAGGGGAAGGCAGAGAGAGAGAGAGAGAGAGAGAGAGAGAGAGAGAGAGAGAGAGAGAGAGAGAGAGGACACTGATAAATTACTGTGATCCCACACTAGGGACCAGAGGCCCGTCCGTACCCTAGGCCCCGGAAAGCAAAAAGAGACCGATATTTTTCTTCGTCGTTCCTCGTGACCACATAACTTCCGGTTGGATTTCAATTCTCCATTCGGGGGTCACGCCCCAGTCAAATTCACGACAAACCGTTTTATGTTCATCACTTTAAAAAAAATCTTTACTCTCTCTTATTTCTTCTTCCTCCTTTTCTCTAGTAGTCTTCTCAAAAGTCAGGACCTTCATCATCTCGCTACAACAGCATGATATGGTGTCCGGTCAGACAGAGTAGGTATTTAGCTAACCCGTCCGCAAGTGGTAGGATGTGACACAGGGTCGCATTTATAAGGCATCCAGCGAGAATCGACCTGGCTATTCAGTAGAAAGGGTTTTGCGACACTAGCTTACAAATCATTACACCCTGGAGAGACGCCTAGTCAGACTAAGTAGGCATTCATTCAACCCGCTCGCCACGGAGGGCATGTTACACAAGTTCGGATGTATCGGCCGTCCAGTGAGAATCGAACTCGCTTCTCAGTAGTTGGTCAGACGAAGTAAAGCTCAGTAAATGATAATAGGAATTATCTGGATCTATAGTGAAACTTTTCAGAACAAGTTCGTTTTCTTTTTAAAGATGGATTGTGGGATAATTTGTCAGGCTAGATATCTATCTGATACGTTCTCAAAGGGCAGGATGTGACACAAGGTCGCAATTATAGTGCATCCAGCTGTGATCGAATTCACTTTTCAGTAGTAAGGGATCTCCGAGACTAGCTGGCTAACCATTACAATATGATGGATCGGCTTGTCAGACTAAGTAGGGATCTATCTAGCTCTTTCAATAAGGGTAGGATGTGACGCAAGGTCGCAAGCATATGGCATCCAGCGAGAATCGAACTCGCTAGTCAGTAGTGTGTCAGAATAAGTAATGCTTAGTAAATGATAATAAGGATTTGTGAAACTTTTTAGAATAAGTTTTTCTTTGTGAATTTCACTATTCATTTAGTATTCAAACATATGGAATTATCTACAATCCGTTTTAGAATATTTTCAAACCAAGTTTCCAAGAATATATGAAAAAAGGAAAGAAATAAGAACTAATATAGTAGGCAGGTGGGGGGGGGGGCTTTTATTTCCAATCGTTCATCTGGTTGGTTATAATTTCTTCTTTCTTGAAATCCTTGTACGTATGTGGTAATGGATTCAATAGGTGTCCCTTTGAGCCCAAGGAACAACGCGTACAGCTCTCTTTATCTAATTAGTAAGCAGACAATTACAAGAAAAGAAGCGGGGGACGCTGTTTCTGTGCGTTCGACACAATGCCAGTGACGAGAGTAGACATTCTCTGGAAGCGAGCCCAGTTCGTCTTCGTCGACTCATTAAATTATTCCCTAAGGAAATTCAGCTGAGGAGCAATTATGGAAGAAATTTCCAACCCTATACACTTGTCGGAGAGAATTTAGGCTTAATATCTGGGCTGAGGTAATATGGACGAGCAAGTGGGCAACCAGGCGACCATAATCGATGTTCTCTTCCCGTCCTTACTCCCCTCGCATATGTTGATGATGTTTGTTTCGAAGCGCACACGAGGAAACATTTACATTCTTGCTCCAGCGCGCCCGTTCCTCTCTCCGCTCACGTTGCTATAGACCAACACAAAAGTATATATATATATATATATATATATATATATATATATATATATATGGGCTACACAGAGAAGCACACATAGATACGCACATTAATGTATACACACATACGAGCGCACGTATTTATTGACAGCCTGCATATTTTTATAATATTGGATTTGTGCGTATGCGAGCGGTGTGCAGCGGGAGAAAGGAGTGCGCGTGTGAATATGGATCATGTTCGGGACGCTGTCTTTATTGAAGGAAGGGATCTTAAGGTGTTGGGTTGGGTGGTTTTGGGTTGGGTTGGATTTGGGCTTGCTTGATGCTCTTGCAATATGAAGAGCCCACAAGACTGACGGGCACGCCTTCCATTGTGTCAGGGAATCAGAACACATCCACGCGCACTCCCGACTCATTCATCATTTCAGGTGTAAACTTATGGCGTTGATAATGTCTTCATCGGTCATAATCCCCAAAATTATTCTTTGCACACCTCCCTCCAGACTACGAAAAGGCCACTGAGGACGGACAAATGGATACGAAGTCGTGTTGTCGCTTATGGGGAAAGACAACTTACAGCCGGTTAGATTATCAGTCGGGAGGTCGGCAGTTTTGAATTTAGGCCATGAATGACAGGCGAACTAGTTTGCGTATAATTTGAAAGTAACTATTCAATCAAATGTCGTGAAACTGAAATATAATGAATTTTAAATATAAGTTTTCAGCAGCTTATCAATGTGTTGTAACTTGAGTATCAGAGAAATAATTGGAAGAACCACACCAAGTATTAAGGATAAGGGAAAAGGTTTACTAAGCAAAGATACAAGGTGACATAAACTATTAGTAATTGCTAGGTTGAACTAATAAGTCACTAGAAATCTCGTTACTTCTCTCATCCGTGGTTTCGTTAGACATTATTTATAGAAAAACAGATGGTTACATTCTCATTATTTAGATATATGACACAGTGAAAACAACTTAGTTCATTACGCCCAAGTCACGCTGAAAGTACTGGTTCCCGCTAGATCACCAAAGTTAAGCAGGAATTAACCTATTTAATACTTAATTGGGCGAAAAATTAAGCAACAGCAGACACTGTGAGCAATTAGAGTCTTTTGGTTATAAAAGATGACTTGATTTGGCATTAAATGACCGCAAAAGTGTTGATATGTCGTAAAACAAAACAATTAAACAACCTCGTTCAATATCGTTTTACCTCACATATTTAAGCTAATTTCACACCTAATCTAAAAGCTATAACATATTATGTCTGGCAAAATCAGGCGTTCCTTCGTAGTGTAATGGTTCGCAAACTAGTCCCGCAGGTCTATTAAACGGCCAGTTCGATCTTCGCTGGATGTCCAGACTTGCGACTTTGTGTCGAATTCTACCCGTTGCGAACGGATCAGGTAAATACTTACTATGCCTGGCAAAATTATAGAATTAGCTCACTTAGAGGATGTTTTTCAGTGTCTTTTTTAACAAGAATAAAAGATTACAGTTATAGGGAAAGATTGGAGAAATTGCGTTTAAGGGCCGGTTTAGCTCAGTCGGTAGAGTGTTTGGCTAGGAATCACAAGGTTTTTGGTTCGATACCGGCACTCGCCAACTCAGCGTATAAATAACACAGGGATCTGTGTGGTAAAGTGAGGTGCTGATGGTAGGTGTGGCGCTCCACATCAGATGCTAAAATAATCTCCTTGGTTTAGCGCTAGTGAAAAGGGGATAGACTCTCTCGCTGTCTGGCTGATACCGACATTAGGCCGCCCCTGGCGACTTTACTTACTTACTTTACTAGAAAGAAGAATGTGTGGTGATCTCATTGAAACTTTCAAAATAATTAAAGAAATTTCTAGTTATGGTAGACATCTTTAAAAGCATTTCGCTTTGAACCGGATATTTACTGTCAAGGCAGATTTCAGAAACTAAGTTTATTGACTGTACTTTTTTTATTAATATAGTAATATATTCTTGGAACAAATTTCCAGATCAGTTAAAAAAACCACAATAGTGTAAAAAAAACACAAATTAAATTGGATAATATCAGAAATAATGGTAAAAAAAGAATTTAAGATATAATTTTTGGGAACTATCGGATGGATACAAAACTTCACAGCATTTGATATGCATATAGATATTGTATTAATATTGTATATGCTCTGTAAGAAATATCGGATGAATTACTTTACAAAATTTTATCTATATATATATATATATATAGATATAGTATAAACATTGTATACGCATGGTATTGATATGTATACGTATATTTACATCGTATATGTTCTGTGAAGGATTTTCTTTTGTTTGTCTTCTTTTCTTAAGGTTGATAAGAGAAATGAGTAAAAAGTCGAGATACACAAAGAAACATAATAAATATATAATACATAATAGATAATAATAATAATAATAATAATAATAATAATAATAATAATAATAATGATAGTAACAATGTATAAATTGACAGCAAATGAGATGCAAAAAGTTTTTATTTATTAGCTGAAAATTCTGGCATCATCAAATATACCTTAAACAAAGTAGATTAAATTAAAATTAATGGTGTAATCTTTTCCAAGTCATGCATATTTTATGAAGCCAGAATTAGATAAGAAATGTCTTGCCCTTCATCTGTTATTAATTTATTCACTGCTAAATAAAAACCAACATGATCATTTTTTAAGTGTGTTAATTCCATAATTTTTCTAGGGATAGTATATATATATATATATATATATATATATATATATATATATATATATATATATATATGTGTGTGTGTGTGTGTGTGTGTGTGTGTGTGTAAACATTGTCAATTTCATTGATAGATCATATATATATCTAAATTAGAGTAGCGAAGACATAGTGTTGACGGCAGCCTATGAGATTTACAAAATATGGTTTGAAAATCGCATAGGCGAGAAACTGACAGTTACGAAGCACCGTTGACTATATGCCTTCACTAATTTAACACACACACACAGGCGCGCGCGCACACACACACACACAGACACACACATATATATATATGTATATATATATATATATATATATATATATATATATATATGCTTCACACTCACATGAATCTGGGGGGACATTAATTGTAATTTCACCGTTTGGTATTAGCCGTGACCCGTCTGTTTACAGATTAGAGTTCTCTGGTGATTGTAAAAACATACCACCGTAAAGTATGTAGTAATTAATTGTTCACCCTTGACTAACGGCCCGCTGATAGCCGCAAGGGTAAGGAACTTGGTAGACGAAAATTTTGTCAGTGAATGACTGATATATATATATATGTATATATATATATATATATATATATATATATATATATATATATATATATATTAAGAAATGAAAAAACACAGGTTTAAATGGGTTAAGTGGTTAGTTTTTTGGCCGACACTGCAGTGTTTCGATCTATTAATTAGATCATCTTCAGGGCATTTGTTGGTATATGGAAGGTGATAAGAAATTTTTTTTATCACAGAATAACGAGAAAAGCGAGTGGTAGGCCTTGTTATTCAGTCTGTTTAAAAAAAATTTGAGGTTTGAAAAAAGGGGAGACGGTTTGAAATATATATTGAAATATATATTTTTTGAGGTTTGTAAAAAAGGGACGGTTTGAAATATATATATATATATATATATATATATATATATATATATATATATATATATATATATATCACTAAAATACGAAACTTCCCTGTCCCTTATGAGATTGAATACACATGCGAATATTTGGGTGTATTGCTAAACAAAAACTATCGAGACTACAGATACATTTACCAAGCCAGAAATTAAAGACAAATGAAATTTCATCTCCCATCAAATTAATCATTTTGGCATGCAACACTCTTACTCCAGTAAGTTTAACATTGGTCTAATCGTTTCTGAAATACCGATTTGGGTACGAAGGCGTCCCAATTGTTGTGTGATGGCTGGCAAGCTAGTCTCGAATATCCATCACTGAGTCTGATCCTTGATATATGCTACATCCTACCTGTTACAAATGGTTTGACAACTTTACTTTTATATGCTTCTCACTTCCATGGTTGAGCACCGTGGGAGGACATTAATTGTAACTTCACCGTTTGGCATTAGCCGTGACCCATCTGTTTACAGATTTGAGTTCTCTGGTGATTGTAAAAACATACTGCCGTAAAATATGTAGCAATTAATTGTTCACCTTAGACTGACGGTCGCTGATAGCCGCAAGGGTAAGGAACTTGGCAGACGAAAATTCTGTCTGGTTTCGATCCCGGCTAGAGGAAGCTGTTAAAAAGTCGAGCCGCACTGATGAGAAGTAAAATTCGAAACAGGTGTCTGTGGATGACTGATATATATATATAATATATATATATATATATATATATATATATATATATACGAAGGGGTAATACAGACAGCATAATAACACTGAAATATAGTGGTTGTTTTCTTATATTAAACAGTTTCATAACATGCAATATTGAGGGGTAAGCAGTGATGAGCCTGTTAAATACAAAATTGGGTGTCCACTTAAGCAAGATCAGGTACAGTAAACAACGCGAGTCTTTTGTTCATTAAAGTTACTGGATTCGGCATTAAATTACCCGAAAAAGGTAATTTGACACCAAAAATTAGAATTAATATTTACTTGAGATTTTCTGAAAGCCTTAATTCTTTCAATCATGGATTTCACTAATTTAAAATAATGTTCTTTATCAAAATGGTTCCAACTTTCCCAAATGTCAGTTCGTTTTGGATGGAGTCTTCACATTGAACATTTGAAAGGATTACTACGATAAATTTTCAATTGGATTTACATTCGGACTATTTGACTGGACTAGTTGTAAGAAGAGGGATAAGATATAAGATCTACTTCTCAAGACTAAAAAGCTGAATTTGAACGAACCATGTTGGTACGAAAATAAATCAATTCTAAATATACTCTTTAGTTTTTAGTTTTACATACCGAAAAGAACATACAGGTTGCGGCATACGTAACGCCCTTTGTTTAAGTGGAACAAAATTAAAACCTTTTTGATTATCCTTTATTTTATCGAACATGAATGTATTGCCACAGGTTAATGGATTAATATGATATATTAACAACATTGATATAATGCTTATTCGGTTTAATAATGTTCAATATAAATGAAATCAAACCAATTTTAAGAAGAACAAAAAGTTACAAAAGATATAAAGTTTTAGAATTTAGTCATTTATTTGAAATGTTCAAAATGTTCCCCTTCATATTCCATACAATTCTGAATTCTACCAGCAACACTTTTACAAACCTTTTGACACATTTCAATGGTAATTTCATGAAATTCATCTGAAATTGCATTCTCTAAATCTGGAATTGTTTTCGGCTTAAGATTGTAAACATGATCTTTCAATACACCCCACAAAAAAAGTCCGGTGGTGTTAGGTCTGGGGAACATGATGGCCATTCAATTGATCCTCTTCGTTCTATCCATCTACCTTCAAAATTTTCATTTAACCAACTCTTATACCATAAGACATGAAATTAAAAGGGCGTTACTTATGCCACACCCGGTATTTATGAGTGAACTCATTTTTGTACCAGCATAGTTCGTTCAACTTTAGCTTTTTGTCCTGAGAAGTAGATCTTATACATTATCCTTCTATTTATACCATAGGGAATATTTGTATTTATGTGCATTTTCAGAAGAAAAATATTTAATCCGTTTTGTTTTGTAAAAATATGCATTGTTGTTCTGAAAAATAACTTAATCGACAGCAAATATTCTATTGATGAGACGGGATTAATTATCTAGGGTTTTAACGTTTGTTGAGGTCTGAAATAAATGTCTTTTAACTGTAGACTGATTTGCATATTTAGACTACTGCTGATTTAGGAATGCAAATTATAAGATCATTTCATTTTTCCCTCATCATTAGCTATTCAATATTATTTCCTGTGCATGGTTTGGAAAATAAATTATACTATTAATTTGAATAATTTAATCTAGTTTGTTGAAGGAATATTTTATGAATCCAGAATGTTCACCTATCAAAAATGTTTTGCGTGTTATCAGTTATTGGTTTACTTACAACTAAATAAAAAAATCTATCTATCTCAGTCTTTCCAAATCTCTCTTCCCGCTCTCTCTTCCCGCTCTCTCTCTCTCTCTCCCCCTCTCTCTCTCTCTCTCTCTCTCTCTCTCTCTCTCTCTCTCTGTATATATATCCCTCTTTCTATATCTATCTGATCTATCTCTGTTTATTCAGATCTATCGGTATATCCCAGGTTATTTTAGATCTATTTTCACTGTGAATCTACGCTTAACCAAGTCGACGTATTTAGTTAAACTAAGGAATTACATTGACTTAGTTAAGCGTAGGGTTGTGTCCTGATGAAATCATTTTTGAAACCATGGTAGATCCTTAACTCTTTTCCTCTGCTAATATATATATATATATATATATATATATATATATATATATATATATATATATATAAGATTATTTTTTTAGAAGCATTGCTGAATAAAGTATATATATGAAATATTTTTATATTTTTGCTTGAAGGCAATTACAATGCGAATATCGCATGAATTCGATAATTATAGAAGATAACAATGACAGGTGAATTTCGCAAAGAATTACTCGGCGTGTAGAATATCGTACAGACTGTTTCAACTTTATTAAGTCCCATAAGCGATATATACCATGGTTTATACTATTAGTATATATCGCTGATGAGACTTAATAAAGTTGAAACAGTCTATACGATATTCTACACGCCGAGTAATTCTTTGTGAAATTCACTTGTCATTATTATCTTCTATAATTATCGAATTAATGCGATATTCGCATTGTAGTGCCTTCAAGCAAAAATGTAAAAATATTTTTTATATATATATATATATATATATATATGTGTGTGTGTGTGTGTGTGTGTGTGTGTATTAGGTGAGTTAGATACATGTTTGATGATGGTACAATTGGTCAGTATTCAAGCCCAGATAAAAAGTCAGAATTTTGAACACTATATTTCGAGAGAGGCAGACTCTCCCCATTTAGAACCTCGATACAACACAATCTTCTCAACCTCTATTGGAACCAGTAAATGTAAATATTTTAACCTTTTTAAAAATATGGCTTACTTTTAACGTCTTCAAACTAAATTTTAAAAAATCCATAAAAACGCCTTCAATTGACAAATTATTTTTTCATATACAATAGGCACCACTTCAGCTAGGGACTTCATTCATAGGTGGGTTTTTTTTCACCTATCACCGCCTAGCGTTTTTTTAAGGCAGGAGGCCAGGACGGAACTCTGCGAATAGTACTATTGGTCATTTTAACATTTTGTCATCCCGGATTCCTGCCCTAATTTACGGTGTTTTTAATTGCTGGCATTCGACATAATTCTAACCAAATATAAATATTTTTCGAGTCATATTTTTCATATTATATCGGCAAATTAATGGATATATTTTATAATGCCCCACCCCAACCCCACTTTTCGTCGCCAAATCAATTTAGATATTTTACCCCCTCCCCAGGTTTAATTTTTTTTTAATGGATTTTTACAAAACAAATTCAAATTTCAAATATGTACATGCTGTGTTTTATATCGGTAAATATATGTAGATATTCTACAATTACGCACCCCCCAGCTTTATATTGGCACATCAATCTGCGCTCAACGCCGTAATTATTCACACATGTCCATAACTCTACTACAGACCCCAATGAGAAAGATATTTTTGTCTGATTTTAAACCAGACTTTTCCTTTTCATACGCTTATAAAGCCAATGCTCTTTTGAGTCTCAATCGCTACATATTCTACACAGTCTTCGCTCTGGTCTTCTCCCCGCGGAGCATGCCTTGTTAGGTCAAGTCAATCTCATTTATTACACTTACA
This sequence comes from Doryteuthis pealeii, assembly GCA_023376005.1. Classification (NCBI taxonomy): domain Eukaryota; kingdom Metazoa; phylum Mollusca; class Cephalopoda; order Myopsida; family Loliginidae; genus Doryteuthis; species Doryteuthis pealeii. The sequence continues at coordinate 124,607,952 of CM042141.1, forward strand.
CCTAAGATAGAATTTTATTGTAAATAATTTTTAACAATCTAATTTTGATTTTCCTAGTTCTTTTTTGTCAATAATATTAAGCCTTAAATACTAAGGCATCAACGAAACGCTAAATTAGTAATTTGTTTTTGTTTCAGACTAGAAATGATTACATACATGATTCTCAACGCCGTAATTATCCACACTTGTCCATAACTCTACTACAGACCCCAACGAGAAAGATATTTTTGTCTGATTTTAAACCAGACTTTTCCTTTTCATACGTTTACAAAGCTAATGCTCTTTTGAGTCTCAATCGCTACATATTCTACACAGTCTTCGCTCTGGTCTTCTCCCCGCGGAGCATGCCTTGTTAGGTCAAGTCAATCTCATTTATTACACTTACACCTAAGATAGAATTTTATTGTAAATAATTTTTAACAATCTAATTTTGATTTTCCTAGTTCTTTTTTGTCAATAATATTAAGCCTTAAATACTAAGGCATCAACGAAATGCTAAATTAGTAATTTGTTTTTGTTTCAGACTAGAAATGATTACATACATGATTCTCAACGCTCAACGCCGTAATTATCCACACTTGTCCATAACTCTACTACAGACCCCAACGAGAAAGATATTTTTGTCTGATTTTAAACCAGACTTTTCCTTTTCATACGTTTATAAAGCCAATGCTCTTTTGAGTCTCAATCGCTACATATTCTACACAGTCTTCGTTCTGGTCTTCTCCCCGCGGAGCATGCCTTGTTAGGTCAAGTCAATCTCATTTATTACAACTATTTGCAAACTCGTAATGTGTGGTCAGACTTAGCATAACTGCCGTAACTGAACGAGAATTTATTTCTCGACGGGTTGAAATGTAATCGAATGCCGTCTTTTTCTTTTACGGTCCCAGATCAAATAATACCGTAAATTTTTCTTTCGAAATCCTAGTTGTCAAGATTGGAACTTATTTCTTTGAATTATTAATCAGCTTTGATTGATTACGTTCTGTTTAAACTGATATTAGATTCTCAAGTAAAACTATCGTTACTGAGTGTGGAAACACAATACTGTTCGCAGTGTGAAGTTTTAAAGGAATATTTAAAGGCAAAATCACCCAACGTCGTAGTTTAATAGTATCCAAGCCCGTCTAGCAGTTAAGTTACTAGTGGGTAGCAGAAATTTATTTGTGATTTCAATTATCACCTAGCGCTCAATATTCTTGCCTTGTGCAAACTAAATTTAGCAAACGCTTACTCCTAAGATAGAATTTTATTGTAAATAATTTTTAACAATCTAATTTTGATTTTTTTAGCTCTTTTTTGTCAATAATATTAAGACTTAAATTATAAGGCATCAACGAAATGCTAAATTAGTAATTTGTTTTTGTTTCAGACTAAAAATTATTACATATATGATTCTCCATAGAAAATTACGTTGCTCTATTTCGTTGCGCTAAGATGCTATAACTATGTCAACAAAGATTAAGAATTTATCGAAAATTTATTTAAAATTTAAAAACGCACGTTATATGTAACAGGAATTTTTTTTTCTTTTTTTAACACATAAACTTGGAATTGTTCTTTATATTAAGCGCAAAAGAAAACATTAAAAAATACAATTTTCCATCTTTTATTGACGTTTTAAAATATTTTTTAAACAAATTTACGCAATTGAAAAGTCCGTAAATTGAGCATATATATATATATATATATATATATATATATATATTATATATATATAATATATATATATATATGAACAGTGTTCAAAGGGGGGTAAGAAATATATGAGTTTTAAATCGAGCGAGGAAATGTATATTTAATGCCATAATGACAGATAGTTATCTCAGGATATTAAACAATCGACAGAAGACCGGAAGGCGCTTCAGTCGAATCATAGTGATCAAATAACAAATTGTCTAATGTACAACAAAGCGATATCTTAGTAAGCGAGTTCGAACTCTAATCGCTCTATTACGTTCAATTTCAATCTAATACCCTTGGGAAAGGTATAAACCCCATAATCACCAGCTGAGAATTAAATAGTACCGTCACTGTTCTACTCCAATGATGTCTTTGGCATTAAAGAACCCACGAAGATCGATATGCCATTAAATAAAGAAACCGAAAAACAAAGATAAAGATGTCAGTGTCAAACCGATCGCTATTCATGCACTACTACAAATAAGGATTTATACCACTCGTGTGACACCCACATAAGAATGTCCTTGTGTCCCTCCTGCATAAGTCGATGCATGGCGAATACCTACCACTTGTGCGACACAGGTAGTATTTGATACAAGTATGGGAAACCCTACAAACTGCCAAGGTATATCAATAGAATTACATTCTCAACAATTCATTTTATGTGTGTAGCATAATAAACGGCGAATTTTTATCTCGTACCGCTCTGCTTAGAATATGGACAACAAACACAACATTATAGCCAATGGTCACACAGTTTCCCAGCACTTTGGAGACTTTATTTTGGGGATTACCCTCGTATAAATGTACAATGAACGCGATTCCCTGATATCTATGTCTGAAATACACTGATACAGATTGTCATACCGTTACATCAATGAATTAATAATGTTATATTGTAGGCGTTCCTAGGCAACAGTATTATTACAGCATCATGATGAATGATGAGAATGTTGACTGATTGTCACTGCGTTTGTGGAAAATCTGCGGCAAACATTAATCTCTATCCCCACCTCTCCTAAGTAATGATTTTAAGAAAATGAATGTTTGTTTTCAAATTATGGCATTTCATTTTTTTTAATTATTAGTGTATAAAAAACTACATACATTGAAAAAAATTAAACACTTTGATACACTTTTCCTTTAAAACTAAAAATAAGTAGAGGAAATCAAAAATCCTTACAAGGAATTTTCAAAGTTCAATTTAGACCGAATATGATTTGAAGGAATTTTGGAAAATTATAACAAAATAACAGACTCATTATGTAAATCAAACAATAAGTATTAAAAATCATAAAAACCTATACATACTGAAATGGATTTAATCTGACCAGGATATGCATGTGCAGTTTGGGGACTATTTGTGAATTACTGCTTTCATGTATTTATCATTGATGAATTCATTGGATGGAGCCAGCTCAACTGACCCGGGTTGAATGCCATTACAGAAAATAGGAAACAAGGATTTAGAGTTGTTCTTTTTATTAGCCATTTCATGTTTGCGAGTGAGATATATGACTAGGCATATATATAGCTATATATATATATATATCTTTGTCTAATAATGGACGAAAATAGATAGATAGATAGATAGATAGATTGATTGATTGATTGATAGATAGATACAATATAAAGTGCTGGGCATAGTGCATAGTCATTGTTCTTTCAGAGATACTTGTAGAATTGGATTTATCACAGTTACAGAAAATAGGAAACAAGGATTTAGAGTTGTTCTTTTTATTAGCCATTTCATGTTTGCGAGTGAGATATATGACTAGGCATATATATATATGACTATATGATTATATTGTATCTATCTATCTATATATATATATCTTTGTCTAATAATGGACAAAATAGATAGATAGATAGATAGATAGATTGATTGATTGATAGATAGATACAATATAAAGTGCTGGGCATAGTGCATAGTCATTGTTCTTTCAGAGATACTTGTAGAATTGGATTTATCACAGTTTGACCAGTTGTGTTCCCCCCAAACATAGTCGAACTCACGGTATAAACTTTTGTTCACGACACTTTGCTTTCTAACCGCCACTCTACCTTTCACGCCCATCGCAAAACAGTCATCTGTAAACAGATAGGTAGGGTATATGACTAATATTTATTATTACCTATCTGTTATATAACCTACCTATAAACATTAATGAGCATGTCCTAATATCTTCCTTATAAATTGTTAAATATATCTTTAATTAGAAGCCTAGACACTTCATCATTATATTGTATCTATCTATCTATCTATCTATCTAACTTTGTCCAATAATAGACTAAGATAGATAGATAAATAAATAGATAGATAGACAGACAGATAGATATATAGATACAATATAATGGTAAAGTGCTGAACATAAGGATTTTAGAGTTGTTCTTTTTATTAGCCATTTCATGTTTATGAGTGAGATGTTGCAAGTGAGAATGAAGGGTTTTTAGTAATTGTTGGAAATCTCGAATGTTGTAATAAGAGTTAATGTAATTTGATCCTTGTTAACTGAGGCTTTAGAATACACTGACTACACCTCTGCAGATGGTAAGATTCCCTCAATGGGGCCACCTGTCGGCAGTGGATGGCAACCCATGATGCTTAAGGACAGAATCCTGATGGCTGAGCAGTCCCTGACATGCAACACTCCTCTTTGGCCCTTACTTAGACTAGATGTGCGGTCAGAGAGGCCTCCTCTGATCAATTGGCTGGTCATGTAACTATATGATTGTCCCAACGCTATTGCCACCAGCAAAATGAACAATTTTACCGTATCTTCCATACTAACCCGATTGAGCGCCTTCAGACTCTCCTCTCTTCGACCTCATCAAAGAGGATTTGAGAAGCAAACATTATTCCAGTGATGAGGAAGTGAAGTCTGTAGTAGTGGTTCAAGGATCGGTCAACAGAATTTTACGAGACAGGTATACATGCTCTCATTCGAAGGAGGAACATTGCTATTAAGAGAAACAGTGACTATGTGGAGGAGTAGGGATGTAATCCCCAGAGGACCAGCTTCATTTTGATGTATGATACATGTTCCTGTGTTGGTAATTATATAATACAAGGGATTTTTATTTTATTTTTTCACTCGAATTGAGAGTCAGTTTCGAGATGCGATTCGACCATTATCATTGGTCTTCATTTCTTTGTCTTTTCTTTTTCAATTTTGGGTTTTATCTCGAGTTCTCTCTCCGATCTGACCACTGACCAATATCTCTGCTTTCTATGTGTACATCTCGTCGCTTGGACACTTGTACCTAAGTTATCTGAAGAAATAATAATAGTGTTCGACTGTAGGCACCAATGAAAACTATTAGACCACACTAACCTAATCATATGACTACAAAAGGGATTTGATTATAGTGGTGAAGGCTTGAGTTGAATCTGTGGGTGTTATTTTCGTATTTGCCTGGGGAGTTGTCTGCCCGTTTAGTTTCGCTGGTTCCCGCTAGGGGCCTGGGCTATTTAAACGGCTAATTTGAACTTCTTCTCTCTCTTTTCCTGTTGCTCGACCTACGAGACACTATGGGTTAGACTTAGGTCTACTCCCTTCTCGTTGGGGCTTCGGCCCTTAACACTGGCCACTCACTGCTAGTAAGTCTCTTATACGATATATGACTATCCTTTAGTCATGTATCCGTAACTACGTTTTTATGTACATTTAGGTATCTCTTTGATACCTAAATATCTTGTATTTTACCATTCATGAATGTGTCATTATCTCTACTCTTGTATATGTATTTATATTACTTATATATGTGTATTTATGTACACCTCTATGTATTATGTACCCTGTTTATTCTGTACTGTATATAAAGTGTTTTGTCTATCAACCTTTTCGGAGTTTTATCTTCAAGTATTATCACTTTGAATCTTACAAGCCCGTCACACTTTTTGAATAAGATGATAACAGGACTGCGGAAAATAATGTATCACATATTCTCCGAACACCAACCCTTGGGTTTTGAATTGAAAGTTTTTACTCTCCCTAAACCATTTGCTCTGACGCGACTTGATAACCCATCTGTGCAACTGTCTTTCCCATAGATGAAGAGAGAATAGGATGTTAGCACGAAGTCAAACTTAAACAATTTCATCCAGAATTTTAGTTTCGTCCGTTTTCTTTTACAATAACGTTACGCAAGTCAAGCCTCCTAGAAAGATGAGGCATTGAATTTCCTCTAAACATAGATACAGTGCCACATAACAGCAAGTGAGTCTGGAATATCAGTAAAGAAAACAGACCAATCACTACAAAGATCTGATGCTTCAAGATAAACTTTTAAAACAGTGTCACTTAGTAATCAGATTTCCCATTTGACAGGGCTTAGATTACGCTGCCTTTATCCTCTGCAGAAGAGCAAGCCGACCTCTCCCCAAGAAGTTGTGTCCTAGGGATCTAATAGCAAGGCTTCTTTTCTGGAAAGCTGGGTAGTCTAGAGTACCCCTTCTTTGACATCACTCTCAGCTCCACATTGACCTGTTCGGGTCCCATCTATGGGCTAAATAAATCTGTTTAAAAATGATTCGTATTCGATAGGGCTGTCTAAAAAAGTTCATTGGCAAGAAACTGACAGTTACCAAATAACGCTAACTTTATGTCTATGCTAGCCTAAGTTAGATATATAGAGAAAACTATATTATCAATATATATATATGCATATATATATATGTGTGTATGTATGAGTGTGTGTGTCTGTGTGTGTGTGTGTATCTGTGTGTTTGCTATAAACAGTGCTTAATATCATGGATAGACAATTTATATCCAAGTTAAGGTAGCGTGGACATGGAGTCAACGGCGCCTTGTTAGTGACAGACCAAGCACGTGTTCTGAAGACCGCATAGGCGAGAAACTCTCACTAACCAGGTGCCGTTGATTCCATGTCTACGCTACCTTAAGTCTCTCTCTCTCTTCTGTCTCTTACACACACACACATACACACACACACACACACACACACACACACAACATATATATATATATATATATATATATATATATATATATATATAGGCGTGGCGGTTTGTGTGTGAATGAGGCAGAAAGGGAGTCGGGAAGAAAGAAGTGTCTATCAATATGTCAATCTGCCTACACTTTATCTATTCTTTCATTCATCTCTCAATTATATATATATATATATATATATATATATATATATATATATATATATATAATTTTCATTCATCGGCAGGTATCTTGATCTTGTTAAGTGCTTGATGTGGGTGGAGGTAACCACTGAATGTGTGGGGCTGCTTCTCACGCTGTGTTTCGAAATGAAGTCATGACCCTTTTTGTGTTTTCCCCCGCGTCCACTTCACGGTCCCTGAGGCGGCCCCGTTCACTGGGGAACGCCCGCCATCCAGAACGGGTTCAACTGGCACGCGAAGCACTGCTGGCTGGGCGGATAAATTGCACTCTGAGCGCCCTTTGTTCGTGCGCAGTGGGGAGGCCCGCATGTTGAGCGGAAACCATTTTATGCTGTCGTCACTCTACTTGACTGAACGCAAATAAGGAATAAGTGCTGTCGCTGGCTTTTCAGAGCTTCCTTACAAGGATTCCTCCGACAAATCAAAATCTAACTACATAAATGCATTTAATCATTTTCATGACGAATATTGAACTGCAGAACTTGTAGGAAACATTATGTAAGAAAGGCTAGCGAGTTGAAATTACAATTCAACGTGTAAACGCCTCAAAGCAAAGACACTGTACAACGGATCATTTTTTTTTCTTCTTTCTATTATATTCAGAGCAGATCGGATACAATCCAAGTTCACCACAAGGCCAATTTTATAATGCACAGATCAGGGACAAACTTGTTACTAATCTTATTTATATCAACTCCGGGGGTAGCTTTAACTCTTTGGCTACCAAAGTTTCTCCACGGCTATACCTTAATTTTCTTAACTTTTTTTTTTACCTGTATGATGGAATATTTTAAAGGTCACTATCTATTCAACTCAGAACTCATTTCATTTAAATAAATAAGTAAAGTAGTGGCCAAAAGTCGGTATCAGCTAGATAGAGAGGGAGTATCTTTTCACTAGCTCTAGACCAAGGAAAATTTTTTTGCGTCTGAGGTGGAACGCCACACCTAGCATCAGCTCCTTACTTTACCGCACAAATACTGAGTTTAAACCAGGAAACTGAGGAACTATCCATCAGTGGCTGTAGGTTTCCCTGGTGTAACGGCTAACGTTTTGATTGTGACCCATATTAACCAAGTTGGGAACTCACCACGGATAGGATGTGACACAATTCAGAGGGGATCGAACTCGCTATTCAGTAGTATGCATCTGCGAGACTGGCAGGTTCAAGCCGTTCACCATGGAGTACTGGAGGATCGAACTCGCTATTCAGTAGTAATGGATCTGCGCTACCAGCTTGCTAATCATCACACCACGAGGGGATATGCAAGTACCTATTACAGTAGTTATTTTCCTGACCTCCCCTCATGTTGGGCGAACACAAGGTCTTTTTAACGTGGGATCATAGACCAAACTGAAGCTCATGTGGTGATCAATGCAAAAAGTGCGTAGTCCCGTCGGCATTTCCCATCTGATCCAACTTTGTTTAATCCTAGATGGCTTCGAACTACTGTCTCGCTATTACGTTCACGTTCGGACTAATTCCCTTAGGAAAGTTATGAACCCTCTTATACTCAGCTATGGGTTATATAGTATCACTACTGTTCTCAGTCAGCTAGAAACCACAAGGTTCCTAGTTCGATACCGGTCCTCGCCAACCCAGCGTATGAGTAGCACAGGGATCTGTGCGGTAAAGTAAGGAGCTGATGGTAGGTGTGGCGCTCCACCTCAGACGCTAAAATTATCTCCTTGGTCTAGCGCAAGTGTAAAGGGGATAGACTCCCTCGCTGATTGGCTCATACCGACTTTAGGCCGCCCCGACGACTTTACTTTCTTCCTGTTCTTCTGCAAGTACGGCTTTGGCATTAAATATCCCGCAAAGGTTGATGCCCTATTAAACAAAGTAACCAAACAGTCGTGGGGAAATTTGATAGGTAAAAAGTTCAATATTAAACTATTTTTCTATGCAAACATGTTATTGTGCTCCCTCACGGCCTACTAATATTATAATATTAGTAGGCCGTGGCTCCCTGTATACGTTGTAGTTTCCGTGGAAATATCTACAACGTATACAGGGAGCACAATAACATGTTTGCATAGAAAAATAGTTTAATATTTCAACTCTTTACCAATCAAATTTCCCCCACGACTGTATCAATTTTTTGGTATTTTTTTTACTTGTATGATGGAGTATTTAAACGTTTACAATGTATTCACCTCAGAACTCATTCTATTCAAATAAAGTCATATCAATATTGTAATATGAGTTCTTCTGCTAGAGCCGCTGCCTGCAGTTTACGGTAGAATCGCAGTGATGTGAGAACCACTGCGAGCGGTCTAAAGTACATAATGAGTTAATTTAAATAAACGCTATCTATGCTTTTTAGTTTATTGAAAAAAAACTATGGTATTAGCCCTCTTATAGAATGTTCATGTTTTTTCTCACATCAAATAAGACGCAACACATTTTTTCTTTAATAACTGAACATTCTAGCTTCATAAAATATATCTTAAACAAACTAGATTCGATTATCTAAATTAATAGATTATTTTTACAAACTTTGCAGAGAAAAATACTATGGAATAAACCAATGTTGTGTAAATATTTATGAAATTGATTGACAACAAATTTATATATTTATTCCTAGTTGCCCCTGCTTGAGTTTTTATGACAGCCTAAATCCTTTCATGCATGGATTTCACTAATTTAAAGCAATATGCTTTATCAACGCGGTTTCAAATTTCCCGAACAGCTGTTTATAAAACTACATTAATAGATGGAATCTTTCATAGACCATTTACACTTTTGCCTAGCAAATTCCCCCAACGACTGTACCAAATTTGCTGGTATTTTTTTTTACCTGTATGATGGGAATATTTCAAAGTTCACTATCTTTTCACCAGAGAACTCATTCTGTTCAAATAGGGTCCTATCATTATTGTAATCTGAGTACTTCTGCTGAATTATAATGAAATAGATAATTGTGGGAAGCGCGTGGTGTAATGGTTAAAGTCATGGGAAATGGGCTCGTCGCCCCGAGTTCAAATCCTGGATGTGGTAATTGCATTTCACTTTGCGCTAATACCCTTGGGAAAGGTATGAATCCTACTCTCCCTCCAGCTATGGATAAATAGTAGGGCACACTGGTCTCTTTAACCGTGGTTAGGCAACCGGTTTAGGAGAAGGAAAGCTCTGAATTCAAACCTCTTGAACTTAAGAAATTGACCTTGTGTCGCATCCTGCTCGTGTGGAGGGGTTGGTAAATATATATAATGAAATAAACATCAATTTTTGTACTTTTTGGGGGTGTGCTGTGGGAGCTGCTGTGAACAGTTTAAAGTAGGCAAAGAGTTAAAAAGTAACCACATTAAACTGCAATTAATTTTATGTGACATTCCTGAAGAAAAGCTTTTGTTCTGTGTCAAGATGCCTTACCGTTCTGCAAACTTATTTCATCATCAGCAAACTAATTTTCTATCGATGGAACGAGAAAATTATCCAGGATTTCAACGTACACATATACATTGATTATTGAGCTAATAATTGCCATGTATACATATATAAAGATCATTTGGTGTGTATGTATATATGTATGTATGTATGTCCTGGCGAAACTATGAAAATAAAACAATTAACCACAAGGTAAATATAGATACACATTCACTATCGCCAGATCTTACTTTTTGAGCATAAAAAATGAAGATCTAATTTATATTCGACAAGATAATTAAAGACTCGAAGTTGAATAGTAACAGCATGGATTTATTTTGCATTTAATATTTCAAATAGGAGACATTTTCAGAGTGTCTATAAACTTTTTTCTGACGCCCCACTAGGCTAGATCAACGCAAGTTCTTTTTTTGATAGGGATTATAATGGGGCAATTTGCGAGGGTCCAACTCGGTATTCGGTAAGAATGGATCTACGAGACTAACTTTTTCCAACCCCTCTACCCAGGCGACGCTGGATAGCATCTTCTAGTCTCCACAAAATGACATGCAATTCCATATAAAGAGTGGCTTGAGAAATTTAATTTTTTTATTCAAGCAGGTTAACGTTCTAATATTATCACCTTGGTCAAAGCAGAAATATTAATATATAACTTTCCCCCAATTATCCACACGCCATGGATGTTTCTACTTAGCCCACATTAATTCCATCTTCTTCTGTTTGTGTGTTAGTGCTGGGTTTTGTTTGGATGTTCTCTATATAAATCCCATTTACATACATCTAATTTCTTACATTTCTGTCAGAAATATTAACTTCTTTTTCGACGCATTCATTTATATATCTTGTTGTACATGTTCTCTTCTCAATTTTGCATTGAACTTTCTATCCTAACGCTTTGATTTATTTTGTAGTATAACAGTTTAAGCCGCCCAATTTCTTTTATATTCGCACTAAATTTTAGACACTGGTGACTCGGAGTAACCAACGTTTTTCATCAAACTCTACATTGGATTTCCTTCTTCAATATATCTTAAGACTATTTTTCAGTTATTTGTAAACTTCTATTTTGATCATATTTGGTTCATATGCACAGAATATTCCATTTAAAATTATCTAAAATATAAAACAAAATACTTTAAATATACGCTCCTACATTTGGGGCGCTGGTAGTTGTTGTCAGTGATGTAATCCACTGATGACAACCACCAGCGCCCCAAATAGAATAATAGAAATGAAATATCAGGCATACAAACTGTGATCTTCTTCAGGAAAAAAGTGTTTTAATTTTTTTTAAATAACGAGTAATACAAGAAATTAATTCATATTTCCTTTCAATTGTGTAGGTCCATCTGATTTTGGCGGTAAACCGATTTGTTTATGTAAACTTCTGCGCGTGTTTGTTTATATAATACCATTATTTTTCTTCATGATTGGATTATCCCGAAATATATTCCTCGGCATGGCATGTAAAAAGAATTATGCCAATAATTTAAATAATCAAATTTAGTTTGTTTAAAGTATATTTCATTATGCCGGAATGTTAATTAAAGAAAAACATTGTGTGTCGTATATGTTATTAGTTAATCTACTGCTAAATATAATATCTAAGTTAACATTATCTAAGTTAGAAATTCCATACTTCTTAACAAATGACACACACAGACACTTTGCTATATATATATAAGTAGATAGAGCTCAATATCATTGATAGAGCATGTATAGGTTAGTGAAAAGATGTAGGTAACGGCACTAATAATACACATAATTCACTTGGTTTGAAATTTCATATGCGTGAAACAGTCAATTACCAAACTCAGTTGTCTTGGGTACCCTAAAGTAAACTCCAAAAATAAATTAGGACCCAGAGTCTCTAAGGTGGTGTGACACTGAAATCAAGTGGTACCCAGCAACTCCGGCGACACTACCGCTGTCAAACTGCATTGGTTCATTACCTTTTCTTTGGATCACAGCGGCATGTGGAGAGGGGATTTGCTGTTGGGGCAACACTTATCATCCATACGAACAGTACAGGCCACGTAGTTAAAAAAATTTGGACACTACTCCATCGTCTATGGAAAGATGCCAACACTATATATATATATATTATATATATATATATATATATATATATATATATACAAGGTGTTTGGGAGACTTTTGACAGTGTCATAAGGAAAAAGAAAAAAGTGTTTGGTAACTACAAAATTTAATGCTTTGTAAAGAAATTAAACTGGCACGGGAATTACACTACTTTCAGCAACTTTCACACAAAATAACCACCTTTAGCGTCGATCACAGCCTCAATCCTGCTCCGGAACCTGGAGCAAGCTGATGTTACAGTTTCCCGAGGAATTCTGCTGTACGAACGCAATCAGTTCGTCTCTTATATTGCTTTCGTCTAGCCACAGCCTCGTAGTCTCCATTGCAATTCTCCAGGTCATGCCTGATTGTTTTTAGTGTTCAGGGAGCATTGGGCAGCAACCATAATTTCCTTATTTTGATGGCCGGCGCACATCATCATGATACAAGTTATTCTCTTCCATGATTCTGGTAGGTTCCAGAGATCCATTCTATATGTCATCACGTATATGAATGAAAGAGGGCCCAAGCTTTTAAAGGATGCGTAGTGTGCGTCGATACCTCCAATCTACGGCGAAAAATAACCAAATATGAATATGTCAAATTTATCCGAACACCCTGTATATATAATATGGGGTATCGAAGACATGATATCTTTGGTAACTGACAGTTTTCCGCCAATGCAATTTTCAAACCAAATGAATTATTTGTGTTATTAGCGCAGCCAAGTGTATATGCATATATATATATATATATATATATATATATATATATATATATATATAAGAAAGACTTTTATACATAAATAATTATTCTGATTGCTTCCAAAGAGCTTCTTTTTAAATAGTATCATTTGTTTGTCCACCTATGCGATTACCACCTTGGTCTGTCAAAGTATTTCTGCTAATGGCCGCTAAATAGAGTTGTCAAATCTGTATATAAGAAAGGAGCGCGAAGGTCTTATCCTCTTTCTTCCCCTAATAGCCGACATGCAGGTACCTGCTATTATGCTTCTCTGATGGACGGTTTCATTCTCAGAAAACCTCAAATTAGTACGCAGTATACAATGGTCTTACTAGCACACAAGCAGGTATATTTTCCTCCACATAACCTACGATTAAGTAACACTTTTCAAAAATATGTTTCTCACTCACGGGGATGTACGTACGATAAGGATATTTCTCTATACATCTCTATTCACTCATTTTGTATTGTTTCTATTGTGATTGGTCAAGTAAAGGTAAAATACTTTCTAACTAATTATACGTGTTTATAAAAAAAAATCTATTATAGAAAAAATATAGAAATCAAGAAAATGTAAATGCCTATCATATTTCAATTATGGTAAACATAAGAAGAATAACGTTCTGTTCTGAGTTAGAAAAGACAATGAAATAAACTGTTTCATGTGAATATTGATATTGTACAGTTTGTAATGCTCCACCTCAGACGCAAAAACAATCTCCTTGGTCTAGCGCTAGTGAAAAGGGGATAGACTCCCTCGCTGATTGGCTCATACCGACATTAGGCCGCCCCGACGAGTTTACTTTTACTTTATTTAGCTCAGTCGGTAGAGCTTTCGGCTAGAAACCACAAGGTTCCTAGTTCGATACCGGTCCTCGCTAACTCAGCGTATGAGTAGCACAGGGATCTGTGCGGTAAAGTAAGGAGCTGATGGTAGGTGTGGCGCTCCACCTCAGATGCCAAAAACAATCTCCTTGGTCTAGCGCTATTGAAAAGGAGATAGACTCCCTCGATGACTGGCTGATACCGACTTTAGGCCGCTCCGACGACTTTACTTACTTTATGAATAGAAATGGTGCTAGTGCATCTTCTTGGAAGAAACAAAAAACTATTTCATTATAGAAAAATATAGAAGTCACCAATAAATAAATGCTTATAATATTTAAGTCATGTTTACCACATGATTGTTTAAAGTTCTATACGGAGTTAGAAAAGGCAATAAAATAACGTTTCATGTGAATATTGAAATTAAACAAGAAAGTATACAAAACATTTGCATATTTAAATCATTTAAAAAACGTTAAGTCATACGATCAAGTACATTTAATCAACATCTTTTCATTTAAAATTATTAAACACAGAATATTGGATGAAAATAGCAAAATATGCAAATCAGCAGAATATGCAAATCATGAAAGAATAATAACTTATAAAAATATTTAAATCAAAAAAGATATATTAATTCGTAAGGAGAAACACACGTTGTTAAAAATATCCCTATACAAATATGTATAGTACTTTTTAAAACAATTTGTATCGTTTATTTCTTAACGGCGCCGGGTTAGCTCAGTCGGTAGAACGCTCGGCTAGAAACCGCAAGGTTCCTAGTTCGATACCGGCCCTCGCCAACTCAGCGTATGAGTAGCACATGGATCTGTGCGGTAAAGTAAGGAGCTGATGGTAGGTGTGGCACTCCACCTCAGACGCAAAAACAATCTCCTTGGTCTAGTGAAAAGGGGATAGACTCCCTCGCCTATTGGCTGATACCGACATTAGGCCGCCCCGACGACTTTACTTTTACTTTATTTATTTCTTAACCATTGACATAATTATGCATGTATTATATAGTGTTATATACCCATTTAAATATTGGAGATGTATTTTAGTATTTGTATCCGTTGTTGGAAATACATATACCAGGTTTGGGCATAGGTGTGAAGCATTAACGTACTATATTATGCTAATGTTATTACCATAATATGTTAGTCAAGGAATAAATATCAGAAAACTCTGTAGTTTTTTTTAGCTTCTTTTATTTAGACGAGTGGTGAATTTTCAGGACAGTCACGTCCCTTCTTCCTGACCGTAAATTGTAGTAGTGATCTTGTGGCTGCTTGTCCGGTACGTTGGAATGGTGTGGTGGTGCTTGTTGCTGGTTTGTCCACACCATTCCAACGTACCGGACAAGCAGCCACAAGATCACTACTACGATTGACGGTCAGGAAGAAGGGACGTGATTGTCCTGAAAATTTACCACTACGTCTAAATAAAAGAAACTAAAAAAAAAAACTACAGAGTTTTCTGATATTTATTCCTTGACTAACATATTATGGTAACAACATCTTATTATAATGGAGATTGTGTGTTTTTCTGTCTGTAACCGAAACTATATTACTACTCAAGTCACAATTCCCTTAGTTATTTACGTCACATTCTCCATGATTCTATTTCTATTTAAACCTCAATTAATAATAAAACTGTTTGACATTATTAATACTGTTGGCCTTACCAACATACTAATAACATGCAATTGTATTTATATATACAACAAAATACAAGTTTTCAGTGTAAACGTAAAGCTAATTTGCATATTGATATTAAAAAACTGATTTTAATAAAAATGTGCTTGGTATTATTGATTTCTAATTGTTTGGTTTTATCTTATTGAATATGATTAAAAATCTCTTCAATAAATCCTAAAAGAAATTCATTAACAAGAAGAAATAACAGTAATTTTATTCTTTACTTCCTATTTTAACTAAATAGTTAAATTAGGAAAATTTAGCATTGAAAAACGGAAGTGATGAAAGAGTAAGTTTCAAAGTTGTTCTATTTTCCGATTATACCCCCTCCGTTTAAAATCTTTTTATTTGAATTCTTAATTAGTTTCATTAGCCTTTCTGATTTAATCTAATATTTTATTACATTTAAACTTAAATACTTGCACCCGGAGGGTGCATATATTTGCTAGTTAGCATAATATAGTATGTTAATGCTTCACACCTATGCCCAAACCTGGTATATGTATTTCCAACAACGGATACAGATACAAAAATACATCTCAAATATATATACGCACTAGAAGCATACGGAGACACAAAATCTACAACATTTATATAGTGGGTATATAAATGGTGAGTGGAGAGAGAGGAGAAGATGAGGACTTACTTGTTCTACTTCGTCGGCGGCCATCTTTCTCTGGGCTGATTCTGCCTTCTGTTGGGCTAGGTGTTTGTGCTTATTTCTGGAGTAGGTAATAAACAATCAAGACGTATTGTTTTTCAAGACGTCTAATCTTTATTCAAAGCCCAAAGCCCAAAAGAGTTTTCAACCGCGCAATTAGAAGTTGGCATCTTAGGAGAGACGAACATTACGTCTAATCCCGTTTACGAACGACCAAAATCTAACCAACTAAACTTAACTTCTACTCTCCCGCTCCTGTTGGCAGAAGTCTAGGGATCATATCAAAGTCATTACCTATCAATAATATAACCGGCTACGATTTTGAATTTCAACGAATCTTAATTTAAAATCTAACTACACTTACACATATAATTCCTAGGCTACCCATGAATTAGGTAACAATAGTAGATTACGAATATATTGTGTAATTGCAGGCAGACAATTGTGTGATGCGGTGACATGGAGATGATATCGATGTCCTCAGGTGCAAGTTTCATCAAAAGGTATCTCGAATGTTGTAAAGTAAGTGTAGTGTCTTCTTCCTGTGAGCTGAGCGTCATAGGTGAAGTGTCACGTGATAGGGACTCGGGAGACACAGAGTCCCGTGATCACAGAGATGAGTGAACTTTGTTGTTGCTCAGCAGAAAAGCTTGTGGATATGAATTCTAGTCAAGATTAAAATTTACGGTTGACACATTGCTTCCTCCTTCCGAAAAGAAGAAGAAGAAGAAGAAGAAGAAGAAGAAGAAGAAGAAGAAGAAGAAGAAGAAATTTAAGGGATGCATGAATTATGAAGCTGACTTTCTCTGTCTCAGGGGGTTCCCGTGGCGTAATTGCTAGCGTACTGGACTGCGACATTCTAGTAAACAAGTCACGCTTTTAGGTTCACTTTCGGACTAATACCCTTGGGAAAGAAAGAGTTGAAGAATATGAAGGTGACAAAAATACCAACCATACCAAACATTCTGTAAAAGACACAGGAAGAACTAAGATTCGAAGAACAGTTGAGACGGTACAGACTACACTACTGTTAAAATTGGCTAGATTACTTAAGACATACCCTAGAGATCTGAGGAGACTTGCTGCCACTCGAACTTAGCTCTGGATTAAATAGTACCACTACTGTTCTACAAAGTTGGCTTTGCCATTAAATAACCCAGGAAGGTTGCTATGCCATTAAACAAAGAAGCCAAACAAAAACCAAACCTGCATTTGTCTTACCAATCAAAACCATTTTTGTGCTTTATATAAAACTCTCACTCCGTTTAATAGCCTCGTTTTACATATTTTGATCTTCAGATATCCACATGAACTGACGTAGTATTGTCTACATTGAATCCCAAGGTCAGGTCAATGTGTAGATAAAACAAACAGACTACTGGGACTTTCTTCTTTTGTAGCAATCCTAGAATAGGCACAGAAACGTATAAACCCCATCCTAGTAGTACAGGCATTTGTGGAAGTCACTCCAATCCCAAGCAACACGGATTCACCTTGCTACCGTGTAATAAACTGCACTTTCATCTCAGCGCAAATTAGATCGGCTCATTTGCAGGTGTTACAAAGATTCGCGAAGCAATTAGCTCGTAAAGAAATCGCTTCTATTTTTATGAAAATCTTTTCTTTTTCTCTCCCTTTTTTATTAAATTGGCGAAAGTTGTTGACGTCACGTATTCTCAAGCTTCTTGAACTGTTCCATTTTATTTATTTTTTTAAATTTTTGGTCATGGCACAAATGGCGCGAAAACGGTGAGATGATTCTCAAATGGCGACTGCCTCTCAGTTAGCCTTGGGATAAATTTTGGTATCACACGAGTCTTCTGTTTCTTAAACAGTATAACGATTTTTTCGTGGTCAAGTTATTTTTAGTGTTGCTATTGAAGGAAAGCATTAATGTTCATATCGTTATTTAATCTATAAATTCTATTTCGGTTATTTAATTTTAAGGCCAGGTGCATTTAATTTATTCACTTTCAAATATGCTCCACCGACATTTTGATTCTGTTCGCTTTAACTAGCTCCATGCTTTCTTCTTTTTCTTCTTCTTCTTCCTTCCTTCCTTCCCCGACTGCTATTAATTGCATTTATTCGTATCGGTGCATGCGTAATAAAGAAATATGAAGAGAAAACAATTTCCCATCAAAATACGTTTGCTGCTTATCTGCGACGATGCTCTATAAAAAGACGGACGGAAATATTTTACCGGAAATCTTTCTGAAGATAAGATATTTTTTCTTTATTGAGAATGAGGGAAGAAAACAAAGATGAGACAAGAAAAAAAAAAGAACAAGAAATTGTAAAAAAAAAAAAAAATAGGGGGTCCGTGCATTTTTATTCCTTTATCAGATACCCCAATAGAGTTACTGATCTAAAAATCAAGATTTGTTTTTTTTTTAATTCTTTTTATATAGAAATAACCGCAGACATCAAGAAATCCCCCCAATGTGATGGGAAAGAAACGCCGATATTTTTTAATGCTTATTTATTTCTTTATCGCATCATTTTGACATCTTTCGCGTTTTGATTGATTGGGCAAATAATATGTTTGTATTGATCGGTATCGATCTTTGTCCAAGAGATTAACAGATGTACTGGGGTTTCGATAACCAGGAAGCCAAAAATCTAATTCCTCTTTTCAAAGAAATCTAATTCCTCTTTTCAACGTAAGGAATGGATTTTTAAGTGACATATATTTATCCAAACACGTTTTTATGTATATTGAATTATGCAAGCCCGAGACTGTCCATCTTTTTTTTGTGTGCGTGTGTGTGTGTGTTTTCCTTTCAAAAAGCTTGAAGTCAAACTGGGGAAACGATGCTGGGAGATAGTATTATGTCAATACATCCAAGTGGGAAAAGCTTTTTGATACTAAAATCAACGACAACAAAAACAACAAACGTATAAAAGAAACAAGCATTCTAACTGGAATCAGATACAGACCAATGGCTCCGGTTGGCAACTTGTAACAATATTCTAAAGCCCTTTGAAAATTGGTTCTTTGAAATCTTTAACTTTATGCTATTAAAACGGATATTATTATGTATTATGAATTACCAAAGTACGCTGCATTCAGACAGTCACCATAAATATGAATCTGTCTCAGTCGGTAGAGCGTTCGACTAGGAACCATATGGTTCCGGGTTCGATACCGGCCCTCGCAAACTCAGCGTATGAGTAGCACAGTGGGGAGATGACGGTAGGTGTGGCGCTCCACCTCAGATTAAAAACAATCCTCTTGGTCTAGCGCTAGTGAAAAGTGTATAGACTCCCTCAATGTCTGGCTGATACTGACATTAGGCCACCGACGACTTTACTTTTACTATAAGTACACACCTTGTTATACATCATCATGAAGTCCTGGAAGGGGTAAACTCTGAATACAAGTCAGCTTTATTCTACTTAAAACAACACTCCACTTTGGCACTTAGGCTGGACAGGTCGCCCGATAGACCCTTCTGATCAATCCGTTGGCCCAGTCAACCCTTAGCATCTATATTATTATCCCGACCGTATGCAGCAAGATTAATTTGGCAAGGACTACTAATGGAAGTGGGGGAGGAAGAAATAAATAAATAAGAGATGATGAAGGTTTAAAAAATAGTGATGAGCCAAAACAGGATGAACGATGATTTGACCGTAGCGTGACCCCGAACTGAGAATTGAGTGGCAACCGGAAGTCGGGTGTTGACCGCAACCGAAAGTCGGATGTTAACCGGAAGTCACGTGGTGACGTGGAACAACGAAGAAATGTATCGGTCTCTTTTTGCTTTCGGGCGCCTAGGGGAACGGACCGGTCTTTGGACCCTAGCATGGGGTCACAGTAGTTTAAAAGTTTCTCTCTCTCTCTCTTTCTCTCTGCCTTTCCTCCTCTCTGGTACGAGCCCACTAGACGAGCACGGTAATAAAGGCTAGCAGTTGTGACGACATATTTCTCGTGTTATAATTTCTATCAACACCATTTTAGCACTGTGAATTTGGAGGCACGTGGACGATATAATATATACGCCGCCGCCACCTTACAGTTATCGTTTCAGTACACCGGAAAAAAGGACAACGTTACTTATATCATTTTGGTACCGTGAAAATATACCACAACGGTACACGTATCGCTCTTATGGCAAACCCTCGGCACTTTTTATCATATATGTGATAGAAGGCAGATTAAGTGTCTAAGTGTACTAGGTAGAATGTTAAAGTGCAACTAGTATTGAGGTACAATTTCTAGAGCTCAGATGAGTGGGAAGTACCCCTTCATTACCATTACTCCCTATTCTACTCTGACACGAAGTGGTAGTACCTGTTATGGGTTAAATAGAAAAAAAGTTTCAAAAATGTTTCAAAAATGAGTTTCAAAGGTTTTTTATTACTCAACAAGAATGAATAAATCAAAGACGTCTTCGGCATAAAATAACCCAATGTTTGATATGCCGTTAAATACACCAACCAATAAACCAACCAACCAATCAATCAATCAATATCTTACAAATTAACTATGTGTGACATCCTACACGTGATTGAAAGGACAATGTAAATACATGCAATCATCATCATCATCATCATCATCATCGACCCATGCTGATAGCACGGATTCTCATGACTCTTTCTTGCCACTCGCTCCTATCAGTCATTGGTGTATGCAAATCTTCCACACGGCATCCAGAATCTGCATAGAGCTGATTAATGTTTCCCCTGGTCGGCCAACACTGGTGTGTCCATGTGTATATGTCCATAGAAGAATGTCACTTAACAGGAGTAAGTGTTTCATACATTTTTTTGTCTTTTTTTAATACAGCAGTTCGACTCATTCATTCTACGGCCTTCTTCAAGTGTACAAGTAATCAAGGATTAAACAAAGTTAGGTATATTATACTGTACTAGTTACTTGGGTATCCGAATGTGATGTAATGATTAGAATGATAGCGTCCTAGAGCCATCACTACTGAATATCGATCCTTGATTCTCGCCGGATGTCCCATACTCGTAGCTTTGTGTCACATCCTGTACATGGCGAACGGGTTGGGTACATAGCAACTATACTAGTTAGTTTTTTAAAAGATTTCTTTTTTCCACGCTTCTCTAATTGTCATGTTTCTTCTTCTTTTCTTTTTTCATTCTTTCTTTCTTTAATTCTTTTAGCATATGTCTTTCTATTTTCCTTTCTTTCTTTCCTTCTTTCTTTCTTTTTTTTCATATATTTCTTTCTTTCTACCTTTCGTTATTTCTTTTAATGTATTTCTTTCCTTCTTTTTTTTTTCTTTCTTTCCTTCGTTCTTCCTTTCTTCTATTTCTTTCTTGCTTTCGTTTTATATATTTCTTTCGCTGGATGCCCCATACCGTACGAGTACTACTGTACGAGTTATATTTTTTAAGTTCTTCTCTTTATTTCCCTGTTTCTCATATCATTTTTCGATTTTTTTCTCCTTTAATTTTATACTGATTTATTTTTGTTTACAATAAGTAGATTCAGTCCCATCTGAAATATGTTTAGCGTGAAGGCAACGAGAGTCGGGTTGGGTAAAAACATTCAACTGGTCAATTTATTTGGTAATTTCCTTTCGGCTCAGAGGTTGAAGGCTATCCTGGATTTAGTCATAATTGTTCGTTTTAGATTTTTGTAATAAATCAATCTTTATCGCTAATAACAAAGTTGTCTAAAATATATATTTTCTGCATTGAACTAGAAAGGAAAGACAAAAGCACACAGACTGATGTTCATTTTCTTAACTTGATGTGAACCCCGGGTTTTATATGAGATGTAGATATGTTCAATAAATATTAATAAAACTTCAAAATTGATTTACACCACCCTCACACACACACACACACACACTCACATATATATATATATATATATATATATATATGTGTGTGTGTGTGTGTGGTGTGTGTGTGAGAGAGAGAGAGAGAGAGAGAGAGAGAGAGAGAGAGAGAGGGGGGGTGGTGTTATATGAAAGCGCTTGGGCTAGAGGTTAGAATCTTGGAAAATGGACTCGTCAATTCGAGTTCAATTCCTAGACGAAGCTGTTGGCATTTCACAATGCGCTAATACCCTTGGGAAAGGTATGAATCCATATATTCTCCCTCCAGCTATGGGTTAAATAGCAGGACAGACTGGGCTCTTTAACCTTGGGTAGGTAACCAGTCTAGGAGAGGGATAACTCTGAATTCAAAATTCCTGAGGTCGGTCGTTGATTGGGTTTGTGGCATTCCTTGATGCACCAATTCTTTCCAATCGACTATACCAAAAAGTGCGGAATGTTCCTACACAAACCTTCACCACTATAAACAAATCACTGTGTTGGTAGTTCATCGAATGAACACTCATGCGTCGAAAATCGACGAGAGAGTCCATATATAATATATATATATATATATATATATATATATATATATGTTTGTAAAAGAAGTTGTTTCCCGACCGCGGTTTCGGTGTTATTCTAACACCTTCATCATGGGCTGGCGTAACATTGTTTTTTTTTTCATTTACACACAACAAGACTTTGGTTTGCTGGATCTCCATGATGAAGGTGTTGGAATAACGCCGAAACCGCGGTCGGGAAACAACTTCTTTTACAACTATTAATGCTCTATATTCACAATATATTGAGCCCTATTGGATTAACTACTTACGCTAGGTTTACATAGTAGTACCCATAAATAAATAAATAAATAAATATATATATATATATATACAGTTTGCAATATTTATAAATCAAGAGTTCTCAATAATGGTGATAGAGTATATGCAGGACTTTTAGTTTCCCACTTATGTGTTCAAGTCCAATATGGTTAGGTTAGGTTGCCTGAGTTTTATGACATGACAACTCTTGTGGGTTATTTCATGCCGAAGACTTTTTTTAAATTCATTCTTGATGGGTATTCAGTTTTTTTTATTCAACATTTTAAACAATTTCTAAAATATTTTTTATAGATTTTACCCTAACAGATATTACCACTCCAGTTTGCGTAATAGAAGCGGGACCTTTTTAGAGTCCGTCCATGTAGCATAGTCGGTCGCATATAAGTTCTCGTATCGTCGATAATACGATTTAAAACTTATATCTTCATCTGGTGCGTAAGTAAAAGTTTCTATCGCTGTCCAGATAGCATTCTCTGTAAACGCGTTCTCGTTGTCTGCGTTTTGGCCCCCATCAGTTATCATTTTCATAAATGCTGTTCGAATTGAGATTTTTGTATTTTAATCAATTTTTGTTCAGTTTGTAATTGTCTTTCCTGCAATTTTTTTCATTTTTGTAATTGTCTTTCTTGAAATGATTGTTCAGTTTGTAATTGTCTTTCTTGAAATGTCTTCTGTGGATCAATTTGTTGTTGTTGTTGGAATTTAATTATTTCTAACATTTGTCCCTTAAAATCCTCCATGTCAAATAGTATGTAGAACGAACCAAAACGTTTTTAGAGAGGCATAATGTCAAGGAAGAGGCATTTCGCATTCCCCAAGATCCAGGTTTTGGAACTTCCACATTAGATGCCTTTGAACGTCAAACCAACATAATCGCATACGCGAGGAAATTACGATAGCCAAGAGCCGTTGACTCTGTGTTTACACTCTCTTATCTTTTATATATATATATATATATATATATAATATATATATATATATTATATATATATATATCCTCCCCCATGGTTGAGCACTGTAAGGGGGGGACATCAATTGAAATTTAACCGTTTGGCGTTAACCCGTTACTCGTCTGTCCGCTGTTTAAATTCTTGAGTTCTCTGGTGATTGTAAAAACATCCCGTGTATGGATATAGCAATTAATTATTCAGCCCAGAAATAAACTTCGAAACACGTGTTTGTGGATGACTGATATATATATATATATATATATATATATATATATATATATATATATATATATATATATATATATGAGGAAGAATGGATAAAGAAAAGAAAGTACAGAATGGATAAGAAAAGATGAATTTAATCAATATCACTTACGCATGTGTTTCGGTTAGTTTATCTATGTGTACACGATTCAAATTATTATTATTATTAAATAAACAAATTAAATGAAATAATAATAATAGAAAAATGTAAAAATGTTTGAATCGTGTACACATAGATAAACTGACCGAAACACATGTGTAAGTGATATTGATTAAATTCATCTTTTATTATCCATTCTGTACTTTCTTTTCTTCCTCATATCGTCGGATTCAATTCCAATTCCATTTTTACACACACACACACACACACAC
>CM042141.1:124634915-124689915 GCA_023376005.1 Doryteuthis pealeii
AGGTGTAAAGACTAACGTGATGGACAGTAACATCGTAGTAAGCGAGTTCGAACTCCCGTAGGGCTATTACGTTTACGTTCAGACTTTTAAGCTTGCCAAAGGTATGAGCCTCCTCATTCCCCCGGCCGCGTGTTAAATTGTATCACTCGTTTTCTTCTCCAATGATAGTTGTGGCATTAGATAACCCAGGAAATTTGAACAAAGAAAACAAACAACAACCTTCTTAACCACCAGGTAAAACTTTGTGGTTGTTTATTTAACAGAATAAATCTTACAATGAATTTGTTTTATCTTGTGGCAAGTTTTGTATATCTTATGTAAAAGTTGTAGATTTTATTTATTTTTGTTGAAGCTGAATCGTCTTGCATATTTCTTACCAGGGAAGGCAGTGATTTTGTAAATTTATGTTGTAGGATTTTGCTTGGAAGACTTCTCAAGACGCCCATGCTTTTTTGTTGACTGTAGGCTGTGCTCCAGGCAGGCTACGGATGGCTTAGACACCGCGACTCCTTGTTCCTCTGTTAAAGTTTATCGGCAATTGCAACTGGTGTTATTCAAACTGTTTGTCTGCTAACTTCCTTTTGCTTGAACTTTTGTACTTTAGACTAGACATACTTTATCATCATCATTAGGTCGCACTGACAGCATTCATTTCCATGATCCTCCCTCGCCATCCCTCCCTATCGGTCATCGCACTTGGCAGGTTTTCCTCACGGTATCCAGGATCCACACAGAGCTGATTAATAAAGGTTTTTACTGATATGTCCATGTGTAGGTGTCCACAGGAGAACGTCACTTATGAGTCTGTCCTTGCTTCACCAGCAGGGTCCAGCAAGTTTTGTTTGTCTTATGTGGATGGTTCGTGTGATAGGAGGTAAATGTTCCTACAGCTGCTTTTTAGAGATGCTGTTTCCAATATTTGTTCAAGATAGCATGCATTATCCTTGTTTTAGTTTCCATCTAGCTTTTCTCTAAGCGTTTGGTTATAGTTCAGGTTGTGCAGTCATACAGTATAACTCAACCGGCTACAGCTTAGACACATTCTCATTTTATCTAAACAGAGAGATCAGACACAGTATATAACTGTGGATAGATTAGTTTTGGATGGAAATTCTTGAAACAATATGACTGTATAAACAACTGATATTATGAAATAGAAATAGTTACTTTAAAACATAATTGTAAATAAATTATTGTTATTAGATAGGGATACTTTAAACTATACAAATGTCTGCTGGCAAATGATATAAACAAATAATTAAAATTGTTGCCGCTGTTACATACTCGCAAATCGGGGCCACGATTTTATAGCGGTTCATCAGGGCGCTGCAAGCAAGGGACCGGCATACTGATAATTTTAAAAGGCATACGTAAAAATGTTGTCCATATCCTTTCGACTTTTTCGATATTTTCGATTTCTTAAATCCTTCTTTTTCTGCCTGAAGATGTGTAAAGAAGTGCATGAAACCAAATGATCGCAAATAATCATCCATGTAATTGAATATATATATATATATATATATATATATATATATATATAACTAATATATATATATATACAATTTCAAAAATATAATCGAATACATAAGGAGTGTCCGCAACAATCAACCGACGTAATTTGCGATCCATAAACATAACAACACAAAATCTCTTCAAAGAAACACCAGTAGCAACCTGACGATAGTGAAATAACCTGAAATGTGGGTAGTTGCTTATGAAAAACTTTTATATTTAAAAAATTCAGCAAATAAATAAAGCTCCTACAAATTTGTGGTTGAGCACTGTGATTTCTTTGTTTCATCCCAAAACAAATTTTTAAATATCTATCTATCTATATCTATATCTATCTATCTATCTATCTATCTATCTATCTATCTATATATATATATATATATATATATATATATATATATATATATATGGTGGTGTGGCGGTGGACTCTCCTATCGTGAACGATAGATGAAGATCAGCAGCGAGTGATTTGTTTCCTCCCATGTTGTGCATGCTATCAAAAAGACAATTTGTGATTCCTTGAGTGTGATAGCAGCCCAGCTTTGCTGCCAGCTATGAAGTCACACTGACAAATGAAATGTTCTAAGGTGGGAGACAGACATTTTTGTTTTAAACTTAGGCAGAGTTGATCTCGATGCTTCAGTCTATTTTCTTCAAAGGTCTTTAGTCTAGCGAAATATGTCTTACGCCATTCCTTCCGATTTGATGCTAGATTTTCCCAAGCACTCAGGTTAATATTGGGGCGTTCCAAATTGTCCTTCAGTTTGTCTTTATAGCGTAGGAGAGGACGTCCAATTGAACGCCTAGCCTTTGGTAATTGTCCGTATAAAATCTTCTTTGGAAGCCTGTTCGCATTCATCCATGAACGCTGAATATACATACACACACACACACACATATATATATATATATGTATATATATATATATATAGTATTACATACACACATACATACACACATACACACACGCATATATATATATATATATATATATATATATATATATATATATAAGATGTATAAAAAAAGGATCGACATTTTTTTACTTTTTGAAAAACCTTGTATTCTGAAAAAAAAAGTTCCATTCATTGTTCATTTCTATCTTGGTAAATACAGCTTCAAACTCGGCACTTTTAGGACGCACCTTGTATTCTGAAAAAAAAAAGTTCCATTCATTGTTCATTTCTATCTCGATAAATACAGCTGAAATCTCCATACTTTTATGACACACCTTGTATATATGTATTTATGTTGTATAGGTTTCAGTCTAGACCGTAAAAGAATGGTTGCATCGGTCTTATAAATTAGTTGTCGGATAGACAAGCGGGGAGTTAGTATGTATATGGATTCCTGATTGAATAAATATACTATTACCAAATACTATTATTCGCTATTATTACATATATCTCCTACTTCTCTTTGTGTGTGAGTATTTGGCCGCCATTACCCACGACAAAATATACAAGGTGTATCAAAAAAGTATCAACATTTTTCAAGCTCTTGACGCACCTTGTATTCTAAAAGAAAATTCCATTCATTCATCATTTCTATTTTGGTAAATACAGCTTTAAACTTGATACTTTTGTTACACACCTTGTATTCTGAAAAAAATTAATGAATGGAATTCTTTTTTTCAGAATGCAATGTGTGTAAATAGTACAACAAAACTCGATACTTTTTTGACACACCTTGTATATAGGACATTCACAATTATGATCCACTCTTTGCGGGGAAACCCCTTGAAGTCTGTTACTGAAACTTTAAGTTTTTATTTCTATTTTTGTCATTTCTCTATAGGAAGTTGAACGATTTGATGAAGATCTATCAAATTTAGTCTCTATAATTATTGAACCACGGGGAAGATTTTCCTCACAGAAAATAAAACAAGAAGAGGAACCCTCACAAACAAGGGGTCTATAAAAATAAATATCAATCATGAAAAAACGATACTGTTCCAATATACAACTAATCATACAGAAACTGAATGTTCAAACTTCAAAGAAAAAGTCCCAAATTATTATGTCTTATTAGAATAATTATTCACATTTAATTAAAATTTAGTAATTAGATGGAGACGTAAAATAATTACATTGAATTATTGCTAACAATCTGGATAAAAGCAAGTGCTTTAATCGATAAGTCTCTTAAGTGTCACAAAAAATATTTCCCTACAGCCTCTGTCAAAATTTTCACAAAATCTTATTATAATGTAGATTGTATGTTTTTCTCTCTGTAACCGAAACTATATCACCATTCAAGTCACAATTCCCTTAGTTATTAACATCACATTCTCCATGATTTTATTTTTATTTGACCCTCAATTATTAATAAAATTGTTTTACATTATTAATACTGTTTGCCATATCTACATAGTATTTACCGCGTACCCCACTTGTACGGGTCAGGCACAAAGTCCCTATTTATGTGGGACCACCCACAAGCCGAAGCTCATGGGGTGGCGGGTGAAAAAATTGCCTCGATCCCGTCGGCATTCCCCCTCAAGGGGGCGCCTCAGGCACTGGGCAATAAACCCAGCCCTGCCCCTTTAAATCAAGGGGGCAGGTGTTGCCTGGGGGGATGGCCCCCTGGGATCGACGCTGTTAATTATAGCAATGGTCCAGAGGCCGAAGCCACTGTTGACCATATCTACATACTAATAACATGTAATTGTTTTTATATATACAACAAAATAGTGGTTTACTGTGTGAACAGGACAGCTAATTTGCATATTGATATTAAAAGTTTGATTTTGATAAATATGTGTTTAATATTATTGATTTCTAATTGTTTGGTTTTATCTTAACGAATATGAGCAAACGTCTCTTCAATAAATCTTAAAAGAAATCCGTTAACAACAAAAAGTAACAGTCCTTTTATTATTCACTTCCTATTTTAATTAAATAGTTAAATTATGAAAATTTAGCAATGAAAGACGGAAGTGATGGAAGAGTAAGTTTCAATTGTTCTATTTTCGATTAAACCCCCTTTTTCAAATCTTTTTATCTGAATTCTTATTTAGTTTCATTAGTCTTTCTGATTTAATATAATATCCTATTACATTAAAACTTAAATACTTGCACCCGGAGGGTGCATATGTTTGCTAGTAGTATTAACTTCTTTTTATAACATAGAAGATAGAATGTATAATGGAACACATTTATATATTAATACTGGTGTTCCTAAATCTTCCGACAATTATCATCCTGCAACACCCTCTGGTTAAAAATGAGACCATTCAAATTGTTCAAGATCCAATGATAAATCTAAATCCAGATTATCTGATGTCGCTTAATCGCTTCGTTAGAGTCCGAGTAGTGTAGTCGTACAGTTGCACTGGTAAAACTACGGCTTGGGAGAAGTTTTCTTACTAAACCAGAAGAGTGACACAGAAGAAAATGTTATTGGAAACCATAACAACTTAAGTTCCGCTTTTGCTCACAGACCAAAGGTCTGAGACCTCTACTATCCATCTTCTAAATTAGATAAACATTCCAGTTTTAATTTCTTGAAAGTCAAAATATTTGAAGATATATAATTCTCTGTCCCATTCAATACACAGTATAATAATTTTATTTGAACGAATGGTTATGGATGTAATCGATTTCAATATATCTCAAACGGGAGGGTCCGCTTGTTAAATGTCGGGGCTTGGCCTTCGTCTAATGCGCCAATGATTTATATATAATTTGGAGCATTGATTTTGCAATCTGTATTGACTTCCATAAATGCAATGAATAATACAGCTATATATTACCAAAATTTCCATTATGTTTGCATCTACGCAATTATGTAATTGTAACTCAGGAAAAAAAAACGGCACATCATAGCGAAATGTTTATTATAGGAATTCATTCAAAATGCTCTAACTTAGAGAATAAAGTGATTTCTGGACCACTTATACTCTCTGTGATAATTTTCAGGGCTCAACGTATCGCACTGGACATGCTTTTTATTAGCTAAGTTCTTATTAGTGGTTTGGTTTGGACAGTGGTCAGTTTTAATACTGAAGTCAATTTATTAATAATTTTATGTTTGCAAGCATTTATATGATTTTAAGTAGCTATTTCTATATAATAATAATAATAATAATAATAATAATAATAATAAAGCAACATTTGATAAGACGCAACGAAACAGTACATGTAGACTGCGCGGTAACAAAGATGAGACTGTAAACCATGTATTAAGTGAACGTAGTAAACTAGCACAACGGGAATACAAAACTAAGCACGACTGGGTTGGGAAGGTGATCCACTGGGCATTATGCAAAAAATTAAATTTTGACTTTACAACAAACTGGTATATGCATAAACCAGAATCTGTTCTTGAGAATAAAACACATAAAATTCTCTGGGACTCCGAGATAAAGTCGGATCACCCTATCACAGCCAGGAAACCAGATCTAGTGTTGACTACCAAAAATATAAGAGAACTTGTCAACTGTTGGACTTTGGTTTCAAGTTAAAGTAAATTATTTCTAATTATGGTGCACATGAAGTTATTGGTTTGTTGGTCGGTTGGTCGGTTGGTTGGGTTTTTATAGTATATCAACCCATTGCGTTATTTTATACGAAGACGTTTGTCTTATTCGTTCTTCATGGGTACTGAATTTTTTAAACACATTTTGCAAACTCATGTTTCTATTTAAGCCATAGATGGAACCCTAACAAGTTCTACCACTCCGGGTCTGGATTAAGGTCATACCTAGGACATGAAGATTTTCAACCACTGCCTTATAGCACCCCATGAAGTTGAAAAAATTTCTTTTAATATAATCACATGCTTGCTTTAGTTTAGGTGATCTCTACAAACATTTTCTTTTTATCATCAAACCTCCTCAATAGCTACAATATAATCATACCAACAATGAAACTAATGAGGTCAAGTTATTGTTTGGGAATTATTGGATTCTTAAATTCCTCGTTTCATTTAAAATTCAGATAAGCAAATGAAGGAGAGTAATGACCTAATTTTTTTTTCTTTTCTTTTCATTTTAAAAATGTTTTTCTCTTTTTTTGACCTTTAATGACCATTTGTAGAAATTGTGCATTTCTACCAACTTATTAATAGATATAAAGTTTATATGAATTATTTATAACAATTTATTGATATTATTGAAGTTAATGAAATATCTAACATAAAATGCATTTCCCTTGGTTAATTGATAATTAATTAATAAACATTAAGTTAAAGAAAATAATTTCAACCAATACTTAGGGGCCGGGATAGTTCAGTCGGTAGAGCGTTCGGCTAGAAACCACAAGGTTCCTAGTTCGATACCGCTCCTCGCCAACTCAGCGTATGAGTAGCACAGAGATCTGTGCGGTAAAGTAAGGAGCTGATGGTGGGTGTGGCGCTCCACCTCAGATGCTAAAAAACAATCTCCTTGGTCTAGCGCTATTGAAAAGGGATAGACTCCCTCGCTGACTGGCTGATACCGACTTTAGGCTGCCCCGACGACTTTTTACTTACTTATAAGACGCATGTTTATCATAAAATAGCCCAACAAGGTTTGACACGCTGTAAAATCCAACCAACCAACCAGCAAGATCTTAAGCCACATCACGCGCGGTCTTGCGTCGTCTTACGTGACATCATCAATCTCGTCATCCTACGCATTCTACTCACGGTCAAACCAACATACGGATCACAGTTGAACATCCAGGCGCCCTTGTTCGAGCGCAAACATTCGGCTGTTTATCCACAAACTCAACCCGTTACTTTTGTGAGTATTGACATTTAGCAGTCAATCATCACTGAGTATAAATCCGCCAATTCTCATGTACGTTGTCTTTTGAGACGCAAGTGTTGCTGTGTAGATTTTCTTTTTTTTTTCTTTTCTTTTATTTCCTCAGAACTGATAAGCCGTGTTCGGATTAATTGTTCTTATTCCTTACCGATGTACGCTGTTGGTGTCGATATGATTTTCACAGAGTTGCGCGCGCATCCAATGAAAACGTTCACGAATTTATCCAAGCCTTTGTTGATAAAACTGACAACGCCTCTCGTGAAAGACAGCATTTCTTTACCACCGAATCATTGATATTTCAACAATTTCTTCACGTATCTTGATCGCTCGATTTTTACTTCTTTCTTTTTGTGTTCGAATATTCATCATCAGCTTGAACTACGTCAATATTTCCCCAAAACATTCAGTTCAGTCGATATTTATTATTATTATTATTATTATTATTATTATTATTATTACTCTCAGTAGATATTATTTTATTCTTTTCCAGTTTTTTCCCATCAGTCCAAGTCCGATGATAATTCTTTGTTAAATGGCATATCAACCTTCGTGGGTTATTTAATACCAAAACCATTCTTGTAGAAGAACAGTAGTGGTACGCTTTAACCCATTGTTAATTCCAAGAGACAGAAAGCCTC
The DNA here is from genome assembly GCA_023376005.1 of Doryteuthis pealeii. NCBI lineage: Eukaryota > Metazoa > Mollusca > Cephalopoda > Myopsida > Loliginidae > Doryteuthis > Doryteuthis pealeii. The sequence continues at coordinate 124,642,815 of CM042141.1, forward strand.
ATCAGTTCTCCAGGACTTTTCTAAGTACTCTAGCTAATTTTAAGTGCTGTAGTCCGCACAGCCTCAACACTTCCTTATATTTCCAGTGTCTTTTACTGGTTGTTTGGACTGGTGGAAGTGCTCCGACCATATCTGGTACCGCTGTCACCTTCATGGTTTTTTTTATTTTCGTTTTTCACTTCTCCTCTTTCGCTTTACTCTGCTAGAAAGTATTATTATTATTATTATTATTATTATTATTATTATTATTATTATTCACACCTGCCGTAGCTGGTGGTTCACTGGAGGCGGAGTGACAGCAAGTCTCCTCAGGTTTCCAGTACTCTTCTGAGTATTCTAGCCGATCGCAATAGTGCTGTAGTTTGGATGGTCTCGATTCTTCCTCTGATTTCCAGTTCACCCAAATTCTTTTCCATAGCTTTGGGGATTGTTCCAAGGACACCAATTACAGTTGGTACAACCTTTACCTTCATGTTCCACAGCTTCCTCAGTTCTCTGGCAAGGTTCAAGTATTTGCTTATCTTTTCGCTTTCTTTCATTTTCGGCTGGGACAGCAAAATCCACGAGATGGCAGGTTCTCTCTTTCTTGGCAATTAATACTAGGTCTGGTCTCCTGGCCGGTATTAGGTGATCCGTCTGTACCTCGAAGTCTCAGAGAATTATTATTATTATTATTATTATTATTATTATTATTATTATTATTTCATTGAATCCCTTGCGAGTTTGTCTATGCCAACTTTAGCTGGTGGTATTTTACTGGGGACTGGTGTCACAAAAAATCTATTTCAAATCCAAATTACAAACTGCAAGTTATTTCCATCAAAGTAATCCACTTGGAGTCTAATGCACTTTCCCATCCTTCTCTGTCATGCTTGCATGCACTCCTGAAAGGATTCTTCCGGGATTCTCCGTAGCTCTGTCATCACGACCTTTTTGATGCCGTGCATATCCTAAAAATAGGTTCGCTTGATGAACCCTGAAAAATCACATGGAGCCAGGTCGGGCGAGTTGAAAGTTGCTTCAGCACAATGATTTTCTTATGGGTCAAAAACTCTCAAATGCTAAGGTGCAGTGTGGGCAGGTACGTTGTCTGGGTGAAGCACGTCCGAGTTGTTGTACTACATCTCTCGCCTCTTCTCGCACACTGAACGAAGTAAATACCGTAGTATCTCTTTGAAGACATGCTGGTTGATCGTCTGACCCTGTGGCAAGAAATTGCAGTGGACGATGCCCCTCACATCGAACTTTTCTAACATACCTCGTATAAACAAATTTTAATCATTTGCACAATCCTGAGTGGATCCCTTTTTCCACAGTTATGCCGAACCTTGTCCTACTTTTGTGCTATTTTACTGCGATCGCTTATTATGTTATTAACCGATTCGTATCGATATCCACACAACGCCCTGCTTTGTATCGTCTATTTTCGTATTGTTATGATTAGTCCTTATGGCATTATTTTGTGCTGCTATGAAAAGGGATTCAGTTTCCCTCTTGAGGTTTCTCTTTCTTAGCCATGTTCAGGTTTTCTCGTGTGCAATCTTCCCAATTTGCACATTAAATATTCCTATCGAATACGAATAATTTTAAAACTTTTATTTGACCCATAGATGGGACTCGAAAATGTACTACCCCTCCGTATCAGGGTGGACGTGAGAGTAATGGCAATGAAGGGGTAACTCTACATTACACACAGCCTCAAAACTGAATCCTCATAATCAGATGCAGTTTAGTATCATACGCAGGATATATTTTTTTTTGGGGGAGCCTTACCCCTCTGAAGGGGATACAGTCATCGTATTTTAAACTCTGTTGATAGGTCTACACATTTGTTTTTACATACTCTCTTGTAAAATGTAATTCATTTCAAAACACCTTGATAGTTAGATGCTGTGTTTCCTTGACTTACTGTTGTATACCCTTCTCATTACTTCTTCTCTTCTATTCTTCTTCTCTTCTTCTGACATCTTAAGTTCTTCTAGGTCTCTTCTAACATCTCTTCTAGCGTCTTGGTGATCGGTCGCACTTAACTCATTTCTTCTATATCAGTCTTGTTACCAAGACATCCATTAATCACAAGACCGTGTTATCTTTCTTAAACTTTTATTTCCTTAACTAAACATTTCATGTAACTAAATATCTGACTAACATAGTGCGCGTATGCAGTGAGTTCCAGTTAAGGCAGGACATCTTCACTGCCCGACGTCAAACTGAAAACTGAGGACCAAACCATGTCCCACGTGACTTCACGTAATTTGGCGGGCTTTCTGCACTATTCCATGGAAAGTCCCGCCCGTGATATGAAAAGGGCCATCCCTTTAGAAATACAGGGGATTGACAATAATCTTATGCAACCGCATAGATTATGTAACATTACAAGTTTGCTTCGTTCTGCTCTTAACTCAATGTCCTCATATATCAAATAAATTTCCCCATTGAGATAAATTGAAATACCATTAATCCATTTACCTCGCTCCCCTAAAAAAAACAAAACAAAAAAAACAACAATTTTTCTAAATAAGAAAAATAATACTTTATTGTATAATAAAATAATCATATACAATGTAAAGAATTGTGTACTGTAGTATGTTTTAATATTTATTTTTCATAAATAATATTATTTTGTCGTAATAAATTTGGAAAATTTAATCGTTGGTTGGTTGGATATACATGTTTGGGTTATTTTATGCTCGAGAACTTTTCTGCTTTATCCATACATGTTGGGTATATACATTTTCAAAAAACATTTTGATTTAACATATATCAAGCACCTTTTCTAAAACTATTTTTTATTATTTAACCAATAGATGGGTCCCTAACAGATACTACCACACTGGGCTAGCTGACCTGGAAGTAATAGTGATGAAGGGACTCTCTCCACTACCCAGAGCTCTAGAATTGGAACCATACGACTACAAGCAGTTTAACATGGAAACATAAATTCTTTAGCAAACTTACTAACATAAGCATATCTGAAGCTCGTTTGTACCTCTAATTTTAGCTCTCAATACAAAGCAAAAATCGCACCACTGCAATCCTACCTAACTGCTGGTAGCGGCTCTCGCACGAATAACAATAATTGATCAGAAGGACTCAAAATAAAATCTCCGATCAATCGGCTGGTCACGTCAAGCCCTAGCAACTATAGATTTTCCCAACCAATTGCCCTTATGGCAAGCCCCAACGCCTTTTTATCATATGGGTGCTAGAAGGCGGTGGCGCGGTCTACATGTCCTGGGAATGACGTTAAACTCTATCTGATGGTGAGGTTCCAGTTTTGGAGGTTTGGGGAATGTGGAGCACCCCTTCATCACCATTGCTCCCAGGTCCACTCTGACCCGGAGTGGTAGTACCTGTTAGGGTCCCATCTATGGGTTAAATAGAAAATGTATTTATAAAAAATTGTATTATCCATTAAGAATTGATTTATTTCAAAACTTTATCGGCATTAAATAACCCACTGAGGTTGATATGCCGTAAAACAAAACAAACCAATCAAAATAAAATAATAATAGGACTTCATTTGAATAGAATGTGTTGTGAGGTAAATTGATAGTGAACTTTGAACTATCCTATCATGAAGATAAAAAAATGCCAAGAAAGTTTAATTATAAGCCGTGGAAGAAATTTGGTTGAGTTAAATAATCTAATGCGGACTCACCTTTCATTTCAAGTTCATGTGGTAATAATTTCTGGATCTCACCAAATGAATTTCAGTCTCTATAGTTTTTAGCACACCGCGCATAAATAAGTAGTTGCATTAAAAATATTATTATTATTATTATTATTATTATTATTATTATTATTATTATTCCAAATAATGTTAATCAGACAAGTGGCGCTATTTGGATTCTTTTGGTTGTTGTATTTTACGGCATATCAAGACTTTATGGGTCATTTAATGCTGAATTAAGTCATTCTTGATAAACAATGGACTTAGGTTACAAAAAAGTACCAGTTGTTGTTTAAGTAATTCCTCAAATATATAGAAAGGACCAGATTGAGACAGATAGATAGATAGATAGATGAACAAACAGATGTGAATAGAAAAAAACAAAGGAGAGGGCAGCTCTAAAATTAGTTTTGACCAATAAGAAGAGAACTCATTTGGTTTGGATTTAAAGTTTTCTTCTGCTAGAACCCAGTCTGCCACACTATTTATCCATAGATGGATGGAGAATAGTTGGATTCGTCCCTTTCACAAGCGTATTGGCGCTACGTAAAATTCAAACAGCCTCTTCGAGGATTTGAACTCGTCTCGCCGTGTCCCTTTCCTTCGATGGTAACCATAACACTACGCGCATTTAACTAAATGTGAAACTCTGTGAATTTACAAAAGAAAATCCTTTTTTTAAATTTTTCTTTAGGGATGATAATTCCAAGCCGATTTCACTTATTTGTCTTCTAAATGCGCCCTAGATAACGTAAAAAGCTTAAGAAAACCATTTTTTGTAGCAGCAGCAGACGTTTGCAATACATCATATCATTACAATAGAACCTGAGAAATGAAAAGTATTCCATTTTCGAAATGAAGGGTGGGGGGAGGGGCTATTGATCGCCCTACTTGTAAAAGGCGTCAGCAGGTGGTTCTTTCTTTCTCTTTCGACTTTGGGCTTGATGGTCTTTTCAATGTTCGCGCCAAAAGAACTTAAACATTCAATCTACATGACCACTGGCAGCCATATTTGTTTTTGTGCGTTGTTTTTCGTTATTTATTACGCATTGCTTAGTCTGGCACACGTTACCTGCGTTAGTTTTCTTCAAATAATCTCTAGACATTCAACTCACTTCAGCGAGCTTTCTATTGGTCGAAGCACCATAGAAAGTGTTTTTCTTTGTTTGTTTTTTTTGCTATCTATTACGCTTAGTCTAGCACACGTTACCTGCGTTAAATTTCTTCAAATAAACCCCTGGGCATTCAACTCACTTACTTCAGCGAGCTTTCCATTGGTTCGAAGCATCATTGAAAGTGTTTTTTTGTTATCTATTACGCTTTGCATTGTCTGGCACACGTTGGTTGCGTTAATTCTCTTCAAATAATCCCCTTGGCATCCAACTCACTTACTTCAGTGAGCTTTCCATTGGTCGAAGTACCATTGAAAGTGTATAGAATAAAACTGCTGTGGTTTAAAGCTTCATCATTTCTTTAAAATATCCTACATGTCTTCAAACATTATATTTGATAAATGTTTAGTTAGGGAAAAAAGTAGAACAGAGCCGTTTTTGGTTAGATTTCTAATAATTCAGATCCTAATGTTGAAAAAACTAGTACACTTTTTCAATTCATTAAAATTGGGGCTAATATTTGCTTTCAGCTTGTAATAAATCTTATTTTTTCTATTTTTATAAAAATTAGACAACCTTTCTCAAAATTTTATAAAATATCTCCTTTACATTTTTTGTCACCAAAAAAGACATCATTGAAAATATTTTTACAATTTTATTGCTAAGAATCTAACTTGTTTTAATTATAACATTTGAGCGGATTAAAAAAAAACACATTCAAAAAGGCAATCAACAGTTTAGTGTGGATCACTGAGTACCAGACTAAGAAAAATCTTATTAAATAATGTTGTATATAGTACAAACGAAAATAGGAATTTCTGGTTAAATTAAACAAAGAAAAGACGAAAAAATGCCAAGAGGACTTTTTCCCGGTAAAAGCGAAAAGAAGTTTAAAAAAACGGAAGAGAGGGTTTCCGCTCAAGGAAGCAGGGAGAGGATAAAGAAATATATAACAAAGGTCCGTCATCAGATCAAAAGATAAAGATGCGTAGGCGTGTTGTCAATACAAAAGCCAGAGGGTCGAGCCGACAAGGAGTTAGTCGGGAGTCAGACAGTCAGACAGGAGACATCGAACAGAGCACAAGAAGCGACCGTAGACACGGTCGATCGCTGCCAGTGGGCTGTGAGGTTCGCCCACCCCTTCCACCTCACCAGCGCCAGTCGTCTCCCAGCAGTAGTAGTTGCCATCGTCAACCCTTGGGCACTCATTGTAAGCTCTGCGCCATCACCACCCACACACCGAAGAAAATAAAGAAGGGTCCTCTCTTTGAACATACGTATCTGTTGTTTATTGAAGTCCAGTAGTCGGCAGTAGCTGACTACTACATATATCGTCTAGGGTTAGTGACGATACCCGCTACGTATGCAGATACACGATTTAGCAGCGTGAGTTTGAAGAGGCCGCTATATAGTCTATAGACGTTGAAGTCAGTATGCAACAATAACATATTACAGTACAGGGTGATTTTGAAAATGTTAACAATCTTATTGGAATACCTTTATGATATAATTTTAAACAATCTTCACCGTGTTCACCATCTCTGACAACACATTCTTGTAATCTTCACGGGTGATCAAAAATGCTAATATTTCTATGGGAGTATCTTTATTAGAAAAGCAGAACTGGTACAGGGAAAAGTTCCAATAATGTACTCGATGATATAGTGGGGAGCAGTGCTTTCACAATAAGTTGACAATATGTATTTACCCAACCCCTCCGTTACGTGCAAAATACGACATAAGGTCAATTTTAAGCTGAATTAGGACCGGATTAGCTCAGTCGATAGAGCAAGTAACCACAAGGTTCCGTGTTCGATACGGACCCTCGCCAACTCAACGCATGGGTAGCACAGATTGGATCTGTGTGGTAAAGTTAGGAGCCGATGGTATGTGTGGCGCTCCGCATCAGGCGCAAAAAAACTGTCTAGCGCTAGCGAAAGGGGATAGAAACCCCAGGTAGATAGATAGGCCACTCCGCTGAGCTTATTTTTAGATTGGTTGTCAATCCAAAGTATATATATATATTTACCAACCCCTCCGCACGAGCAGGATGTGACACAAGGTCAATTTCTTAAGCGGAGTTCAGCAGGTTTGAATTCAGAGTTTTCCTTCTCCTAGACCGGTTGCCTAACCAAGGTTAAAGAGCCCAGTCTGCCCTACTATTTACCCATAGCTGGAGGGAGAGTAGGATTCATACCTTTCCAAGGGTATTAGCACTAAGTGAAATACAATTAACTCGTCCAGAATTTGAACCCGGGGCGACGAGTCCATTTCCCATGACTTTAACCATTACACCACGCGCTTCCTACTTCATATTTGTCAATCCAAAGTATAAGAACTCAGCATGCACTATCATTTAACTCTATGTGAAATGTAAACAGCCTGCCCACCGAGTTTATTTCCTCCGACGATAACCGTTACGCGACAAGCGCCTCCAGATTGACTCTAAGTCACGGATAGATAATTGTTTTTGAATAAGCTTTGCTTCGTCTCGAACACAATTCTAGGGTAATTAACAATATATGTTCTAGAAAAGCTGTCACCCATTTTGGTAATGGACAGGCTGATCGGTGCTTAACTTCGGTGATCTAAAGGGAGCCCGTGCTTTCACTATGACGTATATTTTTGTTGCAGATGAGGTAACTCTATTCATTACAAAGAGATTTCTGAGGGGATCAAACATACTAGAAAATCTGTGATTGCGATGATCAAACTAAGCTAGTGATTAGCACATTCGTGGCTTCCTTTGTAATATTGCTTGATTTTGTTAAGTCAGATTTTTATTAAATCTAAGAAAAAAGAAAAACAAAAAAAATCTATTTAACGTAGTCGCAGAGAAAATGTTGGCAAATTTAAAACCAGGGATTTTGTTGCTCTCAAACTGATGACGCCTAACATAGAACAGGATGCGACCAAAGACCAATGTTTTAAAGCGGAGTTAACAGGTTTAAATTCAGAGTTGTTCTCCTACTAGAACAATTGCAATAACAAGTATAAAGAGCCCAGTCTGCCCTACTATTTGCCCTTAGCTGGAAGGAGAATAGTTGATAACTACTTTTCTCTGCACTATATGAAATGCAAACAGCCGCGTCCTGATTTGAACTCGTCTCACCGTGTCCATTTCCTACGATGGTAACCATTACACAACGCGCCTCCAATATAACAAGACAGCGCCTTTTTATTGAGGTGTCTAATTTTTTGCTCATATAATTACAACGGAATCGTCCATTATTTATCTGAAGTGATGACAGGGCGTGACACACGCAGGTAGGCACTAGATTTTTAATAAATAGATAATTTATTGGTGCACCTTTATATGTTTTCGGGTTATTAATAATGATCTTTAATAAACAATTACAGCTTCAATAAGTTGTCATTGTTATATAATATCATTAGGTGAGGATCTATATTGTAGCTCTTGTCCACTTTGGCCCTATCTTGGGCTAGACGGGCGGTCGGAGAGGCCCTCTCCGGTCAATCGGCTGGTCATGTTAAGCCCTAGCACCTATATGATTTTCCCAACCCTATTGCCCTTATGACAAGCCCCAACCCCTTTTTATCATATGGGTGCTAGAAGGTGGTGGCTGCGGGTGTACATGTCCTGGGAATGACGTTAAACTCTATCTGATGGTGAGGTTCCAGTTCTGGAGGTTTAGGGAATGTGGAGCACCCCCTTCATCACCATTGCTCCCTGGTCCACTCTGACCCGGAGTGGTAGTACCTGTTAGGGTCCCATCTATGGGTTAAATATAAAAATGTACTTATAAAATTGTATTATCCATTAAGAATTGATTTATTTCAAAACTTTATCGGCATTAAATGACCCACTGAGGTTGATATGCCGTAAACAAAACAAACAAACAAATGTAGCTCTTGTCTTTAACCATTTTTATACGTATTCGCGTATTAGAGTATTCCCAATACTAATACGTTTTAAACAGTCCTATATGACAATAGGTGCTACCACCTAGGAACAGATTGGACCTGGGAAATAACGGTAAGGAAAAGGTACAACACACTTTATAAAACTCCATGAGCGATTTAGTGTAATTCCCAGGACATCCCTTTTGTTAAGGGTAGGTGTTACCCCTTTGCAGAGCATAGTCTTCATATTGTAAGTACTACCGACAGGGTGGATGAATGTATAATATAAAAGTGTGTTTTCCCTCCTATTCTAAGAGAAGTCGCGTAATCAATTTTATGATAATATTTTTCGTAACAAATGAAATTTAGTAGCATATAAAATTTTTATTTAATATAAATATTGTTGATTTATGGTGGAACGGTTTTATTGAGTCAACGTTTTGCAAAGAGTGACGATTTAAATTTTGTAAGAACGTTCGGAAAAAAAACATAACCGATTTTAATAGAATGTACTTAATCTTGTATAGAATTTATTTCTGGGAAACATTTTGTATTACACTAAATCCCGAAAATTACTCTGAAAAACGCGCTCTGTATAAAGTGTTTGATTTTTCTGTTTGTTATTCTTATATTTAATCAATGCTCGCGCTACTGTGGGTGTGGTGGAATTTAATAAAAACCTCGTCAGAAATAGAAAAGACAAGGTGAGTTCAAACAGTATCGAGATTGAAGCTGTATTATCAAGACAGAAAAGAACAATGAATGAAACGTTCATTTTCTTCAAAATACGCGTTATGTTAAAAACGTATTGAAATTGTACTTGTATGAGAGAGAGAGAGAGAGAGAGAGAGAGAGAGAGAGAGAGAGAGAGAGAGAGAGAGAGAGAGAGAGAGAGAGAGAGAGAGAGGATTGTCTTATCTGATTACTTCATTAATCTGGTTCTTGCTGATTCTTCTCCTATCTGCTATGGCCGATATCTTGTTGTCTTGTCTAGTTAAGTTCTTCTATCCAAGGCTGATTTCTCCTTCTTCTTGGCTTTGCTTGTTTTTAATTAAATAAACTAACAAGACTTTGCTCGATCAAGCTTTTATTTATTAGCCCATGATTCCATCCATTACACCGGGGTTTGAGATGACCATCAGAGAGAAGACTAAGGACGCCTAAACTCTCTGAGGGTTGGGTTGAATCTAATTTCTAAACTTACTATTCTCTACGTCTCTCTGTACCGAGGTCATATGTAGAGGAAATGGGCAATGCACACAAAAAATAATTTTATTAAAAAAAAAACAATTAATTTTTTAAAATATCGAGATTGAAACTGTATTTTACTAATGCAGAAATAGACAATCAAGTAGACTGTGGTACTAAACTGGCGTTTTTTTGAAAATTTGACTTCACAGTCACAGGAGGCACTGTAACTTCAGGAGCACAAGAATTATATAGTCTTCCGAGACTGCAATGCCGATATGAACCGTCTGAACAGAATACGATACAAAGTCAATTTTTTAACGAAGTTTAACAGGTTTGAAATCAGTGTGTTCCTTCTCCTACACCAGTTGACATACCATGGTTAAAGAGCCCAGCCTCCTCTACATTTTATGCATAACTGGAGGAAAAATAGTTGAATAAATACATTTCCCAAGGGTATTAGCACTATGTGAAATGTATACTGCCTCGTCGAGGATTTGAACGCGGTTCGCCGTCCCAACGACCATATGCGTTATATGACAAACACCTCACGAAGGGTCAGAATAAATTATAAAGATATCCTTTTATGAAAGACAGTGCGATCTCTAGCTGAGTGGCACTGTTTTTAGAACTCAGTATACGTTCAGACCGAGTAATTCTTTGTGGGGGGGGGCAGGGGAGGGGAGACTTATTTGGTAAGAATCGAGTCTGGCGGCAAAGGAAAAACGAGTTCAGGAGTGCGAGAGAGAGAGAGAGAGAGAGAGAGAGAGAGAGAGAGAGAGAGAGAGAGAGAGAGAGAGAGAGAGGAGGTTTTTTTTCTTTTTTTTCAGCTACACATTACAATTGTTTTTGTCTCCGGACAATTCAATAATCTTCTTTGTGCGTGCGAGATTGTAATTACAGCGTTTTTTCTACACCTGAAGAATGAAAACATCATGTACAAAAAAAGAAAAAAGAAAAAAAAAAAAAGATAAAGGAAAGACTTTATTGTCGGAAAAAAAAAGAACAAAAGTTCTGAATCTTAAACAATCGTATTTTTAGAATTTTTTGTAATATATTGGTATTATAATCCCCGAGGACCGGTTTAACTCAGTCGTTAGAGCATCCACCTAAGAATCACAAGGTTCTGGATTCGATACCGGCCCTCGTAAACTCAGCGCATGAACACAGCTTGGATCTATGCGGCAACGTGAGGAGCTCACAGTAGGTATGACGCTACACCTGAGACGCATTCTCAACCTCCCTGGTTTAGGGTAAGTGAAAAGGGCGTAGATTCCCTCGCTGTCCGGCTGATATCGACAATTGCTAACTCCGACGCCACCACCCCTTTTATTATTATCATTTTCATGTACAAGATGACTGCTGACCCTACAGGATACCCCTCTATAAGGTACCTGCATAAAAAAGGGCTGTTTTGTTACTATTGGAAGCGCGCTGTGTAATGGTGACCATCGTAGATAATGGACACGGCGAGACGGTTTCAAGTCCTGGACGTGACTAATACCATTTAGAAAAGCACAAATCCATCTATTCTCCCTCCAGTTAATTTTTAATTGGGACTTCTTTTTGGAATATTTATAATTGAAGTTTAATGTTTATATATATATATATATATATATATATAAATATATATATATATATTATTTATATATATATATATATATATATATATAAACATTAAACTTCAATTATATATATATATATATATATATATATATATATATATATGTGTGTGTGTGTGTGTGTGTGTGTGTGTAGAATTACAATTTTCTGGCCAGGTGCCGAAAGTACTCGGGAACTGAACATTGGTGGACATCCATCCATTCCACCCAGACATTAAAAAGTTGGCCAGAAAATTGGAAAAGATAAAAAATAAAATTGTTAAACAGGAGATGTGCCTTTTGTTTAATTCTACATGTATAAATGAAAGAATGCTGCCCAAACACACACACACACACACACACACACACACACACACATATATATATATATATATATATATATATATGAAAATTAGATAAGAGACGATGATTTGGTATTTATCTTTTTATTCAGGTTTTCTTTTTGACGAACAAGATGTCGCAACCCTTGTTTATATAAATCCTTGAACATAGATCTCAACACAGCACTCCACAACGTAGAAGAATCTGGGTCCTCGAAAATGACTGAAGATGGTTGAAAGTAGTCAGACTACACAAACAAACACAGTTACGATGTCTCGTTCGCCAAGAAACACTGAATAAAATGCTAAATAGAAAATCTTTGTCTGTCATTTCTAATAAAAGATGCCTACACGAGAATATGTTCCCTGATTAGACATCATATATATATAATATATATATATATATATATATATATATATATTAATAAAGATAATCTACTGAGTCAGACGAACCTACTATTAGTTTCGCATAAAGCTCTTCAGGGCTCTTCAGGGCTAAAATCTGACTAGATAGAGTCATATTTTAGCCCTGAAGAGCTTTATGCGAAACTAATAGTAGGTTCGTCTGACTCAGTAGATTATCTTTATTACTTGGCTCTACTTAGGTATCGAGCACTTTTTACAAATTAGCTTCTCCTAGCGGTTATATGAATATATATTATATATCTTATATACATATATATACATATAAATTGTTTTTTCTTTTGGCCAAATACTATACCAATAGATTATTTTTTGTTGGTACGAATATCTTGGTCTTTTCTTTTTTTCAAAATTTTTTTCTTCCTGGTTGATGTTTGGTAGTATATTTTTACAATCAAACTCTCTGCCGGGATTTTTCTCTCCGCAAGGATCTACCAACACGCTTGGTATATTAAATTATATATATATATATATATATATATATATATATATATATATATATATTATGTAATACATCTATGATAAATATTTATTAATATATATAATTATTCTTAAGATTTCATTCCCTCTAAAAATTACGGTCAATTTAGTATTATTTATAAAGGAAAATAACTTATTACCTTCTATAGTTTAAATATTCTATTTTATTCTATAATATCTATCTTATATTCAAAATATCACAGACAAACCCCTTCACTAGTTAACTATTTACATATTTTTACTTTGTTTCTAAAAGAAATAAGTTCAATGCGAACACTTTATGTTAACAATTTCAAATAATGTAATATCTTATTATAATGGAGATTGTGTGTTTTTCTGTCTGTAACCGAAACTATATTCCTACTCAAGTCACAATTCTCTTAGTTATTGACATCACATTCTCCATGATTTTATTTTTATCTAAACCTCAATTATTAATAAAATTGTCTTACATTATTAATACTGTTAACTATGTCTACGTACTGACAACATGCAATTATATTTATATATACAACAAAATAGCGGTTTACAGTGTGAACGGGAAGGCTAATTTGCATATTAATATTAAAAAATCGAATTTAATAAATATGTGCTTAGTATTATTGATTTCTAACTGTTTGGTTTTATTTTAATGAATATAAGCAAAAATCTCTTCAATGAATCTTAAATGAAATCCATTAACAAGAAAAAATAACTGTCATTTTATTCTTCACTTCCTCTTTTAACTAAATACTTAAATTAGAAAAAATAACAATGAAAGACGAGAATGATGGAAGAGTAAGTTTCAGTTGTTCCATTTTTTATTATACTCCCTCTGTTTCAAATCTTTTTATCTGTATTCTTATTTAGTTTCATTAGCCTTTCTAATTTAATACAATATTTTATTACATTAAAAGTTAAATACTTGCACTCGGAGGGTGCATATATTTGCTAGTATCTATAATAATTATATTTCTCTTTCTATATAGTTTATTCGTAAAAATGTCATACCCTCTTAAAATTACGGTCAGTCTAGGGCTGTTGATAAAAGGAAAAATAACACTTTGCCATTTATAATTTAAATATTTTATTTTATCATATTTCATCTATTTAAATTAAAAATACCCATAAAATATAATTTTCTCAAATCATTCATCAATCTTCCAATATATAATTAAAGATATTTTTTATTTGTTTACTTATTTATCTAATTAGTTTAATTTAATTTATTTTATTTTACAACTGCAAAAAGTTATCCAAATTCTTATAGTCGACCGTGTTTATTTTAAATTCATAACTGATACATTGTTGCAATATCCCACCGGATGTGTACCAGACTAGATTATATATATATATAAACAATTCAAATCTTTTCTCAATAGAACACCCCGAAGGTAAGCGACCGATTTTATCTTCTCCAATAGCTTATATAATAATTATATTCATTTGATGCTTCAAAAGAGTCTAATAATAGATGAGGAAAACATTCCATTAGGGACTTCTCTCTCAAAATTAAGAAAATTTTTATCCTTTATTTATTTTTTAAATTTTATTTTAATTTGAGAGCTGTCCCTGGGAAAGGATTTTTCATTTATTCCACTCATCTCATTCATTTTTATTCATTCATTCATTCATTTGCAATTAATTCTTAACTATATATATATATATATTATATATATATATATATATATATATATATCAGAATTATTCTGATGATCCGTTAAGAGAAACCTAGGTATATCTTCTCCGACTCATTCGGCGTACTTTATTATTTATTGGCTCTACTCATTGTATTGAGCATTTTAGTATATTTAGCTTAGGCAGCTTTTACAGCATTTTCCTTTTGGTCATTATAATAGTGCCGTCTGATTATTTTCAGAGGGTGCATATGGTTTGGTCTTTTCTTTCTTTTTATGTATTTTCTTTTTCCAGGCGAAAGTTTCTAGTGTGTAATTACAAAATATAGATCCGGGAGTTCTTTTTACTCTGTCGGAGTTTAGAAATATATATATATATATATATATATATATATATATATATATATATATATGTGTGTGTGTGTGTGTGTATGTGTGTGTGCCATTTAACCCCCGAGAAGTAATATTCCGTGGTATTTGACCAAGCCTGTTTGAATAAACAGACAGACAGATAGACAGACAGACACACACAGACACACACACACACACACACACACATATATATATATATATATATATATATATGTGTGTGTGTGTGTGTGTGTGTGTGTGTGTGTGTGTGTGTGGATATTAGTAATAGTAATATTGGGAAAGGTTAAGGATCTACCATGTTTTCGATCTAAAATATCTCATTAGGGCCCTACCTTATTCTAAGGCAATGTCGTTCTTTATTTAAACTTCTTTTCTGATAATAACGGCTGAAGCTCGTTCATATTTTCCAATTGCCACGTGCAGCTTACTCTATTACTTTATTTATTCCTTGGTTCTCATTTCTGTATTATTATTAACTTAATTCTAATTATATAAAATAGCAATTGAGAACAGTCAAAATTTAATTCTGATTATATTTTAAGATTTTAATATTACTAATCTATAGTTTTTCACTTTTCTATTTCAATATCTTTCTTATATAATATATATTCAAAATTATTTCTAGTTTATTTAGTTAAAATCTATTATTGTAATTCTGATAACATTTTAGTGACTGTCTCAACCTATGTCTACAATTGCATATTGATTCAATTCTATTATTCAAAAGATGTTTCTGATCCGGGAATCTAATCATAGCTAATTTATTTGTGTAGACATATGAAAGATTGATCATTTAGAGATCTTCACACGTTTGATTTATGTAAGATATTCCATTCAATAATTGGTGTTATGTTCTGATCCTTTAAGTCCCAAATACAAATAGGGTAGTTGCATTTCTAAGAAAATGAGTGTTTATAATTAGTAAATATAGTTTTAAATTCCTACTTCGTGAAACCTACGTAGAATTTGATTAGATGTGCATTTTAGGTAGATGTTGCTGACTATAGGTAAAAAACATATTTAGTCAAGCATTTTACGTGACCCTGGGTTTCATATTCGCAGTAATTCTGTGACAGTATTCATCAGGCTCTGTCTGATGATTATCGAAAGGTATGAAACCCAGGGTCACATAATTACTTCCATGGAATATATATATATATATATATATATATATATATATATATATATAATATATATATATGAAAAATAGATGGAAATTAATCCGACAGTATGAAATTTAACATTTTGAAAAAACATATGATGCTTGTTATGTAATTGCTGACAGATCTGTTTCGACCAAATCGATAAGTTGGTCTTCATCAAAGAGCGACATAGACATCCCCGTCTATGTCGCTCTTTGATGAATAGCAACTTATCGATTTGGTCGAAACAGATCTGTCAGCAATTACATAACAAACATCATATGTTTTTTCAAAATTTTAAATTTCATATATATATATATATATATATATATATATATGATATCATAATATATATTTTATTCTTATATATATATGTGTGTGTGTGTGTGTGTGTGTGTGTGTGTGTTTGCATATGTGTGTATGCGCGTGTGTGTGTGGTGTGTGTGTGTGTGTGTATGTGTGTGAATATATAGTTGAAATCAACAAATTAGCCTAACAAAATAAATCCTTATATAACAAAAATAAATTAACACTGACTATCTTTTGTCTCAAAATACTCCAGAGAGCAAGAACTATTTGCGCCCCCCCCTCCAATTTCAGATTGTAATGAGGTACTGTTCTAAGACGAAGCCTTCTTAGTTACTAGCTTGAAGCCGACGTCCACATCTTTTCCAAAGTAAAGTGTGACTCACATTGCGCATGCTCGAAAATCAATGCAAAAACAAAATGGAGATATTTTTTCTTTTAAAACTGTGTGACAGCATAATACAAAAAAACCAACAAAAAACGAATATTCAGTTGGTTCATTACAGGATGCACGATTAGAATTTAAGCGATTTAATGAAGAAGCCAGAGAAGTTATCCTGCGATGAGTCATGTGATTGTGATGTTTCAGTGAAAATATTTTACTAAGTTGACTGAGTGGGGGATATGAGCCAAGGGCGAAATGAAGCTGGCGAAATCGCGTCTCTAAACTCATCATAAACACCGAGGTTTGTTAATAAAAATGTGATAAAGAAGACAACAGGAGGGAGGAGAATAAACAGTCTTTTATTTGGCTGTATGAAATAAAAAAACGAATAAAATATCTTAATGAGCATTTTGGGATCACAGCGAAAGCCTGAAGAACAAAATATCGCTCATGCAAAAGAATAGTTTTATTTGATGACTAGCGTAACCAATGTGACCACTCAGGTAATTGAAATGACCATATGCAGTGATATGTAATTAAGTTTGTTGATGATTTATACAAGAATACATAGGTCATATCTAGTGAATAAAGGGTCGAATACGATTGTTCTTTAGACAATTCTTTGACGGGATTAATTCAAGCTATCAACCATTTTGCGGTTATAGATCGATTTTTTGCACAGGTATCTGCGTATACCTATGATTTTCGTCAGGCCCCTAACTATTATATATATATATATATATATATATATATATATATATATATATATATACTATTGATATATATAGATAATATTGGTGCTAATATTTATAGGTAAACAGTAGTCAATATGATGTATAGAGCATTTATATCTAAGTTAACTTAGCGTGGATATGGAGTGATGACCGATAGAGACAGTGGCGATTATATATATATATATATTATATATATATATATATATATAGAGAGAAGAGAGAGAGAGAGGGGAATGGAGAGAGAGAAAGAGAGAGTCATTGGAATACATTCTCAGCATGATAATAATGATTCTTATCCAATACTAATAATTTTTTGAAAATTAATTAATTCAAGCTATACCCTTATCTTAGTCTAAATTAGCAACAAAGAGAATATACGGATTACATTGACGTAGATGGGTTAATAGGTAAGTTGGTATTAGGATGATTCTAAGTTGATCCTTTCTTCCAACAGCGGAACGTTCAGGTCCAAGTTGAGAGATCGATGTTCAATTCAATTGAATAGAGCAATATAATTGGTAAAGAAAAAGGCTTAAAAAATCAACCATTTTGCGGTTATAGATCGATTTCTGCCCACAGGTATCTGCGTTTACTCTATGATTTTCACCAGGCCGCTAACTATTATATATATATATATATATATATATATATATATATATATTTGTAAGTAAAGAAATAACAAAAGACTTAGAGATTTTGCATTATAGCCTATTTCGGGGAGCTTAGACAAAGTGTCTAATTCTCCCAGCTCATCAGATCCGAATGATGAATTCTTTATTACTTTTAAGGTAATTGAAAACGGCATTGTCAGGTTAGGTTAGGGTTAGGGTTGGCAGGGTTAGGGTTAGGCTAGGGTTTAGTTTTCAAATGCCTTAAAAGTAATAAAGAATTGATCATTCGCACTTTGTCTAAACTCCCCGAAATGGGCTATAATGCAAAATCTCTAAGTCTTTTGTTATTTCTTTACTTGCTCTCTGACTCTAACATTAAGAGCACACATTGAGATCTCAAACTGCGACAGGTTGTTTAAAAAACTCCTATGTTGTAAGGAAGATTTCTTCTCAGGACTTTTGGATATATGATATATATATATAGGGTATACGTGATGGAGAAGAAGAAGAGAAATAACAAGACACAACTGTTTTGAAGTATAGATGGAGACTTTATTAATTTTGCCCGTTAGTCTGAACGCTAGCGTCCAGACGCTCAGAACTTTATCTATTTTAAATCCCCACAATACATAAGTAGCGGAGCTACGATAAGGATGCATCAGTGAGGTTGTTTTTTTGTTGTTTTTTTTTTTGTTAAGGTTATAGTGGCCTGTATTTTTCTCTGGCTAAAAAAGGACCAGCTATACCTCTGTAGGGTTGTGTATGTGGAAAGTCAAAAGTGTGTGTGTTATATTTATAAGTAAACAGTAGTCAATATGATGTATAGAGCATTTATATCTAAGTTAACTTAGCGTGGATATGGAGTCAGCATGCCAGTTTCTCGCCTATGTGATCTTTAGACCAAAGTCACACTATCATAAGGGCTTATGATATGCCGACTGCACCCTTGAAGCAGACTAAGCTATGATTATATAAAGTATTCCTATCTAATACAAATAATTTGCACTTAGTTTTACAGTTTCAAGTATTCATATAATATACTAATAGTTATTTAGGTTCGAATAACTATTTCCATTTGATAACAAACTGTTATAAGGTTTCAAGTATCCATTAATAATTCTTTAAATAGTTATAGCGATAAGTAATTCTAAATCCAAATAATTTACAGGTATATAGCATCAAGTATTTCTATCCTGCTGGTCACTTCTAGGGAAGTAAGGACCGACTCATAAGTGACGTTCTCTTGTGAGCACCTACTCATGGACACACCCATATAGGCCGAACATCAAAAACGTTGAACAGATCTGTACGGATACTGGATAACATGCTGGCGACTTGCTGGGAGTGATGACCGATAGAGACAGTTGGCGATATGTATATATATTTCCGCTTAGAAATGTAGCGATTAAATATTTGACAGCTGCCTGTGGCCTTACGGGTAAGAGGATTGGCGAGTGAAAGTTCGTTCGGGTCTCGAACCCGGCCAGAGGTAGCTGTTAAACGGTATAACCACACTGATGAGAGGTGATACCTCGAAACACGTGTCTGTGTATTACTTTATTATATATATATATATATATATATATATAGAGAGAGAGAGAGAGAGAGGGGGAGATCGATATATATATATATATATATATATATGAGAGAGAGAGAGAGAGAGAGATGAGAGAGAGAGAGAGAGAGAGAGAGTCATGGAATACATGCTCTCAGCATGATAATGATGATTTTTATCTAATACTAATAATTTTGAAAATATCTATTTGACGCATAGATTGGGCACTAACAATTGGTTGGTTGGTTGGTTGGTTGGATTTACGGCAAGTCAACCCTTGGATTATTATATACCGAAGATATTTTTGTTTTATTCATTGCTGTTGGGTATTCAAATATTTGAACTGAATTTTAAACTCATTTTAAATCTATTTAACGCGTAAAAAGGTATCCTAACAGGTACCAATACTCCGGAACCATAACAGGTACTAAGTAAAGTCGTCGGGGCGACCTTGCGTCGGTATCAGCTAGACAGCGAGGGAGTATATCCCCTTTTCACTAGCGCTTGACCAAGGAGATTATTTGAGTATCTGAGGTGGAGCGCCACACCTCCCATCAGCTCCTTACTTTACCGCACAGATCCCTGTGCTACTCATACGCTGAGTTGGCGGGTGCCAGTATCGAACTAAGAACCTTGAGATTTCTAGCCGAACACTCTACCGACTGAGCTAAACCGGCCCCTTACCACACTATAATAGAGTAGACCTTGGAATAATGGCAATGAATGAGTACTCCACACTAACCAGATCTCCAGAACTGGAACCTCACCACCCGATGCAGTTTTGTGTGATACTCAGTATGTTCTTGTCTTGGAGTCTTATCCTTCTGTAGAATATACAGTCCGCGTGTAAAATGATGGTGAGCATGAGAATCAGCATGTGATGTCATCGGTGGGTTGACGTGATATGCAATTGTTGATAGTAATGGAAAATAACCTGAATAAGTAGATGTGAGGGATGACGTGGAAGTCACTGACCTTGGCTTCGTTTTAGCCGAGCCAAGACAACAATGCGAAGAGGGAGAGATGGGAGTTTTGGCTGAAGTATTTAAAGGTGACGGACGGAGAGACTTAGTGGGGGGGGGAAGAGACGAGACATATTGCAATGGTGGTCTGTTCGTTCGAGGTCAGAATCCTCGTGCGTTTGTCTTTGATTTAAAGTGAAATAAAAGAACACCATCAATTATTGCGTTCATTAATTAAAAACTAACAACGGATACAATGACAGAATGAATGCAAGAAGAGTCCACGTGGTTCCAGACCCAGAAGAGAATAGATAGAACTTCAGTCCAACTATGGCCCAAATACACAGATATCGAATAGTAGGAGAGATAAGATCGTAAAATTAAGATAAGTATGCTGTGTAATTCATGGCTAAATTGGTACCGTGGCTTAATTCCAGAATCAGCTTTAGAACCATAAAATAATGAATTTCCCACCTGCTTTGAGGGGTAAGAGCTTCTATTCCCCTACGCATCTTCCACCCAGCGTTTGAAAGACACAAGGAAACGAGTGTATCATCAGCATCAAAATCACGCTATGCAACATACTCTTTAGATTGAGCCCATCGCCACATTACACGCATATTTGGAGCCCCGCCGAGAGCGTGTATGTATACGAGAGAAACGACCTGTATTAAATCCCAAGAGACATTTATGGTGTATCTACATCGTGTCTGAGGACTGTTGATATATTTCTGGCTCTGTTTGTATTGATCGGTATATTTAATCATGTACTGTAATTTGACTATATTAGCTGTTCATTTAATTTTGAATAAATTGAGATACATATTCACGGTGATGCAATTTTATTGTCAGTCAGTGTCTTAAAATCACTCATTATCTGTTATAACAAAAGATTGTTTTAAAAATCAGCACCACTAACAATTTTATTATATCATTAAACTCCTAATTAAGAAAATAAACTCCATGATTGGAGTAAGCTGTTATATAATTTCTCGGTTGAATGTCTCCAGACATTATACGTATATCGAGATAGGAGGCCCTTGCTGTGTAATGGTTATCTTTGTAGAAAATGAACATGGCGAATTGAGTTCAAATCCTAGACGAAAATATTTGCATTTCACCTAGCGCTAACATCCTTAGGAATGTATGAATCTAACCCTTCTCTCTCCAGCGATATGAAAAGAGTAGAACAGACTGGGCTATTTAAACCTTGGTGCGTATCATTTAGTACCTATATAAGGAAATTGGAATCGCTACTTTAGTTTTCTATAAATACTGTCTGATGAAGCCCCGGATATTGTTGTATACCCTTTTCTTTACTTACTTCTATTCTTCTTCTGACATCTTTTCTATCTTACGTCTTCTTCTAACATCACTTCTAGCGTGTGGACTTCTCTTGGGGATTTCGTGTCTGGTCTTCCATTGGGGATTTCTCTTTATCAGAAGCCCTGTGTCATTGGTAGTTTTTAGATAATAACACAAGACTTCGATTTACTTAGATCATATTTTATTGCGAAATCCCCACCAGACTACCTGCGCAGATTGAGTCGGAGCTGTGTTTAACACGACTTACCACAGTTGTGGCATTGCCGATCTGACTAAAATCTATTTCTAATCTAAACCGGAAGAGGGTCTCCTCCGCCGATTCTCACGGTATACACCGAAAAGGATCAGAATGAGGTCAAGCCTTGTCACTCATCCTTCAAGGCCGTGGGCTGCAACTTATAGCAGCCATTTTGATTTATACACTACTGTACATGAATATTAAGAATCTAATAATTATGTAACAATATTTGAGAACAACGAAACCCCACGTGACCTATTGATGCAACCTAGCAATTGCTAATTACTATGTTCACTTACTTACTATACGTTTTTCCTTATCTTTAATACTAGTTTTGTTTCTCCTACTTTTCTTTATTAACTCTGATAACCAAGTTATAACCGTATGACAACCGGGCTACGTGAAGGAAAACCGGTCTACGTGAAGGAAAATGTCAAAACTGTATACTCTTTGCTTCCTAAAGCCGCTCAAAGCGGCTATGTTTCTTTGCATACCACACCCAATCAAAGTACAAAAACTAATGGTTAGTTCATTATAATTAAGCAAAAGGACTCAGATTACAATGATGATTGGACTTTATTTGGATAGAATGAGTTCTGAGATAAATAGATAAGGAACTTTTAAATATCACATCATACAAATAAAAGATACCAGAGAATCTCGTACAAACGTGGCCAAAATTTGGTCGGCAGAATTAAAATCTTTTTAAACTGACCTTGTGTCACATCCTGCTCATGTGACAGGGTTTGGTTAAATACTTATTATAGGGGGTAGGAGGGAAATTATTTTGGTCTGTCAATAATTTGGAAAAAGGTCATTAAAATTTTACATATATTTGAAGAAGTGAACTCGTCATAAAACACAAAGGTTGTTTGCAAACAAGTGATAAAAAGTGTAAAAGACGAGAAACTTGATTCTAACGGCATGTCAACCTGTCTAGGTTTATTTTATTTTAACGGGTTGCTGGATGAGGATATGAACGAGGAAGTTTAAAAAATCGTAATATGTAGGGGTACTATGTGGCATCAGCCACACTAATGGGTGGTGTGAGCCCCACATAGCTTCATCAGCAGCCATGGCGGATCAGATAGGGAATATGGTTATTTTGTTTAATGGCACATCAACTCAAGCACTATTTAATGCTAGATTTTGTTTGTTTTATATAGTTTTTAAGCTGATAGTTGTACGTAAATATTTTTGTGTGGTTTGGTTTCTAAAACTGGTAGAAAGGTAATTCCATGTCAAATCACCCAGGCCATGTCACTCATCACCTTCAGTGCCACATCGGGATATTGATCTTGCTATGAAAAAAATCAGAAATCATTAAAAACTTAAAATTGGTTGACTTTAAGATTTTCATAGCAGTTTTGGATTCATTGGGCAAAAATGCTTTTATAAACTAATTTTTAGTTGTAGGGGAACTCTAGAACTAATTTTACAGACAAAAATAGATTACAAAAAGTCGCCATTTTTCGCCAACCCCACCAAATTTGAAGAGTAAAAACTGACATAACTCCACAAATATTTGGAATTGGAACCTCAAATTTTGGGGATTGTCTAATGTTAACATAGTTCGCACCTGGACAAAATTTCAGAAAAATTGAAGTGGATGGGTCACAATTTTACTTTTTTTCTTGATAATTTGACAGAAATAAGTTTCATTAATTTTATGTTCATTAATAAATTGATAGAGTTAATAAACTGGTTGTTGACTTAAAGCTACCGCCTTTTTGCCATCATATGATAAAAAGAATTGGGCTTTTTCCATAAGAGCTATTTGAAGAATACGTTTGGGACAATCATATAGGTGCTACCGCTTGGTATGATCCACGGATTGATCGGTTTGCGCGTCTCCGATCGTCCGTCTTCCCCGCGTAAGGGGTCAACGTAGACTGTTGCATGACATGGAACTCTTAGTATCCAGGCCACAGAGTGCTCAGCAACCACGATCCTACTCGACAGTCAACAGGTAGGGCGTTAATGTTATATTTGTATTCATATTTTTTGTGTCGTTGTTTCTTAAGAGCTTTATCCTTCACATGGTCCTATGAAATACGAATAATTTTTTTATGGATCTATTTGATCTATCGATGGGATCCTGACTGTTAGTACCACTCCGGGTCAGAGTGAAATGGCTAGGAAGGTGTACTTAAAACTCCTTATATCTCCAAAATTGGAGTCTCATCACCAAATACAGCTGCGTGTCATACGCAGGAAACCCTTTACGGGTGGGTATCTTACCTTTCTGCAAATATGTAGTCAGCATATGTTGCATAGCACGTCGTCACTGTACTAAATTGCAATAGTTTTATCTTCGTTGTAAGGGATGACAATAACACCAAAGTTATCCTCCAGAAGTTTATTGAAATAAATTCAAGCTTCTTAACTTCGAGAGAGAGGGTCAGTTTAATTAATATATTCAGTCTTTAGACTTTCGGTCCTTCGATTAAATTTCTGGGCGACAAGCTTTCAGTTGTAAATATTAACGCTAGCTTTTCCGACACCAACTACACGAAGTCCCGTTCGGCCGACTACTGCCCCGACTCTCTACGCGTGACTGCCTCCGGACTAACTGACGACTGACCTGTCTGAAGTCCACGGTTCTTTTATCTTCATAGCTACTCCCACGTATTTTATCTCTTGATCTGATAACGGGCAGGTGTTAAACTTCTTTGTTTAATAAAACCGGGAATTCATATTTCCCTTTGTACAATATATAACACATATTCTATTCCCTGTCGACAGGGAAAAGAAAAAGAAACATTTTTACTTGGTTATATTAAATGATTAATGAGTTCTTTATGACTGCAATTTTTTTTTTCATTAGACGCTTTGGCCATCATATAACCTTTGCTTCTTTTAGCGACAATATCTGACTCCATGTGTCGTCCACTAACCAGTAGATCACTTGAAGCACACAACAATCTACAACTGCTTTTGTTGGGGCACATGGCGTAGCTTTTGTAGGGTATTGATCAGATGTACTTTATATTGTTTTGGTATCATTTTATTTTTTTTCTAAAAAAGGAAAAAATGTCATCTATGTTGACATTTTCAATAGATTTTTCATATTATAATATATATATAATATTATATTATTATTATTATTATTATTATTATTATATTATTATATATTATTATATATTACATATATTAATATATATATTATTATATATTATTAATTAATTATATTATATAATTATATATATATTTATATATATATTATTATATATTATATATATATGTCCCATATGTTATAAAAAGCTGTTTTCTGATAAGAGCGAAAGCTACACGTTTTATGAGGAAGTGTTTAACGGTGCAGCGTGTTTGACATGTTTCTCACTGTGGTTGTTGTTCTTGTTTGAGTAAAAGGAGTAGGTAAGTCTTGTGGGGGCCGATGGGTAATCGGGATATAGTGACTTGTTCCTTTCAAAACTTCTAATTGCTGTCTCCAGTCTCCAAAGGACTTGATGAAGAAGGGTTTATTGTGGATGTTGTTTTCTCTAGCGTTTTCATCATTGTGTACTGTCTTATAAAATTGATACGTTGATCTGTGTTCAAATCCTGAATGAAACTGTCTCTCACTTCATATTAATGTCCATCTCTCCACCTATTTGTTAACAGTAATGTATACTGGGCAACTGATCTAGGAGAAGGAAGACTCTGAATTCAAAAACCAGTACTTCGCTGATGAGACTCGTTGACTGTCACGTGACCTGAAAGATTCCCATATCCAATCACTCTGCTTGCGCTGTTGATGTACATATAGAGGTCTGATTCTCAAACTTATGTCATTGACATTTGGGATTATCTTGGACGTCGGACTTACAAGAATACTATAACACCGGATCTTATTGGTACATCTGGTAAGGATGCCGACCAGATCTTTGTTTTTGCTTTTTCTATTGATCACCCTGTCAATGAGGCTTGGAATACGCTAACTGTATCCTCTTCAGAAGGACAGGACAAAAAGGGGGTATCCTATTTAGAACAGTAAACTGCATGTAGTAGTGAAGCTCCGATTCTGGGCCTTAAGTAATGTGAAGTACATTACTCCCAGGTCTACTCTAACCCAAAGTGATACTACCTGCTAGTTTTCCATCTATTGTTCAAATAGATCTTTTGTAAATTATTTATACTAGCAAATGTGTGCACCCTCCGGGTGGAAGTATTTAAATTTTAATATAATAAAATATCATATTAAATTAAAAAGGCTAAGGAAACTGAATAAGAATGCAGATAAAAAAGATTTGGAACAGAGGAGGTATGATTGAAAAATAGAACAACTTTGATACTAACTCTTCCATCATTTTCCATTACTCCCGTCTTTCATTGGTAAATTTTCCTAATTTAACTCTTTAGTTAAAATAGGAAGTAAATAATAATATTACAGTTATTTCTTCTTGTTAATGGATTTCTTTTAAGATTTATCCCTGAGATTTTTGCTCATATTCAATAAGATAAAACCAAAAAATTAGAAATCAATTATACTAAACACATATTTATTAAAATCAAATTTTAAAGATTAATATTCAAATTAGCCTCTCATTCACACTGCAAACCGCTATTTTGTTGTATATATAAATACAATTGTATGTTATTAGTATTTAGATATGGTCAACAGTCTTAATGATGTATAACAATTTATTAATAATTGAAGTTTAAATTTTTTTTAAATCATGGAGAATGTCATGTAAATAACCAAAGGGAATTGTGACTTGTATAATAATATAGTTTTGGTTAAAGACATACAAACCCACAATCTCGATTATAATAAGATTAAATAAGACTACCTGATATCATATGATATCAATGTGAAAAGAATTCAAGAAAGTACGCAAAATGTAAATATAAACGTATGCAATTCCCTAACTTCTAGCATTAAATAACCCTAGACGGGTTGACATACTGTTAAAACCAATCAAACAATCTTAAGAAACTATTCAAAATGTAAATGTAAATGTAGAATGTGCACAATTCCCAAATCGCAAGGATAAACCCACACAGTTTGTCATGTCGTTAAAATCAATCAATCATATTTATCACCAAAGAGAGATGTCACAACAGAGATGCATATTAGAATTAATGAAGACTGTGGAATGTATCGGCCGAAATGTCTATAAATGTCTGTAAAACAAAAGCAAGTTAAGACTTCAAATTGCCCGAGCGAGTCTTTGAAAACACTTGAGTCTATTGTATTGAATAATAGTTGTGGCTGATATTAAAAAAGAAGAGAAAGAGAATCTTGTATGAAAAAATAAAAAAAAATAAATAAAAAAAATAAAAACAAGAAACTATGGAAGCACACACTGATATTAAAGATAATGAATCCGTTTAAAAAGAATGACCCAAAGGCAGATTCACATTTCTCATGTAATGAAATAATTCTTCCAATTTAAAATGATAAGATCATTCCAGTTCAACGATAGTTTAATACTGACCTAAGAGCGACATTCGCGGGTTGTTAGGGATTTGCCGGAAACTTATTTCCATATTATCATTTTCACAAAGAATGGACTTTTTTGTTTTGTTTTAAGGGATTATTATTATTATTATTATTATTATTATTATTATTATATTATTATTATTATTATTATTATTATCTTAGGAATTCCTAAGTGATTAGAAATCGTCCGCTAAAACAGTCAGGAATGTCTCTTCAGTGTGGGTAATTACACGAAATATTTTAAAGGTCTTGATGTGAATGGGAACGTTTTAAAACCAGTTATGAATAAATATCATTTATTAAAT
The DNA here is from genome assembly GCA_023376005.1 of Doryteuthis pealeii. Classification (NCBI taxonomy): domain Eukaryota; kingdom Metazoa; phylum Mollusca; class Cephalopoda; order Myopsida; family Loliginidae; genus Doryteuthis; species Doryteuthis pealeii. The sequence goes on from CM042141.1 coordinate 124,670,495, forward strand.
TCATAATCGAGCTGTGTATCCATAAAGCGGCCTTCGGCTACCATCAGTGTGGAATCCTATTTGTAAAATGCTTATTAGAGTTAACTACAAACAATTAAATAAATAAAGGAAAGTACTCTATACGAAGCATTTAGCTCCCTTGATAAATTATAATGATCGGACCAAGCGCGATGTATTATTTGCTATACTAACATGTAGGGAAATATTGGATCATTGTGATATTGTTTAGAATTATGCGACTTTTATGTTTACCGTAATACAACCAAAAGATACACATTACATCGATGTTTTTACTTGCGCAATAGTAGTAAAAATTCTTTTTAGAAAATAAGGCACATTACAGTCTAATAGTAATTAAAGCTATACAGAATTTTGTGATATAGGCACGTGGTTTAATGGTTTGAGTAATAGGAAATGGACTCGTCGACCGAGTTCAATTCCTGGATGAAGCTGTTTGCATTTAACATAGCGCTAATACTCTTGGTAAAGGTATGAATCCAATTTCCCTCCAGCTATGGGTAAATAACAGCGCAGACTGTGCTCTTTAACCATGGCTAGGTAAGCAGTCTAGGAGAAGAAAACTCTGAATTCAAAACCTGTTAACCCCGTAAAGAAATTAAACTTCTGTCAAATCCTGCTCGTGTGGAGGGCTTAGTAAACACATATAGATAATTTTTGTATAAACGTGTACTTCTATTTGGACTGCTAAATATATTTATGATTACTGAGTATCACTGCTGCTGATTTTGGTAATAAATAATACCCACTGTAATTTGTATAATGCTCTGATAGAAATCATCATCACTTTACTATAATAATCAAATCAAATAAGTAAAATAAGTATTTACGTTGTAATGAATCTCATAATTGTAGACAAACCACAAAAACATTCCAGTTGGAGCATGTGAATCAACTGTTTAACGATATTCAAAATGTTCTCAATAACTCCAATTTAATACGTTTTTTTATTCTGGAACATTCCCAATGTTACGATTTTTGTGGCCATTTTTATCTGAGAGCACTTTACAGTGGAGATCCGTTCCTTAGTGTTAGGGGAAATCCTTGTGTTCCTTAGTGTTAGGTAGATTCCTTGCGTTCCTTATGGTTAGGTAGATTCCTTGTGTTCCTTAGTGTTAGGTAGAATCCTTGGGTTTCTTAGTGTTAGGTAGAATCATTTGTTGCTGATCCGTCCGTCCGTGTGGAATACCAGCGACTGAGGAGCTTTCAAGATCGGTGATTAAATAGTTAATCAACAATGTATTCGAGCGTGTTGGCTGGCCCAAGCAGAGTCTATAAGTTTAAGCGGTGGCTTACAACACACCTTATATCACCAAAATATTCCAACACCCAATAAACACCCTAATCCTGGAACAATCAAATATATAAAAGTAATTGGTAATTTGCTTGAAGCATTGTTAAGTATGTTATAATATATTAATAATTTGAAGGCAAATGCAATGCGTATGAAAAATAAAACAAAAAAGATGTTATTTTTGTCTTATCGATTTCGAAGCATAAACTTCATCATCAGAGATTCGTATCAGAAAATATCTGATAGTTTCTGATACGAATCTCTGATGATGAAGTTCATGCTTCGAAATCGATGACAAAAAGAACATCTTTTTGTTTTTATTTTTCATACGCATTGTATTTGCCTTCAAATTACTAATATATCATAATCAAATATATGTTACTTGACGGTTAGAGTTGTTTGTTTTCCATCACTAGATCCACTGTGCTGAATTAATTTTCTACATTTATTGTTTTAAGACAAAAATACTATTGACCATCGGAATTGGCGCCAAACAGTTCAACACCAAACGGTGAAGCCAAAGTTGTAAACTTAATACAAGACAGGAATTATGAGGCATGGTGGGTGCCTGGATTTAGTCATATGCACATAAATGATTATAGTAAAAAATCTACATTTTTCAATTTCATACTCTGTTTTATTTAGTATTTTTCACCATAAAAAACTACGTTCTTCATTAATATGATATTGCTCAGGGGATTTCTTCATATTCATCTCATTTAGCCGTTAGGTAAAAAAAAATAAAAATAAATAATGAACTATTATAAAATGATATTTCGTATTGTACAATATTACTGACTATCCAATTACTTTTACTACACTATATATAATATATAATCGTTGAAAAATATTTGAGTTAAATTGTTTCGTTTACGAGAACACAGACCTAGATGTGAACACACAGACACACAGACACACACACACACACACACACACACACACATATATATATATATATATATATATATATATATATATATATAGAAAAGAAGAAGAAGAAGAAGAAGAAGAAGAAGAAGGAAGAAGAAGAAGAAGAAGAAAAATAAAAACATTGATAACTAAAGATATGTGTTTCAAGACAAATGTGAGTTTTAAAATTTGAGATTTCCTCGATTAATCTAACCTGTTGTGAGTTTTTTAATTTTTACTCTCCCCACGCTATATATATTATATATATATATATATATATATACTAGAAAATATATGCACCCCTCGGGTGCAAGTATTTAGGTTTTGATGTAATAAAATATTGTATCAAATTATAAACTATTTAGAAAATGATAAACCGAGGGGTATAATCGAAAAATAGAAAGCTTTAAATCTAACTCTTCCATCATTTTTCATCACACCCGTCTTTCATTTTTTCTTAATTTATCTATTTAGTTAGATTATGAAGTATTTAATAAAATTACAGTTCTTTCGTCTTGTTTATGGATTTCTTTTAATATTTATCCCGAGATTTTTGCTCAGATTCGTTAAAGAGAAAACCAAACAATTAGAAATCAATAATATTAAGCATATATTTATAAAATCAAATTCTTAATATCAATATGCAAATTAGCCTTCTCGTTCACACTGTAAACCGCTATTTTGTTGAATATATAAATATACTTGCATGTAATTAGTATGTAGATTAATTCACAGTATTAACAAGATATAAACATTTTTTTTTTAATAATTGAGGTTTAAACAAAAACAAATTCAAGGTGAATGTGGCGTAAATAACTAAGGGAATTGTGACTTGAGTAGTGATTTAGTTTCGGTTACAGACAGACAAACACACAATCTCCATTATAATAAGATATATTATATATATATATATATATATATATATATATATATATATATATATATTGGGGGAATATGTTCTTACTTGAATCGTACCTAATATTGAAAGGTTAATTAATTAATAATTAATAATTGGGCGGGCATACCTATTCAAAGTAAGGCTAAAATAGTTATGCCCGCCTAATTAATTAATATTTATTAATTAACCTTCAAAAATTTGGTACGACTTCAATTAAGCACATATTCTCCCAAAAATTTCGGCTAAAAAAGCCATATCAAAACACATCGCTTGTGTATTTCTTCTCATATATATATATATATATATATATATATATATATATTATATATATATGTGTGTGTGTGTGTGTGTGTGTGTGTGTGTGTACCCACTCCATCGCACGTTGGATGCGATATATGATCAATTCATAATATGGTTTTTCTTTCTCCTAGACTGGTTGCTAACCAAGTTTGAACCGCTCAGTCCATTCTACTATTTACCCATAGCTGAATAGAGAATAGTTCGATGCTTACCTTTCCCAAGGTATTAGCGCTATGTAGAATGGAAACTATATAAAAAGTAAAATCGCTGGAAGGACATATTGTCGTATCAGCCGGACAGCAAGGGAGTCTATCCCCTTTTCACTAATGCTAGAGTAGGGAGATTTCTTTTTTGATTATAGAGTAAGACGTCACACCTATCCATCAGTGCTCCACATTTGCTGCACTGATCAAAACTATTCTACTCATGCACAGAGCTGGAGAGGCCGGTATCGAAACCAGGAAACTTGTGTTCCAAAGCGGATGCTCTAATGACTGAGCTAAACTGGTCTTGAAGTAAATAGCTCATTTTTAGGTAAATATATTATTTACTAATTTACATAGGGGGTTGGGGCACTTTTCATTAAGGTTAACGTCGTCAGTTTAAGAGAAGGTCAAGTCTGCTAGCAAAACCATCGCCCACTATAAATAATATGTGGTACATGAAGGTAAAGGTCGTGCCAATAGTAATTGGAGCCCTTGGAACGGTCCTTAAAGGTTTTAACAATATCATTGTTAAGATCGGCTAGAATTCTCAGAAGAGTTCTGGAGATCTAAGGAGACTTGCTATCACTGAATTCTGCTAAAAAAATGTCAATATTAATATCATGACATTTTTTAGCAGAATTCAGTATTCATGGTTCTTTTACTAAAAAAAAAAAAAATCCCCGTATAAACTTATAAAAATCTTCTGATATAATTATTCAGACTCTTATCTTTGTAGAAAAACAAATCGTTTTTTATCGGTTCATTTTTTCAAATTTCATAAAATAAAATAGTGGGGGAGGGGGAGACTTCGTAAAAATATTTCCCCTAATATATTTTATTAAAAACTTATTTTAAACATAATTTCATCAACAGGTAAATAATTACCGAAATTCTCGTGATAATCTGACTGGTAGTTGATTTTTCATAGAAATTTAAAAAACCCGGTAGTCATAACTTGTTTTTGGCGACGCTGAATTTCAATTGATTTAATGGGGCGAAAATGTAAACATGGTTTTCGTTCATAATTTTAATTATTTCCGTGAAATGAAAATTAAAAAAAACAACATCAGGAGTTATTTTAATATATTGGTCTAAAAATGTTGAAGATAATTTTAACCTTTATGCAAGTTTCATTTTGTTAAACATAGGGGCTAAATTTGACACGGCAGATTGGAGGTCCCTAGTCTTTAGTGAACCAGGGGTTAAGGTGGGTGTGAAAAACTCATATGGAGTGAATAATAACACATATGGAATAGATATAAGAGCATCCAGCAAACCAAATGCTTATTTAAAAAAAGGAAGAAAGAAACAAAATGTTGACTTGATTTTAAATTGTTTTATAAAGGCTTCTATTATAAAGGGGGTCATTTGAACTCCGGTGTTCATATAACATTTTTTTTGTCTTGGCAGGCAGAAATATTTGAATATAAAAATACAATTGAATTTTTAATCATCGAATGGCTAGGGGCTCACCAGAGTAAAAATAGAAATCAAAAGGTTCCATTGTTAAAATTCGTTGAGAGGAACTGAACTAGCCCATTCTGTTGTATACCCTCTTTTACTTTCTTTTATTCTTCTCCTCATCTTTGGTATCTTACGTTCATCTGCTAGCGTCTGGACTTCGTCTTGGTAGTCGGTCCCACTTAATTCATTTCTTCTTCTTGATCAGTCTTTTTGCCAAGACATTCATCAACCACAAAACCATATTATTTATGTAAGCTTTTATTTATTTAAGTAAACCTTTCATGTAACTAACATAACGCGCGTGTGCAGTGAGCTTCAGCTAAGGGAGAAAGACCTTATCTGCCTGACGTCCAAGCTGAAACTGAGAGCGAACCAGGTCCCACGTGACTTCACGTATTTCGCGGGCTTTCTGTAATATTCCATGGAAAGTCCCACCCGTGATATGAAAAGGCGCCATCCCTTCAGAAATACAGGGCGTTGACAATAATCTATGCGACCGCATAGATTATGTAACAATTCACTTCTTGGTTGGATCACTAACTTTTCAGCCCTTCCGAGAACAAAAATTCAAGTTTGATGAGGTTGTCCGGATTGACTCTTGCTCATCTCTCTCTCTCTCTCTCTCTCTCTCTCTCTCTCTCTCTCTCTCTGAGAAGGGGCTTTCGAAGAAAAGGAAAAATAGAAAAACAGGAATTATGTCACCAACTACAATGGCCCACCAAAAATAAAATCAGAATATGTTTACCCAATTTTCACTGTAAGGATCGTCGAAATAATTTATGTGTAATTGATTAAAATAAGCGGATGTAAATAAAAAAAAACATTAGAGTAGCAACGCAGCTTTCGTTTGATTTTCAACTTTCGCTTACTTTATTTAGACGTTTAACTATCGAGGTTCAATTAGTGTATGTTCGATATCCGTTCAAAATTTCAGATTTTTGATTTAATAGTTCTTCAGAATTAGTATAGGTTGTGATAACCAATTATTCCCCCATGCTTAAAAGACAGAATTGATTACTGATTTCTAAGTTAGGTAAGCGAACATATAAAGTCAATGGTGTTTTGGTAACAGTCAGTTTCTCGACAATGTGTATACGCATGGGTGTAGTTGACACCATCTTTGATTAATATTAATATCATGACTAGCACTATTAGTATTATCAGAATAACTATTATGGTTACGATAAGTAGTGTGAAAGAGCAGGATGGCTGTGTAGATGTATGCATATGTGTATGAATGTTTATATCTTATAGAATAACTTAAATTAAGTTGAACGTAATGCAATATAAACTTATGCAGGTCCACCTTCCAAATAAGAGAAAATAATATAGAATTTGAATTAGTTAAATCATTAAGTACAGAAAACAAGTTTTCTCGGATCTTCATATACATATTTTTTTTATATATGTATATATATATATATGAAAGAAAAATTAAATTAGAAATAAATAAAATAAATTAAGGTAAATCGGAACATATGAAGAATAAATAAACTACTAAATAAATGAACTGGGGTGGCCCATTTAGCTGAAATCTGGAATAGATTGATTTAACAGAAATTTCTAACAAATTGCTGACAAGTAGTCAGACATCCTTTTTATTACCCTACAGCTGAGTAGACAGGACAATATGAAAAAAAAATCTGTTTTCAAATGCCTTAAAAGTAATAAAGAATTCATCATTCGCATCTGATGAGCTGGGAGAATTAGACACTAAGCTTCCCGAAAAAGGCTATAAACGCAAAATCTCTAAGTCTTTTGTTATTTCTTTACATATATATATATCTATATACATATATATATATGGCTGGAATAAGAAATAATTCCCCTGAATTGCTACAGCAAGAAACTTATATATATATATATATATATATATATATATATATATATATGTGTGTGTGTGTGTGTGTGTGTGTGTGTGTAACAGGAGTTGCGGAAGGCAGTTTTTCTCATATGATTTGAAAATCATATCTGCGAGAATCTTTCAGTTACGAAGCGCCGTTGACTTCATGTCCTCACAACACTAATTTATATATAAATGGTCTACCAATGATGGTCAGCAGTCTTTATTTATGGATATACCACAGTCCTTTTTCAATATATATATATATATATATATATATATATATATATATATATATGTACGTATGTATGTGGGTGTCAGTGTGAGTGTAAGGGAGTGGGTGTGTCTTTATAGGCAACATACTGTTTAAAAAACAAAGAAAAGAAAGAATTACTCCAGTGAGACAAACAATAGGTTCATCAACACACACACACACACACACACAGAGACACACACATACACACACCACACAGAGAGAGAGAGAGAGAGAGAGAGAGAGAGAGAGAGAGAGAGAGAGAGAGAGAGACACACCACACACACACACACAACTGAACAGCAATTCTTTTCTATTCTGTCAGATATTTTATCCTCACACACAAACACACACATGCACACACACAGACACAGACACACACACACACACACACACATATATATTTATGAAAGAGAATAAAATCTGAACACCAATTCTTTTCTATTGTCAGATATGTATTCCATATATATATATATATATATATATATATATTATATATATAGAGAGAGAGAGAGAGAGAGAGAGAGAGAATGGGGGAATGTGTTATATATAATTTTTGAAAAATGGCGAAAATAGTGTTAATGGTTAAGTCACCTATGATGAAGCTAAGTTGAGAAAATATATCATGTTAAAAAAGAATAACCTGCTAGCTTTTGTAAATGTCGATTTGGTATGTGCCCTTCTCACCTCCTTCTCCTCCTCTCTTCCTTCTCCCCCTCTTCCTCCTCCCACTCCTCTTGCCCTCCTCCTCCTCCTCCACTCCGACCGACACACGCTGAAGGGGATGGCATCAGAGAGTCAAATGCCATCCAACATGAAATAATTGCTCTCCGGAAACCTAATCTGTGAAGCCCAGTGAAAAATTCGGCGACGTTGTTGGCGCCTGTCGCTAGCCGAAGATAATAGCGCCTCTAATTATCTCCCCCTTTTGTTGTCTGATGTTTTAGCATATTTGCTTTGAGCAGTCCTTTAGCGCTTGTTAAAAATCTATTCGGAGACACTGAAAAATATGGATCATATTTCCCTATCAGAAAGTGAAACACTATTTTTGATGCTAATGTCGGGTCGGGATGATAATACACGAGCAGACGACACCTCACCGACACTGGCCGCCATGATTTTTCACAGCGACATCTCCCAGGTTAAGCGTCTAATGTTGCCATCACCGGTGTTTATGACCAGAGGTGTCTGCAGAAATCGCAATCGCAGCCGAACGCTTCAAATAGCATTAAGGAGGAAAATGAGACAGCACACTTGGATCTAAATTTATCTTTTTTTATGGCCTACCTTGCAGTCCAATAATACTATGCTCACTTTTTATTTAACTAAGAAAGTTTATCTATAAATTATATAATCTTGGGCGCCTACTTTTGTCTTGGAGATTATCAAGCGATTCATTGCTCGATAGTTTAACCCTTTCGCCGCTGTGGTCGACTACAGCAGAATTCCTAAATTGGCGACGTGTTCAACTATGGTCAAATTTTCGCTCTGATGTGCAGTTATATATATATATATATATATATATATATTATATATATATATGTATATATATATATATTTGTGTGTGTGTGTGTGTGTGTGTGTGTGAGAGAGAGAGAGAGAGAGAGAGAGAGAGAGAGAGAGAGAGAGAGAGAGAGAGAGAGAATGTATGTGTGTGTGTACGTTTGAGTTTTCTCTTTTGGTTGAATCCTATCAAAGTAACACATGTTTTTTCAAAAATGTTAAATTCATACTGTCGGATTAACTTCCATTTATTTCATATTTGTCTAATGAAAAAACAAAATATCTGGATTTTTACACCTCTGAAGGCTTTTATCTACAACACTACGGATTTATCAACACCACACATTCTTTGAAATTTTACATCAAACTCTTTTGAGTTTTATTATTAACTATAATGCTTCTGATTTTTAAAAATAAAATTTATTTTATTTTTAACACAGAATACGCATTTTTAAAATTCCAGCATTGAATAATAGCGTTTTGTTTGTACCTTTCTTCTAACGGTTATTTATCCCATCTTTCTCTCATATGTTACTCTTGATGAAGACCGATCTATTAAAACGGTCGAAACAGATTTCTGTCAGCAATTATAAACATAATTTGTTTTTTCAAAAATATTAAATTCATATATATATATATATATATATATATATATATATATATATATATATATATCTTTCTCAGTCGATTCTACTCATATGTTACACCTGAAGATATACTTTTCTTCTTTCTTTCTATGTATTTTCGTCCATTCTTTCTTTCGTTGTATTTCTTTCTATGTTTTTTTTCGTTTTTTCCTTCTATGTATTTTTCTTTCTTTTTTTTACGAATACATGAAACTCACAGTCATGGGACATACCTGTGGCAGTGATAATGCCATTAATTTATTTTAGGTTTTATCTTGGATTATTGTTTAGTATATTATCATCATCATCCTCATCATGTAAGTTTTTGCTAGACGGTCAACTCTAATGTATTTATCTGTAGGTTTCCACAGGAGGAAGTCAGGAGTTCGTACTTCTCCCGCCCTGCCCATCGTATCTTGTCTGTCTTACTGGTATGGTTGTACTACTGCTTTGTGTGAGTGTGTATATGTATGTGTGTGGGGTTGCTTCCAGGATTTGTTCAAGACAACACATCATCCTTTTATAGTTTATATCAAGCTTTTTCTCCAATCGTTACGTCAGAGTCCAAGTGGTGCGGCCATACAGTAACATGTTACACTGTTACAGATTGGGAGAATTCTTGCTTTATCTCTGCTGATAGATAATATTTGATACTATATATTGCATACCTCTTTACTTACTTCTTTCTTTACTTACTTCTATTCTTCTTCTAGTGTCTCTTCTAGCGTCTGGACTTCGTCTTGGTGGTCGGTCGCACTTAACTCATTTCTTCTTCTAGATCAGTCTTGTTACCAAGACATTCATTAATCACAAAACCGTGTTATTGTCTTAAGCTTTTATTTACTTAACTAAACATGTAACTAAACATCTGACTAACATAGCGCGCGTATGCAGTGAGTTCCAGTTAAGGCAGTACATCTCTGCCCGACGTCCAAACTGAAACTGAGGACCCAACCAGGTACCACGTGACTTCACCTATTTCGCGGGCATTCTGTACTATTCCATGGAAAGTTCCACCCGTGATATGAAAAGGGCCATCCCTTTAGAAATACAGGGGATTGGCAATAATCTTATGCAACCGCATAGCTTATGTAACACTATATAACTGTGTGTAAGTTCCTTGTGATAAGAATAGTTACTTGAAGATATAATCTTTTTAAGTAAGGATTGTCATTATTAGTTTCTTGCGACCAAATTATAAATATTATATATATACCCAACCCCTCTACCACGATCAGGATTCGACATTAAGCCATTTTAAAGCAGAATTTAACAGATTTTAAATCAATTTTTTTTTCTCTAGACCGGGTGCCATGTGATGGTTAAAGAGCCAGTCTACTCTGTACCCGTAGCTGGAGGGAGAATTGTTGGATTCATACCATTCGCAAGGGTGTTAGCGCTATGTGAAATGCAAACAGTCTCGTTCAGAATTTTGAACTCGAATCACCGTGTCCATTTCCTACGACTATAACTATTACACACTTAAAAATCAACCAACTAACTAATGAATTAATCACCCAGTTAGTAAACCAACTAATTATTCAATCGAAAAACCAACAAATCAAATAACCAACAAATCTAGAAACCAATCAACCTATTAATAAATCGGCCTACCAACCAACTAATTAACCATTGTTACCATTGGTTTACAGGCAGCATATTAGCTACCCTTCATCAAGACAACGTTTCTAAAACAGGCGCGTTGTCCTGGTGAAGGGTAGCTAACATGCTGCCTGAATACCAATGGTAACAATGGCACCTTAAATATATTGTACACTATAATAAATAAATAAATAAATAAATACAGCTCTTACACACGTAATCGAGCACTTTATTTTCAATTCTCCAATACTAATAAAGGACTACCATCGAATGACCGTTGGATATGTATGTGAGAGACAGAATACGTTCGTTCGAGAGCAACCCCGTGCATACACACATACTTTTACACATGAAGTAAGCTAATATTCAAGCAATAAGTATTTTTCTCGGTAAAAAGTTATCTTCCAATCCAGTGTCTTTTAAAACTTTTGAGGGGCTACGGCCTCTTTCTATTTCACAGTCTATCTTGCGGACCACATGCAAATAAAGATGAAATCTTCTTTATCTCTGTATAAATATGTTGTATGATCGAGGTGAAACGATACATAGAGGAAATTGAGTGCTTAATATATTTATTTAGTACCAGTATCCGGTGCTAACGGATACATAAAAAATACAGAACAATAATTAACCAATTAACTTAAAAACTTACCAACTAGACAATCAAACATCCAACTACTTAACCAACCAACCAACCAATTGATGAAGCAAGCAAACAACTAATTAATTAACCAAACAACCAATTAACTAAGCCACCAATTAATCAACCAATACATTAATTAACCAGGCAATGAACCTACCAACAATCCAACGAATCAACTAATTAACCAACTAACCAACCAACCAACAAACCAATTGATGAAGCAAGCAAACAACTAATTAATTAACCAAACAAGCAATTAACTAACCCACCAATTAATCAACCAATACATTAACCAGTCAATGAACCTACCAACAATCCAACGAATCAACTAATTAACCAACTAACCAACTAATCAATCAGCCAACTAATTGACCAAACACCAAACTAATTAGTCAATCAAATAACCAACCAATTAACCAACTAAATAAACCACAAATCAACCTATTAATCAACTAACGAACCAACGAATTAAAGAAGCAGCTAACCAATTAACCACCAAACTCTCCAACCGAAATTTGATAAACGTAAATGTACATCCTGTATTGTTCTCGTTATGACCATCATACAATCCTAATCTATTATGAGCAAATACTAATAGTTCGCATAATGTAACTAAATCCGGATAGATCGCATTTTTTTGTTTTTGTTTTAAATCTGAGCGCTGGAGAGTTCAGACGATACAAACCGAAGGGAAATCAGGAGACAATGGTATCTCATCGGCATAGAGACAGAAGATAAAATAAGATTTAAAGAGTTGCTTTTCTATGAAGATAAACATGGCAAAAGACTGTCTCTTTAGAAAGAAACGCTGGAGGAAAAATATAGCGGAAATTAATATCTCTGTCGAGATAAATATAAAAGCGAAAACAAAAATATTGTTCGTTTGAGAGTGACTTGTACAAAGAAAACAAATCACAAGTAGACAGGTTTAAGAAGTGCGAATCATCTTTTTTCTTCTCCTTCTTCTTGAAGTCTTTTCTATTTCTAAACTTGTCGTCAGTTCAAAAGAATATACAATAAATAGACAAATAAGTACGACAGGGAGAGAGAAGACTTTTTTGTGGACCAGATGCTTCGGATATTGAATAAGAAAATATGATTTGAACAACGATCCATTAGTTGAAAAGATGCTAATAGTGGATCAGCTTTTCGGTATAAGGACTGATTAAGATGTCGTATCTCAAAGAGTTTCGGAATTGGACAAGTGATTTAAAATAGATCTTTAGATATACTAAGGTGATTCGCGCCTGGTCGCTATGGTAATCGTTGAACAAAATGGCGTCGGCTAACCAAGTTCAAAACCTGGACGTCTCAATGTCTGCTGTTCCCTCTGAGCTAATTTCTCTGGAAAAGGCATGAGTTGAATAAGCTGGATGCGCGTGATGTAATCGCTATTGTCGTAGGAAATGGACTCGGTGGGACGAGTTCGAATACAGGACACGGCTATTTGCATTTCACATAGCACGTATATCCTTGAGAAAGGTAAGAATCAAGGTATTCTCCCTCCAGCTATAAATCTATTTTCAAATTTCCGAATTAAAATGAATACACAGCCGACTTATTTATTTGTGTGAATCCTTTGTTTATACACAGTGATATGATATGATATGATATATATATATATATATATATATATATATATATATATATGATTTTTGGATGTTTTTTTTATTTTTAGAAGCATTGTTGAATAAATTATTATTTATATTTTGCTTGAAGGCTATTACAATGCAGGTATCGCATAAAATTCGATAATTATAGAAAATAATCTTGACAAGTGAATCCAGGAAAAGGATGGCTCGCTATGCAGATCACCGTACCGACTGTTTCGACTTTATTAAGTCTCATCAGCGATGTATACTAACGACTTCCCTCCGACAGAAATCGAAACCGGGAACTCAGCAGGCAGAGTCAGAGACCATATCGTTTCGGCCGCCAGTATACATCGCTGAAGAGACTTAATAAAGTCGAAACAGTCTGTACGGTGTTCTGCATAGCGAGCCATCCTTTGCCGGGATTCACTTGTCAAGATTATTTTCTATAATTATCGAATTTTATGCGATACATGCATTGTAATAGCCTTCAAGCAAAATATAAATAATACACACACACACACACACACACACACACACATATATATATATATATATGTATATATATATATATATATATATATATATATATCTAAGATTTATATCTTTTAAAATTATATGTGGTACCATTTATTTATTCACATTTGCGTATATAATAATAATATATTATATATATATAAACCAGCAGTTCTCAACCAGGTACCATATGGCCCCCGGGGACTATGTAACATTTCTTGGGATTTTAAAGATTAAATGGGCTTTTAAACATCAAATTGCTATAAGGAAATATGAACCAAAGGGATCCATTCATAAAAGAAGATTGAGAACCACTGGTTTAAACTATTCCTGTTCGATAATCTATTGGACCGGTTTAATAGTGGGTAGAGCGTTCGCCTGGTAACCCTAAGGTTCCTGGTTTGATACCGGCCCTCGCCAACGCGGCGTATGCGTAGCACATGGATCTGTGCGGTAAAGTGTTGTATGGTAGGTGTGACGCTTCACCTCAGATGCTAAAACAATCTCCTTGGACTAGCGCTAGTGAAAAGGGGATAGACTCCCTCGCTCTGCTGATACCGATTTTAGTCCAACCAGACGACTTTACTTATTAAATATAATCATCTGTTTGCACACAGTTATATGGTTTCAAGTATTCTTATCTAACAGCAACAATTTGCAAGTAACTAATAATGACAGTCTTCAGTAAACAACTATAATTTCCGTTAACTAGCCTTAATACAAATAATTACTTCTTTGAAGCTATAATTGTTTACAGTGGTGTATATAATTTTTTAATGCAGAATTGGCTTTTGCATATATATATCAGGGATATAATTTTTGCGTCTGAGGTGGAGCGCTGCACCTAACATCAGCTCCACACTTTTCCGCATATGTCCAAGGTGGACTATCCATGCGTTGAGTTGGCAAGGGTCTTTACCAAACTCGGAACCTTATGGTCCCTAGGCGGATGCTCTGCTGACTGAGCTCATTTTTCTGCATCATCTTAATGTTCTTGAGAATGTTCTGATCGATGTATAGTAGTCCATCTCTTCCTCTTATTCCCTTGTAACGTGTTCACTGTACTTCCGGAAATAGTCCGCGGCAATCAACGCGCCCACGCAGAGTATATAAGTTTAAGTGGTAGATTTTAGCACACCTTATATTACCACAATATTTCCATCACTTTCGCAATTATCTTTGTTTCAAGTAAATAATGACAATGATAATTTGTAAACAATCTTGAAAGAATATATTATTATAGTGTTTATCTTTATTTAATAAAGATCTTTTTTGCACACAGTTATATGGCTTCAAGTGGACCTGACAGTAAAGGTAATAAAGGAGTACCCTACAACCCTCCCATAGCTACAGAACTGAAGCCTCACTATCAGATGCAGTAAATAAAAGGGCACATCGCATAGTGTAATGGTTAGCACATTGGTGACCAAACCATTGTTACTGAACCCAATTCACACAGTGTGCTTCATATTTCTCGTCTTGCTTTTGGTGTAATAGTTAGTTAGCTCGCATCGTAGATCGCTACAAATTAATAGTGAGTTCGAACCTCACTGGGTGCCCCATACTTACGACCTTGTATCATATCTGTTGTGATGTTAGTTCAACAGTAAAAAAAGAAGTCAAGTCGAGGTAGGGTAAAATGAGACAAGTGTATTTACAATAAGGTACAAGAACGGCTAGCTTGCCGCTAAACGGTAACAGTACAACCTTTTCACTCGGTGTCTCACTATTTATAGTGAGAACCGGTGTATATTCTCCACTGTAGGAACGGCCGGTACAACAATATCTACCCGTGACGAACGGGTTGGGTAAAAATGAGGGAGTCTCATCTTAGTGTAATAGTTAGCAAGCTAGCCTTGCATATCCGTTACTATTGAAAAGCGAGTTCGATCCTCGCCGAATGTCCTATACTTGCGACCTTGCGTCACATCCTACATTGGCAAACGGGTTGGGTAAAATACCAATCTCTCGACTTACTTCAAATCAAGTTAAGTTAAAACTAATCCCTGAGGTGGTGCACAGTTATTCGATACGCTTGATGCTGTGTGATACAAGGCTAAGTTAGTAAAAAACTCCCGGTGAGAGTCGAACTCACGTCATCAGTGGTGGCGCTGTTAATCCAGATCAAGTCCCTTGTTATGTGCGGTTATTCCCCGGGGACGTTTTCTTCAACACTCGGTCGAGGCAATGGCGTTTAGTTTGCACTTACCTCGTTATTTTTGGTCGAGCTTCCGACATTTTAACCCTCTGATGGTGCCTCCGTCAAAAGCGACATGTTTCCATGATCTTCTGCTGAAACTCTGAAATAATTTCCCGCGTTCCCTCGCTCTCTCGCTAATTTTCTCATTCTCTCTCTCTCTCTCTCTCTCTCTCTCTCTCTATATATATATATATATATATATATATATATATATATATATGCGTCCCTCACTCTCCAATTTATTCCTTTCATTCGAATCCTGAGTTACACCATCACCATCGCCCAGCATCCATCACCTCTTTTCCTCCAAGATACTGTCTAACAATTCATCTTTTACACGTGCGTTTGAAAGTTTGAAATCTGTCTAGAGCTTATGGCAGTAGAAAATCGTCAGCACCACACTACAGACGTTTGCCAAACTTTATTATATATATATATATATATATATATATAAAAAAAGAATTAAATACCAGTCATATTAACAGTTATAAGTTTATTTTTAAGTTTTGCAGTCTCATGAAGTCGATATATAAATACAAGGTGTGTCATGAAAGTATCGAGATTGAAGCTGTATTTATCAAGATAGAAAGGAACAATGAATGGAACGTTAATTCCTTTTCAGAATACAATGTGTGTCATAAAAGTGTCGAGTTTGAAGCTGGATTTGCCAAGATAGAAATGAACAATGAATGGAACGTTAATTTCTTTTCAGAATACAATGTGTGTCATAAAAGTGTCGAGTTTGAAGCTGGATTTACCAAGATAGAAATGAACAATGAATGGAACGTTAATTTGTTCAAAATATAAAGTAAGTAAAAAAGTACAAAAATCTCGATACTTTTTAACACAGCTTTTATATATATATATATATATATATATATATATATATATATATATATATATATTGAAAAATGGAAATGAATACGACAATATGTTGAAATAATAAGTTTATTAGTTCAAACTTAATTCGAGTTATTACAATATCACATTTCAGTACGTTACCCACTACACCACGGAACTCACCCGTTGATACACACACACACACACACACACACACACATTAACACACACGAGCATATTATATATATATATATATAATATATATATATATATATATATATATATATATGTTATATACTGATTTTTCACGTTACCAAATCAGCATATAACGTATACCCTTTCTTACTTCTTACTCTGGTCGTATTTCTTCTGGCCGGCTTTGGTATTCTGATCGTCTATCTTCTAACATCTTGGTCTGGTATATCTTCTAAGGTCTGGTGTTGACTTTCTTGGGGACCTCGGGTCTGGTTTCTGTTGGGATTTCTTGTTATCAGAAGCCCTGTGTTATTGTTAGTTTTTAGGTAATAAACACAAGACTTCGATTTACGTTGATGTTACTTTATTCCAAATCCCCAACCCAGACAATCTGCGCAGATTAGGCTTACATGTTGCTAGCTCAGCTCCTAACTTCTAACTGACTAACTGAGTTGCTTACTCCTTAAACCGGAAGAAGGCCTTCTATTGCCTTCCGGTTCTCACGATCCATCCCCGGAAAGCAAGGTCAGAGTGAGGTCAAGCGCTGTCACTCACTCTCAAGGCCATCAGCTGTACTAATCGCCTTAATGATTTCTACAATACCTTATAAAAGCTTTAGAGATCCAATAATTATGTAACATATGTATGGGAGCAAAATGAGGAAATTAATCCGACATTTTCTCCATATATGTGTGTGTGTGTGTGTGAGAGAGAGTTTATATATATATATGTGTGTGTGTGTGTGTGTGTGTGTGTGTGTGTGGGGGGTGGGAGTGAGAGCGTGGGTGTATGTGTTAACAAACAAATAATTTGTTTAAAGATTTTTCTGAAATCAAGAAAGTGCTCAAAAGCTGACCAGCAAAGTAAAATATAATCTAAAGGAAATCGATATCTCACCACTTTAAGATATTTTCATGACTGAAAGTTTTAATACTAACAGTAGTGTCAGTAATCATTATCAAGTCGCACTAACAGCACGGATACCCATGACTCTCTCTCTCTCTCTCTCTCTCTCTCTCTCTCTCTCTCTCTCTCTCTCTCTCTCTCTCACACTCACTCTTTCACCACCCATTCCTATTGGCCATCACCTCTTGTATGTCTTGAGCACGATATCCAGAATCTGCACAGACATGATTGATGTAGATTACTGTTGGTAGCCTTTCACTGATGTGTCCATGTGTAGGTGTACAAAGGAGAATGTCACGTATGAGTTCGTCCTTGCAATACCAGCAATGTCAAGCATTTCTTGTTTGCCTTAATTAGACGGCTTGTGTGATCGGAAGAAAGTGGCCGTACAGTTGATTTTTGGTGGGGTGCTACTTCTGACAATTATTCATGACAGCACACACCATCAAAAACTTACCTCTCCAAAATTATTAAAAAATAACTTTTTCAAATGATTTTCCTTTTGTAACATAATACAGCCATAAGTATAACCTGATATGTAAATTAGCACGGAAAAGTTTTAGCAAGAATTATATGTTAGATGAGAATGGAAAAGTTTAATGATGAATCATCTATGCCCCATAGCATGTGTAAGATTCAAAGATTATGACAAAATCATAACACGTTGAAACGCAAACAAACTCCGACACAGGTTGAGGGACAAAACATTTTATATAACAGCACATGAATAAACAAAGGATACATAAATTACATAGAAGTGTACATGAAACATACATACGTATACAATAGTAATATGAACATAAAAGCAACAGACATGAGACTGAAGTAGTCCATGCTGGGAAATCACTTACAGTAATGTAAGGGGGGGGCCAAAGACCCACCAAGAAAGGGGTAGGCATAAGACTACCTCATTGTGTCTCGTAGGTCGAGCAGCAGGCAAAGATGAAGAGAAATTCAAAACAGCCGCTTAAATACACGAGGCCCCTAGCGGGAACCAGCGACACTAAACGGGCAGACAACTACCCAGGCAAATACGAAAATAACCCCTACACATGTTTCCATTGGACGAGCCGATGAGAGGTGGGGATGTGGCAGAGAGGAGGAGAGAATGTTGAATTGAGTTTGGAATTAAGGGCTGAGAGAACAAGACATGAAGATTTTGCTCTCGGCCGTTGGGACTTGGGGAAATAAAAATCTCATCAGAAAAAGAAGTGACCTTGTGTTATTACTAAAAACTTTAAATGGCACAAGGCAAGATATCCCACAGCCCCGCCCCACACACACACTTAGTTTCCGGACTCCGGCCAACATCAGCATGGACGCAGTAACGTAGATTCAAGCCTCTCCGATGCAGCACCGGTCCAGAGATAATTATACAATTAAATAATTATCTGTATCAACTCATTATCCTTTCATTCGAAGTAAGAGCCATAACTTAACAAGCGTTGATACGTCATCTCTTCAAACGAATGGAAATCGTAAGGCATAACTTTTGTTGTATACCCTCTTCATTACTTGCACTAAATAATTATTTCTTAAGTGGAGTTTATCAGGTTTGAATTCAGAGTTTTCCTTCTCCTAGACTGGTAACCTAGCCAAGGTTTAAAGAGCCT
>CM042141.1:124692415-124709915 GCA_023376005.1 Doryteuthis pealeii
TTTTTTTTTATAAAACGAAGCATATTTTTCTCTAGTAATTTCCACGTAATGAAAGACATTGTCGATTTTACCCATTCGTTACCGGCTGTAAAAACAACTGTTTCGTTTTGGTCCGCGCACACGCAAACAAAAACATACACGTGAAACTTTCATTGGGCTGACCCTAGCTATGCGACTGTAACCCCGCGGTTGTATAGACGTGCACAAAGGCTCGTGCTGATTGACACTGCGGAGAAGAAACGGCTATGGAAGTTGGGGGGGGAAGGGGGCAAGCGGACGTAGTCACTGGCTAGTTGACGCCCTTTGGACAACGCCCAAGACATATGCACATGGCACAAGATTTTCACTACTAAATAAACGTCAAAGTGTTGAACACTTGGGTGTGTGACCGCTGTTTTCACAGCAGCGGCAGAATGGAAAAAGAACGGCCGAGAGGAGAATACTTACACGGTGAGAAGTGCTTCTTTGTATTGATCAGCAAACACTATTCATTCTCTGGCAATAACTAAACAGTACGGTTTTCATGCAGGAGGAAAAATACGTATTTGCCTCTGAAATAAATAAAAGCGATGCCCAAAGCGGTAATTGCTATATTTTTCTGTTTGACACTTGAAGTGTCAGTTTCAAAGGCCTTGCACTGAAAGATAAACACCTGCGGCGAATATATTGTTAGATGGTTTGTTATCATATAGCGCTCCACTAACTTGGCCTTGTGCCAATAATAATGAATCAGAATCTAGAATGATTCATCATGCTCGTGGTAGGAAATGGTCACGGCAACCAGTGTAGGAGAGCAAACTCCTAATTCAAACCCGGTAAACTCCAAAAACTTGACCTTGTGTCACATCTTGCTTGTTCAGAGGGTTGGTAAATACATTGGAATGGTCACGGCGAGGCGAGTTCTAATCTTGGACGAGGCTGTTTGTATTTCTCCTTTCAGTTATGAGTAAATAGTAGGGCAGACTGGGCTATATAACCTTGGTTAGGCAACCAGTGTAGGAGAAGCAAACCTCCTATTCAAACCCGGTAAACTCCAAAAAACTTGACCTTGTGTCACATCTTGCTCGTTCAGAGGGTTGGTAAATACATTGGAATGGTCACGGCGAGACGAGTTCTAATCTTGGACGAGGCTGTTTGTATTTCTCCTTTCAGTTATGAGTAAATAGTAGGGCAGACTGGGCTATATAACCTTGGTTAGGCAACCAGTGTAGGAGAAGCAAACCTCCTAATTCAAACCCGGTAAACTCCAAAAAACTTGACCTTGTGTCACATCTTGCTCGTTCAGAGGGTTGGTAAATATATTGGAATGGTCACGGCGAGACGAGTTCAAATCTTGGACGAGGCTATTTGTATTTATCCTTTCAGCTATAGGTGAAAACTGAGATCTTTAACCTCGGTTGGGCAATCACTTTAGAAGAAGCAAAACTCTTAATTCATATCTGTTAGACTCCGAAAAAAAATTGACCCTGTGTCACCTCCTACTCGAGCGGATGGCTGGTAAATATGTAAAAGATTCATGTTGAAGAACTATGGTCATTGAATCAATTTCGCGAGGCTATGGCTCGTAGTTCAACAGTCAGTGTACTAAACTCATGACCTTGTGCCATAATATCTAAAACAATTTTTACAAAGGTACTTTCTATATGTATTTATCCACCCTCAGCAATGGCAAGATGCAACTCAGAGTTAACTTTTAAGCGAAGTTTAACAGGTTCGAATCAAGGAGTTTCCTTCTAGACCAGTTGCTATACTAAAGTTAAAGAACCCAGTCTGCTCTACTATTTATCTATCATCATCATCATCATGTCGCGCATGCAGCACAGATATCCATGACAATCTTTCGCCAACCTTCCCTATCATTCATTGCACCTGGGAGGTCCTCTGCGGAGCAACCAGCATCTTCGCATAGTTGGTCAATGTAGGTCCTTGCTGGGCGCCCCACACTTGCATGTCCATGTGTTGGCTTCCACAGGAGAACGTCGCTTAGGAGTTCAACCTTGCTTCTCCAGCAGTGTCCTGCATGCCTTGTCTGTCTCACTCGGATAGTTTGTGAGATGGGGGGCAGGTGACCGTACAGCTGTTTCCTTGTGGGGTGCTGTTTCCATGACTTGTTCAAGACTGCACGCAGCATTCTTGTGCAGCTCCCATTAGCAACGGGAAATAATTGGATGCATAACTTTCCCAAAGGTATTAGCGCGCTATGTGAAATGAAAGCGGCCTCGTATAGGATTGGAAATCATGTTGTCGTGTTCATTTTCTACGACGGTAACCATTACACAATGGTTACCTCCACTAGGTGTTTTCTATATAGAGATGATTAGCGAACTGGTTTTGCTAGGTCATTACTACTAATTTGACTCTTAGTCTGCTTCAATCATAGCCTTGTGTCAGACTACTCAAAACATTATTTTACAAAGCACCTAGATTTATAGCAATAGTAAATAAGTTTTTCTTTCTCAAGCCCATTGCTTGTATTTCAACCTTCATAGTTCTAATATTATAGCTTTATACTCTATATTCAAAACAATCTATACAAAGTGTCTTCTTATTGAACGAAAATAAGTAAATTATTTTCGCAAACACGTTGCTTGCAGTTGGATCCTCGGTGTGCTACAATCATGTCCTTAGGTCAGACTATTCAAAACCTATATTTATGCCTTCTTACTGAGTAATAGGGGCCGGGATAGCTCAGTCGGTAGAGCGTTCGGCTAGAAACCACAGGATTCCTAGTTCGATACCGACCTCGCCAACTCAGCGTATGAGTAGCACAGGGATCTGTGCGGTAAAGTAAGGAGCTGATGGTAGGTGTGGCGCTCCACCTCAGAGCCAAAAAAATCTCCTTGGTCTAGCGCTATTGAAAAGGGGATAGACTCCCTCGCTGATTGGCTGATACCGACTTTACGCCGCCCCGACGACTTTACTTACTGAGTAATAGTAAACAAGCAGTATTTTCGTGAGCACATTTCTAGTAGTTCAGTCTATAACCTTGTGCCAGACAATTTAAAATAAGCATACTTTTTACAAACATACTTTCTATAGAGTGCTAGTATGCTCCATTTTTTTCTTAGAAGAAAATATTTAGTAGTGCGGCCCATGGTGCGCTGCGATCATAGCCTTGTTTCAGACGAAGGAAAATGACATTTTACAATAGTGTATCCAACAACGTAATGGTAAACCTATTTATTTTGCAAGGTTACTTCTCGTAATTCGATCTAGTATGCGCTGCAATACTGGCCATGTGAAAGCCATTTCTCGTAGTTCGGCACATATTTGGTGGCCTTGTGTCAGCCTAATCAAAGCCACTTTTTAAAATATCTTCAATAGCGCGATGGTAAACGTATTTACTTCGCAATGCCATTGCTCATAGTTCGGGCCAAAATTCACAGCAATCATGTCACATTAACGAAAACGACTTTTTACGAAAGTTTCATCGACAGCGTGGTGATAAACAGGCGTTCTTCGAAAACACGTTGCTCGTAGTTCGGCCGATGGTTTGCTGCAATCATGGCCTCGTGCCAGACTAACAAAAACGACATATTCGAATAGTGTCTTCAAAATCGGTCTAGTAAACCCATTTGCTCCTAGTTCAGTATATGGTACATTGCAATTATGGCCTTGTACCAGACTAACCAAAATAACTTTTTTTTTACGAAATTGTCTTCGATAGCACCATGGTAAACATACTTGCTTTGCAAGGTTATTTCTCGTAGTTATGCCTATGGTACGCTGCAAAGATGGCGTTGTGTCACACTAACCAAAACGGAGTCAGTGAGGTGATAAACTTGCTTGGTTCGTAAGGACGTTGTTCGTAGTTCGATATACGGTGTGCTGCAATCATGACCTTGTGCCAGACTAACCAAAACGATTTTTACAAAGACGTCTTTGAAAGTGAGGTGGTAAAGATACCGGCTTCACAAGGTGATTGCTCGTAGTGCGGTACAGGGTGCATTTCAATCGTCCTTTGCCAGACTAGCCGAAACAATTTCTTCAAAATTGCCCGCTACAGAAAATGCTCGGCTATCTAGTTCACGAGGAGCTTGCACGTGCGCATGAACCTCATTGTTTTTTCCTGGAATTAGGTTTTCGACTGATTAGAATACACTTACTGTACATTTATATTAGTAGCAGCAGCAGCAGCAGTAGTAGTAGTAGTAGTAGTAGTAGTTTACATAAAGCGAGGAGAGTAATCTTCAACATAATGGTTTATTACATAATTATGAATCGGGAGGAGAATGAGGTAAATTTGATAAATATTTAATCGCTGAGTAAATAAATACTGGCCTCTGGAATTTTTGTGCAATATCTCTTTTCATTCTTTCAAAAGCTTCGTCTCTGTGCGCGAGTGCGTGAAAGATAAACTGTATCCAAGTAATGGGTTCATAGAAAAGCATTATACAATTAATTCTGCCAGTGGGGCTTATCTATCCTCTAAAGATGGGTTATACTCCCACTTAAAAAAGACAGTTATACTGGTTATTACATGAAACTGCATCCAGTAGTGGGGCTCCAATTTTGGGGATCTGGGCTGTTGAGTACCATTACTCACAGGTACATTCCAACCCAGTGTGGTAGCACCTTTAGAGTCCATCTATGAGAAAATAGATATTTATGGGAATTATTAGTAATAGATAGAAACCATAAAACTGTGTTCAAGTAATTAGTATTACATAGGAATATGTGAAATCATATAATTGTGTGCAAATTATTAGGATTTGATAGAAATATTCGAAACCATATAGCTGTATGAACATTAATAATTTTGTTTTGTTTTGTTTTGTTTTACGGCATATCAACCTCAGTGGGTCATTTAATGCCGATAAAGTTTTGAAATAAATCAATTCTTAATGGATAATACATTTTTTTTATAAATACATTTTTCTATTTAACCCTAACAGGTACTACCACTCCGGGTCAGAGTGGACCAGGGAGCAATGGTGATGAAGAGGTGCTCCACATTCCCCAAACCTCCAAAACTGGAACCACACCATCAGATAGAGTTTAACGTCATTCCCAGGACATGTAGACCCTCAGTCACCGCCTTCTGGCACCAATATGATAAAAAGGGGTTTGGGCTTGCCATAAGGGCAATAGGGTTGAGGAAAATTATTAGTACTCGATAGGAATACTTGAATCTATATAACTGAATGCAAATTATTAGTATTAGATAGAAATACTTGAAACCATATCACTGTGTGCAAATTATCAGCTTTAGATAGGAATTCTTGAAACCATATTATTGTATAAAATTATTAACTGTCATCTTATTTTCTGATTATTTAGGTGGACATATATAGAGGACTTCATCTCAATCTGGGAAGAGAGTTCAGTTGAGGTTGACGGCCCATTCGGGGCAGAGGTGCCTATCTGTCTCTGCTCACTTCTACGATCGTATGATTCAAAAATGATTCGGTAGAAAATAAAAGTTATTATGCAAATAAAAATGTGTCTCCGCGTTGAAAGGGTCAGAGCAAGATGAAACTTAGTGGATGACATCTCCAACTAACAGAGAGACAAAAAGATTCAGAACAGAAGCAGAAACCTCGATAAGAAGAATTTACAATGCAAACAGATACAACAATCTTTGTACTGCTCATAATCTACCATCCTAGTACCAGACTAGGCTGTAAACTTGTAGGTGGTGTAACATTCAAAAACACAGAAAATAGAATCAGGGAAGTGTTCAAACTCCAGTAGAAGCAACTTGCATAAAACCTCGTATTAAATAACTTTCCCCACCCTGGCAAAATAACAGGGCAATTGTAGCTCTTGCATATTCAATTAGAAGTCAGGTCAAGTCAGAGGTCACTCTTCCCTGTGGGTACCAAACTCCAAGGACAGAATGTGACAAAAGGTCATTTTTAAGCGCCGTACAACTGGTTTGATTCAGAGTTTTTCTACTCCTAGAACATTTTGCTAAACCATGGTTAATCTCCCAATCTGCCCTACTATTTACCCATATCTGGTGGAGGACGGAATGATTGATGTTTTTTTTTCCCAAAGGAAAAAATGCAAAATGAAACTCAAACAGCCCCGTCTAGGATTTGAAATCGAGATGCCGATTCCTTTTCTCCGACGGTAACTGTTACGCTATATCTGATAAATAGGATTGGCCACTGCCTACTAACGTCCATCACCCCAAGAGATTATCCCGAGAGGGTAATTACTGTACAGGGACCCCGATGACCTTATACGCTATGGAGCCCTTCCATGTCAATGACCAGGAGCCTTTGTGTATTGTTTATATAGCAAAAGATACGAGTATTATCGACAAGGATCCAACAAACTGATGCGGCTCTGGTGTCATTAGGTTAGTTGATATTAATTAATGTTGGTCTGCACAGCGTTTTATCAGACAACTGGTTAGTTATCTATTTCGATATGGATCTGGTTGGGTGATCGATATAAGATTTAAAGATTTGAAAGAATGATTTACTTATAACTATATGTTATTATAATGGAGATTATGTGTTTGTTTGTCTGTAACCGAAACTATATCACTACTCAAGTCACTATCCATTTAGTTATTATACATCACATTCTCCATGAATCATTTTTATGTTAGCCTCAATTATTAATAAAATTTTTTTTCATTATTGATACTGCTGGTCATATCTACGTACTAATAAAATGCAATTGTATTTATATGTACAACAAATAGCGGTTTACAGTGTGAACGACAAGCCTAATTTGCATATTAATATTTAAAAATTGATTTTAATAAATATGTGCTTGGTATTGTTGATTTCTAATTATTTGATTTTTCTTAATGTATATGAGCAAAAATCTCGGAGATAAATCTTAAAAGAAATCAATTAACAAAAAAGAAATAACTGTAATTTTATTCTTTACTTCCTAATTTAACTAAATAGTTCAATTAGAAAAGTTTAGCAAGGAAAGACAGGGGTGATGGAAGAGGAAGCTTCAGCTGTTATATTTTTCGATTATACCCCTCTCTGTTTCAAATCATTTTATCTGCATTCTTATTTAGTTTCTTTAGAATTTCTAATTTGATATAATATTTTATGACATTAATACTTGCACCCGGAGGGTGCATATATTTGCTAGTGTTATTAAATTTCTCATTATGTTTGTATGTAACCGTAATCCAGAAGAAAAAAAAACAGCACGTCAGAACGAGATTTTTATTAGAGCAATGGACTTAAATGCTCTTAGGGAATAAAACGATTCCTAGTTCAATGTGCAATTCGTTTATACTTTTGGGGGGCTTTTGATTCGCGGTGAATGTTATCTATCTATCTATCTATCTCAGTATATTACCCCCTCTCTCTCTCTCTTTATCTCAGTATATCCCTCTCTCTCTCACTCTGTCTGTCTGTCTCTATCTATCTATCTATCTATCTATCTATCTACCTATTGTTAATTTGCCGGCTACTTTTTGATTTTAGGCAAACCTCAATTTAAATCATCATATTTTAGCATTTTCCTTTTACAATTTTTCTGATTTTGGGCAATTTTTGGGTCTTGTCCCCAATCTAAAATTTTGAGATTTGACTTCTATTTTCTATGTCTATATAACATTTCCATCACCAAACAATAATAACCAAACCTCAGGGATGGCTCACGGGCTTCAGGTTAACCTTCACCGTTTTCATCATTTTAGAAATTGTGTTTCTTGAATAAATGTCCTACTGCGATTTTATCAGGAAATGAAAAACACACACACACACACACACACACACACACACACACACACACACACACACACAAAACAAGTTCTGTGTGATTTTTGGAAATCTTAAATAATGTTCTTTCTCCATTAACGAAAACGTTTCTGCTAAAACGTCGTCTTCAGAGCTAAAATATTGACGTTGAAATGTGTCACTTTAGAAAAAAAAAACTTGTGTAAAATTTTTTCTACGATTTATGACGTCAGCATGACGTAATAATAGAGTTGAAAAAAGGTTATTCATACATTCTAAGCCATCGTGGTGTAATGGTTAGCAAGATAGTCTCGCAGATCCAGTAATGCTGAATAGTGAGTTCGATCCTCACTAGATGCTGCATACCTTCGACCATGACGTAATAATGAAATCGAAAACGGTTATTCATACAGTCTAGGCAATCGTGGTGTAATGGTTTGCAAGATAGTCTCGCAGATGGAAACAAGGTCTGTATTTGGTTACAGCCTGTCGCTTCGTCTGGTAACTGTACGCTAGCTACAGCCTTCCTGTAAATGTGAGTACGATATGTTGATTCTACATATTTAAAAATAGTTATGATTACGATCAAATGTTTACAAATGAATCAAATTTCAGCATTAAATCACCCATGATGGATTGATATGCCTTTAGACAAATAAACAAAAGCAAATCACACAACATTGACACACATGCACACAGAGGTTTGTATAAAAATGATTGCATATATCATGATATGATTATATATATGATTTAATAGCTTTTTGAAGCCATATAATAGTTTATGAATTATTGATAGTATAAAAAAACGCCTTCCGTGCGGTGTAAAATACATTCTTGAAAGATATTGCTTGTGAGCTGGAAAATTAAATTAAAAAATAAATGTTTAATATGTTTAAAAATTACTTACTTAATAAGCATCATATTCACTTCACTCCACTATGTTATCTATTTTGTTTTATGACAATAGGGACCACCAAAACGTTTCTATAAAAATCTGATTTAATTATTAAGACTCTTATATTTATAGAAAAAATTAAAAATCGTACGATTAAAATATATTTTGTTCGCATTTCATAAAATCAAATAAGGATTTGCTCGACCAAGTAAAAACATTCCTTTAATATATTTTAGGAAAAAACTATTTTGAACATTAAATCATATACAGTTAAATAAGTATCGAAATTTTCGTGATAATTTGACTCTTATTTGATTTTTTCATAGAATTAAAAAAAAAGGCTGTAGGAGTAATTTGTATGTGGCCACGTTAAAAATCAACTGATTCAATGTTGCGAAAATGTAAACATTGTTTTCATTCATAATTCTCATTATTTTCTGAGTCTGAAAGACATTTTTTAAAAGAATCATCAGGAGTTCTAATTTATGTTTCTTCTTTTGAATGGTCTCAAAACTTTGACGATAATATTAACCTTTATTCAAGTTTCATTATGCTAAATCTAGTGGAAGGTAATGTTACGCATGGAAATGTCACAAAACGACAGAAGTCAATGTAAAATAATGTAAACAGTTCTTAGAAATGTCAGAAAAAACAAACGCAACCAGGATACAGTTAAATACAAACTTTTCAAATTTAATGTCGAAGCAGAATAAATGACCATTTCTTGTTTGTAAATAATTTTCCCGTCAAACTCTATACGTTAGATAACTTTGAATATATATCAAGATAAATATATATATATATATATATATATATATATATATATATATAACCAATAATACCGGGAATGTATTTATTGAAACTTGTTTTAAAAAACACTGTGGTCAATCTAATGTTGCGTACTACGTTTCGAGATATATATATATATATATATATATATATATATATATATATATATATATATACATGTGTGTGTGTATGTGTGTGTGTGTTTGTGTGAGTTTGGTACATGAAAATTTGTAAACTACTAAAAGTAGAGGAATCATATGTAAAATGGGGAGGTGATATTTTATTATGAAATAAAATATAAAATAAAGGGGATACGAAGGCCTTTTCAACCGGTACTTTTTCAAGTATTTACACCGGTTGACAATTAAAAGTCAGAATGTAAAGAATTTGTTAAGAACAAATCAGGTAAACCAGAGAGTGTGGGGGGGGGACAAAAATAAAATTAAAAAAATAATGGGTAAAGAGGGGTATGTGTGTGTGCCCTAGGTTAAACCAGGGTTATGTTATACCTCCCATTAAATAAATGGAGTGTCTCGGTGTTTGTCTGCACAGAGTAGGTCTAAGAAAAGAAATACTCAACAGCCTCAAGGACTGCTAGATGTTGTTTAGACCTAGCTTGGTCAAAATGGAGAAGCACTCATCTGTATTAATCAGACACAAGCATTTATAGAAAGGTGCTCAGCGATCGCTGAGTCAAATGCTTGGGATAGCCCGGATGTATTGTTTGCGAGACATTGTGAAGTACTCGGGGACGTCTGCTTCATTCTAATTTCGAGTCTTTGGGATGTACGCCAATATATACCAAATTAAACATTGGCATTTAGACTTATAAGTTACGTTACTTTGATGGGAGATGGGGAGAACATCTATAGACTACTATGGATAGATAAAATGGTTGCAATTTAAATAAAAATAAAAATAGTTATGATAACGATGAATCATTTACAAATAACTCAAATTCCAGCATTGACTAACCCATAAGGAGATGATATGACGTTAAATAAATAAACTAAACATACACACACATATATACAAACACATACTCGAGCAAAACAAGGAAACAAAGAAAAACAATCGCGTTGTTACGTTCACTTTCGGACTAATACCTTGGGAAAGGTATGAACTCCTCCCCCTCCATATCTTGTTATAGGCTAAATAGTACAACCCTGTTCATGGATTATGGCATTANCACTCACAACTCCACAGCGCTCCTGAAGGGTCCATCATAAATCAATCCATTATATTAGCTTAAACGTTCACATTATATATCAGTACTGCTGTACAAACTGCTTCACCGAAACACCATCACCACATACATACCACACACTCATCACACAGCTTTCGGAGTTCTTCATTTTATAGGTTACACTGTCAACCGGAACAAATATTGTTTTATGAAAATAACAATTCAACGAATAGCACAATTTTAATTTCTCTCAAATACTCCTTATTCGTCTCTCGCTGATATTAATTAATCTACAATCACAAACTTATTGAGGTGATTGATTGATTGGCCGTAGAAATGATCAGTTAGTTAACGTAAGATATTCTAGAAACAAGAGAAGCTAATTCTACAATTTAGCAATTATTAGTACCATAAAAGGAGTAAGAGACGATTTGAATATATCATGTGAGTAATATCAAAAAACTATAATTAAGTCTATATATATATATCAAGCCCAATCACCGACAGGGCGTTTATGAAATGCGATAATCAGAGAAAATTGAGTAATGTATATTTAAGTCAATGAGGTGGGAAGAACTGAGTAATAAATATTAGAGCACGCGCGAACAGATAGAGAGAAGACGAATAATTAGATGATAGAGAGTTATAGATGAGAGAGATGCGAGGTGAGAGTAGATAGATAGACCAACAGTGGCGAGACATAGAGTGAGACGTGACCTCTAAAATACTCAGAGGAATGGGTTGAATGAGTATGGGAGGAGAGTAAGGTATTCGCGACGCAGGACATTTAATTTGTGAAATTATCATTGATATAAAAGACGATTAGTAACGCACGGAGGGAGAGAAGGAGAAAGAAGGAGGGCGATATTTGCTTTAGATATTAATGTGTAACAGATATTAGAGATGGGGGGGCACCTTGTTCAGGTAAAAGGAACATATGTAAAATTATAATAAATCGTCTTTTAATACCAGTTTTTGAAATTTATTACTTTCGTGCACATTTGCCTCGCCGATTGGACATTATTTCATATGCTCTTTTTGGGTAAAATTGGGGTTTGTACCGATTTTCGACTCCGCACCAGGTATTTATTTAAACCCAGTAACATACCTCTTATCCTTGCGCGTCCCTTGGCCTCTTGCCCTTCTCCTGGTGTTGTGGTGCCGCGCCTCGTGTCTCCTTCCTCTTGCAAGTGTACTGTCGTGCCTGTACTTACTGCCTACACATTTCCTTTTCTATTTTATTCTTTCTATATATCTTACTTCTATCTTATTCTCCAGAGTGGACGCGACCCCAGGGGAGCCCCCGCGAAACGCGGCACCGGGGGGCCGGAGGGAGCCCTCTACTTTTCTTTTTTATGTCACTGGGCCCTCTCTGCTTCACCTGTGGTTCAGCTCGCTGTCTGTACTTCATATCTTTCTATTTACTTCTCTTTATTTTCTTCTTAATCCTATATTCTTCTATTACTCTTACTTCTTTTTATCTATTTATTCTATCTATTATAATTCATCTTTATTATTCTTCTCATTACTATCTAATTATCCATTACATTATACAGCCCCACGACCCACATATATATATATATATCTCTCTATTGTATTTAATTCTTCTTCTATCTATATATATATTCGTTATATATTATTAATTATTATCCTAAAACATGAACACGCTCACGGCAAAAGAACCACTACACACAACACACACACCAGACACACACACAACTATATTTATATATAATATTATATGCTATGAACACATATATACATGTAAATAGGATTCTTTATTACGCAAATATTAAGCATTGCATACCACACAGAAAACCAATAACCAAAGAACAACTCTTATTTTCCATGCGTACATGAAAAATGCACATACATACGAGGAGGGAGAGAGAGAGGAGAGAGAGAGAGAGAGGAGAGAAGAGAGAGAGAGAAGAGAGGAGAGAGGGGAAAGAGGGTGATATACAATTGTATATTTATATATGCCGAGTAAGTCCATCTGCATAAACATGTGTATATAAATAGATGTACATACAGAGATAGGAACTGATGTGTATACAGAAATACGCATAATATATATATATATATATTATAGAGAGAGAGAGAGAGAGAGAGAGAGAGAGAGAGAGAGAGAGAGAGAAGAGAGAGTGATATGCAATTATATATTTATATATACATGTGTATATAAATAGATGTACATACAGAGATAGGAACTGATGTGTATACAGAAATAAGCATAATATATATATATATATATATATATATATATATATATATATATATTATATTTGTGTGAGAGAGAGAGAGAGTGATATGCAATTATATATTTATATATGCCAAAGTGAGCCTATCTGCATAAACATGTGTATATAAATAGATGTACATACATAGATTGGTATTAAACCTAATATATATATATATATATTATATATATATATATATATATATATATATATTATACCTATCTGTATATGTGCATCGATATATATATATATATATATATATATATATATATATATATATGCATTTATGGAAAGCCTGTTCTTGCCTTACCCTTGGCGCCTGTTATGGCATAAAAGATCTGCTTCTTCCTTATTGATGCTGGATTTTATGTTCAAGTCGTCCGAGAAAGAACATTCGGAATTGTTGCAAAAAGCTGACTCATTTATTGATTCAAACGTCCAAGCGATTCACTTGTACACATACCGTCCTCTCCCCCACAACCCCCACCTCCACTCCCTCTGCCTCTCCCACACTTTTGTTTGCAACTGAAGACAATTAAAATCAGGAATCGGCGCTTCCTCTAAAAACAGAACCAATGTCTGCCGAGCCAAAATATTTTCCCCGGCATTCCCAAGTGCTATCCTCCACGCTTTCTCCTCTGCCGCTTTTGTGATATTCCTATTGTAAAACTGCTTACCGAGTTAAAAATTTCAAGTGGATTCCTCTCAGACTTCGTTGTTTTTTTTTTGTTTTTTTTTGTGTGTATTTTTTTCTTTATGAGGAATGGGGTTGGATAAAGATTTTCTTTTTCCGATTCTAGTTGGGAACGAGAGACTACATCTAGCATGCGCCGCAGAGAAAGCTACAGTATTGAACAAAAACCAACAACCCAAAAACAACGATAACAACAAAAAAACTGAATAATTTTTTTATTATAGATAAATATTAATGAAACTTCAATGGCTTAGAAACACATAGGAAGTGATTATTTTGCTTGATTATTAGTATCAAAGTTCCCTTAGCTGTAGTGAAAAGTAATAATTCTATATTAAAAAATAACATAGATTCTCAGAAATACATGAAAAATAACGAAATTTTTTAGAATTTTGCCTCCTTTGATTTCATATCCTAATTGGTAATGAGTTCTTTGCTAATGACCAGAAAGCAGTTATCTGAGTTTGTAAATTTGGTTTGCTTTCATCTGTTTTGTTTTACGGCATATCAACCTCGGTGTGTTATTTAATGCCAACTAATTTTTGGATTTGTAGCGGTAGTTTGGTAGAGAAAAATATTTACATATGTATAGATTTTAACTATTGTTCAATTGTTTAAATATATACATATACATATTTTTCTCTACCAAACTACCGTTACGAATCCAGACTTAGTTGGCATTAAATGACCCACTGAGTTTGTAAAAGGTCAACATATTAACTTCCAAGAGCATCCGCCTAGAAATCGCAAGGTTCTGGGTTCGATACGGGTCTGGGTTCGATACAGGTCCCTTCATGAGTAACTTGGGTAATCGGATATGTGCTGTAAAAGAGCATGTAGAAGCTGTTGGTAGGGGCAGCGTTACACCAGACAAAAAGCACACAAACAATCTCCCTAGTCTAGCGCTAGCAAAAAAGAGATAGACTCCCTCGCTGTTAAGCTGATGCCGACAATAGGCTACTCCACCGACTTTACTACTCACCATGTGTGTCTAAGTCACATTAATATTGGTGGCAATAATCTAAAAAATGATTCATTTTTTTACTGAGTTTTTTTCGTTACTTTTTATTTTATTTATCTTTTGTTTTTGTCCTATAGGCGTAATTCCATGTCAAACCATACAGGAAAAAGTAAAATTGACACCCACCCACTTCAATTTTTCTGAATTTTTTTCAGGTGTGAACTAGGTTAACGTTAGACAATCGCCAAAATTTGAGCTTCCAATTCCAAAAATTGGCGGAGTTATGTTGTTTTTAGCTTTTGGTAGGATTGGTGAAAAATGGCGATTTTTTGTAACCTATTTTTGTCTGTAAAATAAATTCTAGAGATTTGCTACTCCTAAAAATTGGTTTATAAAAGCATTTTTACCCGAGGAATCCCAAAATTTGGAGAGCTAAAAATCGACATAACTCCCGCCAATTTTGACTGATTGTCTAACTTATCATAATCCACACTTGGTCAAAATTTCAGAATAATTGAAAGGGGTGGGTGACATGGTTAGTATGATTTGACATGAAATTACCCATAGTGTAAAATTTAAAAGAATATAATATAAATAATGCGATGATATCTACAAGTCTAGTCGAAGTCTAGATGAATCAGTATCAATTCTTGATATATTTCGATGAGTAGTTTCGATACTTCTTAATCGGCAGTTTTTATTGAAATACTGGAATGAGCAAGTGCAACATGTTCTATTCAAGAACTATCTTCGTGCAACTTTTTCATTTGTTCCGAAATTGAAAATTCATCTAAAATGAAAGGAATTTGAGGTGCTTCGATAACATAGAAAAGTTGTTGATAGCTTGATGGTTAGCTTTAAGGCATGCCAACTCTAATGGATAAGATACACACAGGAAGTATTATTCTCCTTGATTATTGCGGTCAAAGATCCTTTGTCATAATTTCTCTACAAAGACATTTTTCAGCAATAACAAATATATATATATATATATATATATATATATATATATATATATATATATGAATTTTCATTTTTTTTTTTACTTGTTAATTCTTTATTAGTCCTTTGCTAATTACTTTCGCTACGAGTAAAGGAACTTTGACAAAAATAATGAAGGAAAATAATCACTTCCTATGTGTGTCTAAGGAATTTATGTTTCCTTAAATTTGGAGCAATAATAAAGATGATTCATTTTTTTCACTGTTTATTTTTGTCTAATACTATATATCGTGCCAGCATATATAGATGTTTGATATAATTCATTAAAAAAACATAAGCAGTGAGACTACTGAACTTTTTTTTTTATCATTGCCAAAAATTTGAATGAAACTTCAATGGCCTAGTCACACATAGGAAGTGATTATTTTCCCTTGATTATTTTTGTCAAAGTTCTATTAGTTGCAGGAAGAAATCATTAGCAAAGGACTATTTACAAATTAGGATATAATTTAAAAACATTTTCCTATTATGTGGTATTCTGAGAATTTTCTTTTTAGATAATTATAACTTTTCGCTAGACTTCTGGGTAATTTAACAACAAAGGTCATTTTAGAGGTCAATTTTTAAGCTAAGTTCAGCTGGCTTAAATTCAAATATTTGCTACTCATAATAAGGTTACTCTCTTAAGGCTACAGTGCCCGGTCTGTGTTACTATTTACTTTTAGATTTTGTAGATATAAAAAGAGTTGGATTCGTATCTGCATCGAGGGCATTAGCACAAAGGGGAGCGCAAACAGCTTGGTCCAGGGTTTGAGCTTGGCTCGTGGATTCTTAGGACAATAAAAAATCAGTCCGATGAGCTAAGTTCATATCCTGGACAAGACTCTTTGTGCTCCTCTTCGTTCTAATGCCCGTACGACAGCATAAACTAACTCGTCTCCTTTGCCATTCTTTATAACACTAGTGAGGAAGTTATTATCGTACTGTAGTGAATTCGATCCACACTCAGCGCCTCGTCACAGTGTTTTCCACGCAAACATATATTCATTTACACAAACCCTCCACACGAGCTGGATGGGACACAAAGCCATGTTTAAGCAGAGTTTAACGGGTTTGAATTAAAACTATTCCTTCTCCTAGACTGGTTTGCCATATCTTGATTAGTGTAATATATTGTCTGATTAGTGCACCCAAGGACCAGGCTGAATAGGAAGTGCATGGGGGTCAGGTGCAGCCTGGAAACGAAAACAGGATGTGGCCCTGACTTGATCTTTTGCACCTGGAAATGCAGGTGGATATTTGACATGATTTCGGTGCAGAAATCTGTAGGCGTAGTCCATAGCCAATGAAAACAGCCTGCGTGGGCGAAGGGGCGTGTCTACAGAAAAAAAAACTGCGTAGGTGTCACGAACAAAGAGGCGTGACACCGGGGGTCAGACTACAATAAAAGAAGCCCGTAGAGATCGATTAGAGAGACATGATCAGGTTCGAGATCACTTGAAAAGAACTCACGAAGGCTCGACGTTGCGTAACCCTGCCAAAAACTTTCAGCTGTACACAACCGGGGAAAATAAACATCTCATCTTACATTTTCCTAAATACAAGTGTTTGTGTTCTTTGACGGGTCCAGTGTGTAACATTAGAACCCAGTCTGTCCCATTATTTAACTATAGGTAGACGAACAACAGTTGGATTCATACATTTCCTACGGTTAGGTATTTTCCAGCCCCTTCGCCACGTGTAGTATGTTACACAAAGTCGCAAGTAGAGGGCATCCAGTGAGGATCAAACTCGCTTTTCAGTAATTCATCTGCAAGACTTGCTCACTAACCATTGTGCCACGTTGAGACGCCTTACCTTTTCCAAGCCTCGTCCAGAATTTGGAGTTTTGGTCAATGTGTCCATTTCTTACAACGAGAACCATTACACGCGAACGCTTCCTCGAGCATGTTCAAGGTAAAACACATTTGCCTGTCGTTTATTCTCTAAGCCAATGGCTAAACCACCAATTTTACGACCGTAAGGCTAATGCTCTTACTGCATACAATGCGGCCAAGTGCTCTGGGTTCCGCACGCAAAATCGATTTTCATCGATGAATGGCACATCTGCCAACTTTTCAGAGCCGAAAAAA
>CM042141.1:124714915-124719915 GCA_023376005.1 Doryteuthis pealeii
ATATATATATATAATATATATATATATATATATATATATATATATATATATACGTTTTACACACACTGGTTTTCCAAATAATAGAAGTGTTTTTATTATAAATCAATGAAAGTGTATTTTGAATATATATATATATATATATATATATATATATATATATATGGTGTTCGGTATAAATTTGACATATTTATATTTGGTTATTTTTCTCCGCATGTTGGAGGTATTGAAGCTCACTACGCGTAATTTAAAATCTTGGACCCTTCTTCATTAATATACGTGATGTCAGATAGAATAGATGACTGGAACCCACCTGAATCATGAAAGAGAATTACTTGTATCATAATTATCTGCGCCGGCCATCAAAATAAGGAGATTATAGTTGCTGCCCAGTGCTCCCTGAACACTGTAAAAAAAATCAGGCATGAACTGGAGAAGGGCAATGGAGACTACGAGACTGTGGCTAGAAGAAATCAAAATAACTGACGATCTGATTGCGTTCGTACAGCAGAATTCTTCGAAAATCTACAGAAAAAAGTGTTGGAGGACCCTTGCATTGGCACTCGGGATTTTTTCGCGTCAATTGAATGTTTCAGCCTCTACAATGAAGCTTGCACTCAACGAAGACTGTCGTTACTACTCATACAAGCGTCGCAGCGGTCAAGTGAAAATCGTCTGACAAAAGCGAATAAACTTCTGAGCAAAGTGAAATATCCTGCTGAACAACAAACAATCAGGTTCTTTTCCGATGAGAAAAACTTTTGCCAAGATCAAAGCTCAATACGCAGAATAACAGATGGCTTGCATACAGTCAAAAGGACACTCCTCGTGTCATGCAGACTAAATTTTCCCAAACTGTGATGGTTTTCGGATGTGTATCCTCTGAGGGTGAAGTGATGCCTCCACATTTTTTCAGAAAGGTTATCAGGTTGAATTCAGATGCCTACGTGGAGTTGCTAAACACTGTAGTCAAGCCCTGGATAACAAGGGTAGCCAATGGTAGGTCATATGTATGGCAGCGGGATTCGGCTCCCTGCCACGCGTCTGAGAAAAGTCAAAAATGGTTGTCAGCGAATTATTACGACTACACCAGTCGGCCTCCGAACTCCCCAGATCTTAACCCCATGGATTATTATGTATGGGGTGCTTTTGAGAAAGTCACCAATCGCCGTGCCAGTACGACAAAAGCCCAGTCAATCGACAGATTTAAGGTAGTTTTTGAGACACTTCCCATGGAAACTGTAACCTCAGCTTGCTCCGGAGTAGGATTGAGGCTGTGATCGACGCTAATGGCGGTTATTTTCGGTGATACTTGTTGACAGTAGCAGGATTGCCGTGTCTGTTGAATTTCTTTACAATCCATTAAATTTTGTAGTTACCAAGCACTTTTCTTTTTCCTTATGAAACTGTCAAATTTATCCGGAACACCCTGGATATATATATATATATATATTATATTATATATATATATATATATATATATATATGTTGAATGTATGGTTGAGGCCTACTGTGTGTGTAAATAGGGCATTTTGTTTGTCGCTTGTCGTTTATCTTTATCGATCTTTTATGCCCGTAGATACGTTTGTCAAGAGTGCGTTGGGTTTCTCCGTTGTAGCTTTTGTTGAAGTCGTTGCATGGAATGGTGTAAATGCCGGTGTTGGAGGTGTTAAAAGCGTTTGTGCGGGTGGAGGAGCTGGTTGGATCCCGACAACCAACATACCCACACAGCAGACTTCAACCATACATTCAACTTCAAACCAATACATAATAAGAACCTACGCCGTCTATGCGAATCGGCACTCATAGCAAATCGCAAAGTAATAAAACAAAGACATGTTTTCTTCAGCCTTGACACAGCCATAGCAAAAATCATAGCCCACGAGAAAAAATAACATTCGAAAACGGATGAAAAATTAAAAAAAAATCCAAACAGAAATATTATATATATGTCATCCAAAGACACCGTGTTTCAACGTTTCACGTCTCATCAGTATAGCTAGACACATCAACTACTTCTGACCAGGATTGACACCCGACTGCCTTTTAATCAGCCCGGTTCCTTAACTTCCCGGCTGTCGAACGCTGCCATTAAGGAGCGCTGTTTTAGCTGATAAATACATGCAACTGTGTGTATATTTTACGATCACCAGAGAGATCAAATCTGTAAAGAATATTCGATAATTGCTTTATTACGCTGGCGGGGAAAGTCAAATAAAGTCGCTCCTAGAGAACTCAACCTAGTTGTGTGAGCATATAATAAGTCATCCAGAGACACCATGTTTCGACCTTTCACGTCTCATCAGTGTGGCTAGACAGCAACTACTTCTGACAGGGAGTGAAACCCGGCTGACTTTTCATCAGCCCGTTTCCCCAACCTCTCGGCCGTAAACAGCTACTATATATATATATATATATATATATATATATAATATATAAAGAGAAATTAAGGGATTGGATTGTAATGGCATAACAAGACTGTTATGTGGGATTATGTAGGCATAGGATATAAGAAAAAGTCAATTGCTGGTTGAATTTTCTACCAAGAATACTTATATTTGGATTAACACCAGAGGCTAATCACAGATGTCTCACTTATATATATTGCAAGGAACACTACAGATTGAACTTACATATTGTTACATATTAATTGGATCCCTATTACATTTTTAAGGTAGCGTATAAATCATTATGGCGATCAGTATAGCTGATGGCCTTGAGAGTGAGAGCGTTTGACCTCACTCTGACTTTGCGTTCTTGGGATGATCGTGAGAATCGGAAGGCAATAGAAGGCCCTTCCGGTTTAAGGAGTAAGCAACTCAGTTAGACAGTTAGAAGTTAGAAGCGAAGCTAGCAAGATGTAAGGATCCGCGCGCATTGTCTGGTCTGGGGGTTTATGGAATAAAGTAACATCATCGTAATTCGAAATCTTGTTGTTATTACTAAAAGCTAACAATGACACAAGGCTTCTGATAAGGAACGATCCCCAACAGAACCAGACCCGGAATCCCCATATAAGAAAGACCAGACCTGTAGAAGATATACCAGACCAAGATATAAGATATACCAGATCCGGCCAGAAGAATAGACGACAAGAATAAGAAGTAAAAGAGAAGTATATAACATATAGATATTGAGTGCCGGTAAAGAGGTATGCAACAATATATTACAATGGAAACCTACAGGCTAGGATCACCATCTGGATTCTGGGAACAACAACAGAACAACCGAACCCTTATAATAGCGACAGGGAGTCTAAACTTTTTTTTTAATTATATATCGCAATATAGTTATATGATTTGCTACAAATATCAATCTCAGTATCAGTGGTTGAACATATATCTAAATTTGAACAATGAACAAGCGGAGGACAGGAGGTCCCCAAAAAATTAAGACGACGCTAAAGAAGTGCACCATTATACCTTTAAGCTTGGAAGATCTGGCCTCCAACAGACAAGGTTGGCGAGTCGCGTGTCGCATTGGAGGTAAGCGGATCAATATCGAGATTAACAGGACTGCAAAGCAGCGATGTCTTCATCGTCATGAACCATCAAATGCAGATGGGAATTTCCCTTGCAATGTACGTGATCGCTCCTGCAAGTCCATTACCTGGTCTAACTAGCCACAAGAGGGTCCACAACTGGTGAAGACATGGAGTGACGTCAGCGTTGTCTTCTAAAAGGAAACGAAAGGAAAGAGTTAACAGCGTTTGGTTACTTCCAGTTTCATGCCTAGGTAATCATCAAAGGAGCAAGAAAGGCAGAACGAATGAACATACTAATTAACCGGTATTCATTATTCGGTAATCTGCAGTTCAAGTAACTAAATTCACACGATACAATTGTGCTTGTGCATTATTAGAAATGAACTTAATTGTTATTAAAAACACATTTTATATTTACGTGTTAAAACATGCAGTTGTTTTGATTCGACTTGGAGACCCGAGGAGACTTGACCCTTATACTCCAGTAAAATTACATCATCT
This sequence comes from Doryteuthis pealeii, assembly GCA_023376005.1. Taxonomy (NCBI): domain Eukaryota; kingdom Metazoa; phylum Mollusca; class Cephalopoda; order Myopsida; family Loliginidae; genus Doryteuthis; species Doryteuthis pealeii. The sequence continues at coordinate 124,718,898 of CM042141.1, forward strand.
AACGCTGGTATGAAAAACTAACATAATATTAAAGATTCATAATAATAATAATAATAATCAAAGATACACAATAATACAAAAGAACAAAGGCGTGATAGAAAGAAAGAAAAGCTTGTTAGTAAATAAATATTTGTCTGTAGAATCTAAAAATATGAAATTTAAAACTTAAAATATAATGGCTGTATGGCTGCACCACCTGGACCCTAACTAAGCGACTAGAGAATAAACTGGATGGGAGCAGCACAAGAATGCTGCGGGTGATCCTGAACAAGACATGGAAACAACACCCTACGAGAAAACAGCTGTACGGCCACCTGCCACATATCACACAAACCATCAGAGTAAGACACGCGGGACACTGCTGGAGAAGCAAGGACGAACTCATAAGCGACGTCCTCCTGTGGAGAGAATGATGAGCGATAAGGACGGATGGAGAGAGATTGTCATGGATATCCGCTGAAAGCGCGACATGATGATGATGATGATGATGATTATATTTCAAATGAATCATATCTATTAATTAGGTATTTTCTGCACATAGTGTTTTATTTTGTTTATTTTTGTTATTGATTAAATTGATCAAGTTCATTAGTACCTTAGTTATTATAATTCAAGATCGACGCACATGAGTTAATATACAGAGAATATTTCTGAAATAAGGAATTACCATTATAACTCATTAATATACTCAGAATAATGTCCTTGTTATGGTTACTATTTAATGTTAATAGTAATTTCTCATTGCAAAAATTCCAATAAAAAGTGGAAGAAAACATATTCTCTAAATATGGGCAGCGGAACAGGAACAATCTACTCTGGATTGTGTTTGGTGTGTTTGCTTTGTTTAATGGTATATCAACCTTCAATGGTATAGCAATCCTTATAGAAGAACAGTAATTATATTATTTAAGCCATAGCTGGAGATTAGGTGTTCCATCCAAAAGGGCATTAGTCCGAAAGAGAACGTAATTATTACTACAATGTCACAGTCCAGCACGTTAGCTACGTCATAAGCACG
>CM042141.1:124724915-124747415 GCA_023376005.1 Doryteuthis pealeii
TAGTTTATTGTTTCATCTCCCTTAACATATTAGTTCATACCAGTGGTTCCCAACATTTTTTTTACTATGTCCCACCTAATCACCTCTAAAATCCTGATCTCCCCCATGTATTAATATATAATTCTTATGATTTAAAAGGTGAAATCCGTTTGAGGAAGCTTAAGACGCAATGACATTGGTTTGAACAATCTTCAAAAGAATAAGCCAACTATGAAAAGTTAAAAAATATAATAAACAAAAGACAGAAAATAATAAAGGGAAACATTTATAAGTAAATATTTCAATGAATTTATTGAAATATTTGTTTACAATAGAATAAGATTACCTATCAAAGGCAAAATACTATTTGAGGTTACCTCATACAAGTGAGAGGCGTATGGTGTACTGGTTAGTGTCATAGGAAATGGAATTGTCTACCAGGGTTCAAATCCTGGACGAAGCCACAGTTCACATGAAGCTAATACCTTTGGGAAAAGTATGAATCCAAGCATTCTCCCTCCAGCTACGGTTAAATAGCAGGACAGACTGGGCTCTTTAACCAGTCTAGGAGAAGGAAAACTCTGAATTCGAATATTACATTCGAATTCAGAGAATAGGCTCAGTCGTACTTAGTGTTGAGTAACTGGCCGCCATCCTTGGTTCCAGTTGTAAAAGAACTTAAAGTAAACAAGTAAGTAAATCAATAAGTCCTTGTGGGATAGTATCCTTTAGGTCCGACGTCCTAGATGATCCAAGTGTGAATGAGCTAAGATTAGAATCAGGCCTGTATAAATACAACAACAGCGGCAGCACTGCCAGTGATTGGATAATAGGAATCTTTCCCAGGTCACGTGCTTATAGGCGAGTCTATATATAGAAGTAGCCATCTGGCACACGCCTTATATCACCAAAAATTGGGCACCTCACGTGGTGTAATGGTTAGCAAGCTAGATTTGCAGACCATTGTTAGTGAGTTCGATTCTCATTGGGAGCCCCATACTTCTGGCCTTGTGCCATATCTAAGCTAAGCTTAGTAAATAACTATATCACCAAAAATTGGGCACCTCACGTGGTGTAATGGTTAGCAAGGTAGATTTGCAGACCATTGTTAGTGAGTTCGATTCTCACTGGGTGCCCCATACTTCTGGCCTTGTGCCATATCTAAGCTAAGCTTAGTAAATAACTATATCACCAAAAATTGGGCACCTCACGTGGTGTAATGGTTAGCAAGCTAGATTTGCAGACCATTGTTAGTGAGTTCGATTCTCATTGGGTGCCCCATACTTCTGGCCTTGTGCTATATCTAAGCATAGCTTAGTTTTTTATGGGCACCTCATTTGGTGTAATGGTTAGCAAGCTAGTTTAGCAGACCATTGTTTGTGAGTTCGATTCTCACTGGGCGCCCACACTTCTGGCCTTGTGCTATATCTAAGCTAAGCTTAGTAAATAACTAGCTTTGCGCAGAGGCGATATCATGGCCGATGAGGATTTTCCGAGGCGTGATTATTGCTAGTTGAGGGCACCTCATTTGGTGTAATGGTTAGCAAGCTGGATTAGCAGACCATTGTTAGTGAGTTCGATTCTCATTGGGTGCCCCATACTTCTGGCCTTGTGCTATATCTAAGCAAAGCTTAGTTTTTTAAGGGGCACCTCACGTGGTGTAATGGTTAGCAAGCTCGCTTCGCAGACCATTGTTAGTGAGTTCGATTCTCATTGGGCGCCCCATACTTCAGGCCTTGTGCCATATCTAAGCAAAGCTTAGTAAATAGCTATATCACCAAAAATTGGGCACCTCACGTGGTGTAATGGTTAGCAAGGTAGATTTGCAGAACATTGATAGTGAGTTCGATTCTCACTGGGTGCCCCATACTTCTGGCCTTGTGCCATATCTAAGCTAAGCTTAGTAAATAACTATATCACCAAAAATTCCAACACTTAGTGATCCAATTAAAAAAAGTAGAATAACGTTAGTGAGATCCTTGTGCTTCATGTCGGCTGCAAACAAATTTTACTTTAGTCACTAATTTAGTCATCTTCAGTCTTAAATAAATTTTGACCCAGATTGCGTTAACTATAGTTAATACCCTTTTCAAAGGGTATTAGCCATATGGAAAATATAAACAGCTCTGTCCAGGATTTGAACTCTTTTCGTACTGTCCATATAATAACCATCATGGAAGCGCATGGTGTAATGTTTCGAGTCGCAGGAAATTGACTCATCAACCCGATATCAATTCCTAGACGAAACTGTTTGCATTACACATGGCACTAACATCCTTGGGAAAGGTATGCATCCAATTCTCCCTGCATCTATGGGTCAATAGCAGAGCAGACCGGACTCTTTAACCATGGCTAGTTAACCAGTCTAGGAGAAGGAAAACTCTGAATTCAAACCTATTAAACTCCGCTTAAGAAATTGCCCTTATATCGCATCCTACTCTTGCGGAGGTGTTGGTAAATATATAGGTTTGATTAACTGTTTGATATCTATTACAAGATAACCTACACTTGTTATTGCCCTGTGTGTTATCAATTCTAGTTGTAGTAGAGGTTGTAGCAGTATAAGTGGGTGGTGATAGTTCTGCGGGTGCGATTGTCTTAATATGTATACTTGAAGATGAATATTTCTTGGGGCGAAGAGGCTTCTTTTTAAAGGTCACCTGGAGTCAACTGTATTTATTTCAAAGTTATTTGACATTTTCAAATATCTAATCATAATATGTTTCCAGGATTTTGGTTGTTTTTGTTTTGCGGCACGACAACTCTTGTTGGGTTATTTTATTCCGAATATGTTTTGTTTTATTCCTTCTCGATGGGTATTCATATATTTACCAGTCAATCCGCCAAGGGTAGGATGTGATACTCATTTTTTCTATTTAACCCTTAGGTGAGATTCTAACATGTTTTACGACACTGGGTCAGAGAGGATCAAGGAATAAGGGGCATTCCACACTCCCTAGAACACAAAATTTGGAACTTCCCCTTTAGATGTAGTTTAACTAACTCAGGGAGACCCCCACAGTTCTTTGCAGATACCTTTTTATCTACAATGATTTACCTACAAAAATATAAATATGATAATAATAATAATAATAATATATAATATATATATAATAATATATATATATATATATATATATATATATATATATATGATGATGGATATTTCGAAGTTCACTATCTATTCACCTAAGAACTCATTCTATTCAAAAAAGTCCTATTATTATTATTGTAATCTGGGTCCTTCTGTTGAATTTTAATGAACTAACCATCAGATTTTATACTTTGCTTGGGCGTGGTTTAAAAAGTAGGCACAGATTTAAATAAACCACAAGGGTTGAAATGCCTTAAACCAAACAAACAAGTACGCTCAAAACTTGCCTTACCGGGAAATAGGCAACTTCTTTATCCCGGGAGTTGGCCTTCAAAAATCCTATCTTGATGAAAATGGCATTGGCGATAGAAGAGACAATACGCAAAAGCATCCCTATAAGCTGACTTTAATTAATGTTTTGATTTAAATTAACATCATTAACAGCTGCTCGAAGTGGAAATGATTAATGGGCCTTCTATGATAATAGCAAGACCTGTCCCCTTTTTTTCAACTACTTTTTTGAACCTAGGTTAATAAACTTGTTTGCAATTCGGTTACGCATATCAAACAAGTCTAAGCCCTGATTTTGAAAAGATCTATATTTTAATAATTTCTCATTTCCATTATTCAGCAGGTTGTTGTTGTTCGTCAATAGAATTCAGCAGGTTCACCCGACAAAGTTATGCATCTAATATTCTGCTCTGTGCATATACCATTTGACAGCAAATTTGCACAATCCCCAGTGAATCACCTCTCCCACCCAATCGTGCCTACTCTTGTATTTCTTTTGTGTCAGTTTACTGCATTTATTATTATCATAGAGTTTTTCACACCAGCGTCTAGCTGATGGTATTTCACTGGAGTCTGAGTGACAACAAGTCTTCTGAGGTCTCTTGGACTCTTCTGAGTATTCTAGCAGATTGCAGCAATGCAGTATTTTCTAGATGGTCTCAATTCTTCCTTTATCATTATTATTATTATTATTATTATTATTATTATTATTATTATTATTTCATTTTGAGTTTTCACACCAGCGTCTAGCTGATGGTCTTTCACTGGAGTCTGAGTGACAGCAAGTCTCCTCAGGTCTCAAGGACTCTTCTGAGTATTCTGGCAGATTGTATTATTATTATTATTATTATTATTATTATTATTATTATTATTATAATTATTATTATTTCGCTCAATTAGCGTTTTAACACCCGCCTTAGCTGGTGGTTCAGTGGAGGCTGAGAGACAGCAAGTCTCCTCTGGTCTCCAGGGCTCTTGTGAGTATTCTAGCCGATCAAAAAAAATGCTGTAGTTTGGATGATCTCGATTCTATCTCTGATTTCCAGTTCACCCAGACTCTTTTCCAGACCCTTGGGGAACGTTCCAAGGGGACAGATTACATTTAGTAGAGCCATTACCTTCAAGTTCCACATTGTTCTCAGTTCTCTTTTTCTTCTTCTACTTGTTCTTGGTTCTTCTTCTTATTATTTCATTCCTTGCAAGTTGTACACACCAGCGTAAGCTGATGGTCTTTCACTTCAGTGATATATATATATATATATATATATATATATATATATATATATATATATATATATTATATATTATATACGAGAGTCGGCTGAAACATTTATATAGTAACCAAGATATTCATTGAATGTTATCAAATGAGGTCGATTTTTCTATAAAATTCTATCTATTTCTTTTATATATATATATATATATATATATTATCAAACCCAGCACCGTAATCGTCATTTGGATACCGTATTCTGGATCAAATGTCAATTGAGGACTATAGGCATTATTTCCAGGACACAAAGGCAGTGTGCCTTCCTATTGGAACTAGGATATGATTTTTAATTGAGTAAATATTTTTTTGTTTAGTCAATCAGTCACTTTATTTGATAGATGTACCTTGCAACATGTATGAATCCATATATTCCTTGAAAAATCTAAGCTACGACGGAGAGAACTGTTGTGTTAACAATTAATTTCGTAATTCGTTCACCTACTGAAACCGATACGCACACGTTATGGGGGTAGTTAGATGTCAGTTTTCTTAATCTATTTATCTCTCGACCCGAGTTCAAATCCTCGTTTAGGCTGTTTGCATTTTAATTTGCGCTAATGCCCTTCGTAAGCACATAAATCCATCTCTGGCCCCTAGCTAATGGAAGATCGTAGGACAGGCTTGATTATTTAGTCTTGATAAAGCAAACGGTCTGAGAAAGAAAAATCTGAATTGAAAAACAGCTTTATTCCGCTCAAAAAAGTTGACTTTGCGTGGCTTGTGGTTGAACAAATACATAATTACCTTCCAACCACCGTTTCTGGTGTGACGCATACAAGATACAGAGTAAAAAGATAACTAAGTAGTTACATTCTTTGTAATTTCAAAGTGCTTCCGAGTGACATCGCTTTACATCCGTTTATTCAACTTCTTTTTTCCCCGGGTGTTTTTAAGCCAGAGTTTAAACTGGTGCAGTCTTTGAGAAATCTTTAACGCACCTAAATTGCCTCTTAAATATATATATATATAATATAATATATATATATATGCTACTAATGTATATATATATATATATATATATATATATATATATATATATATATATATATATATATATTATATAGTATCAAAGTGCCGCTTTAACTTTTCCGTTGCAGTGGCATCAGTAAATAATACAAAAAGCTCAATATATTAAGAACATAGAGCAGTAATAATAATAAATTATATTAATAATTTTTACCTCTACTATTATATATATATATATATAATATATATATATATATATATATATATATATATATATATCCGGTTTCCTTTTAATGCAGGCAAATCATGCTCCGTTCTTTCAATGTGAGCTAAGTAGGGATCCATTTTAGCTTTGTGGCATGTAATTTTGTTCATCGTTAGGATATATATATTGCCCACATTTCCTTGATAGCAAAAATAAGCGGGAGAAAGTTAAAAAGATAAATTGATTAAAAATAATGAAAATAAAACAAGTCTCTCGTGAGATGACTTAAGCAAGATTTAGGTCCCCTTTCGTGTATGATATGAGAGTTGACGATTTTTTGTTGTTGTTGTTGTTTGTTTAAATTTAGTTCCCAGGATTTATTCCCCTTGTGGAAAGAGAAGACCTTTTGCCGATCTTAAAAGTTTAAGTCAGTGATAAGAATTACGCTCGGATATTCCGATACCAGAAGAGAGTAAATACAACGTTGGATGACAGTATGCGTCTAAATAGATAAGGAGTCTATTAAAACGAAAAAGAAAAGAAAAAAAGAAAAGAAAAGAAAAACAAGCAAACAAACAAACAAAAATACTCGGATCTTCTTTGCTTGTTCTGTGATCGATTTCGTTTTATATTAAAAATCAGTTTCCCGAAGAAAAGGATGAGATAAAAAAGATAATAATAAAAAGGACGTCTTTGTATGAAGGAAGATGAGTTCCACTCAGAAATGTCGTAATGCAAAATAATTTAAACGGTCCAAAATTCTTAAATGCATTCGTTGGGGGAAATATCCTTAAACTTTATGCTGGTCTTACGCAGATGAAAAATAAAATGTCAAGCCAAAGAAAAAGATATCCATTCAAATAAATTTATCTTAGTTCATTTCTTTCTTTATATCTATCTATCTATCTATATCTATCTATCTATCTCAGTTTGTCCATATCTAACTCAAACTACTGCTATATATCTATTAAATAGACTAGCAAATATATACACCCTCCGGGTGCAAATATTCAAGTTTTAATGTAATAAAATATTATATCAAATTAAAAAGGCTAATGAAACTAAATAAGAAAGCAGATAAAAAGATCGAAAACAGAGGGGGTATAATCGAAAAATAGAACAACTGAAACTTACTCTTTCTTCACTCCCATCTTTCCTTACTAAATTTTCCTAATTCAACTATTTACTTAAAATATGATATAAGGAATAAAATTACAGTTATTTCTTCTTGTTAATGGATTTCTTTTATGATTTTCCCCGTTATTTTTGCACTTATTCATTAAGATAAAATCAAAAAATTAGAAATCAATAAACTGAGCACATATTTATTAAAATCACATTTTCAATATCAAAATGCAAATTAGCCTTCCCGTTCACTCTGTAAATTGCTATTTTGCTGTATATATAATTACAATTGCATGGTATTAGTATGTAGATATGGTTAACAGTATTAATAATGTAAAACAATTTTATTAATAATTGAGGTTTAAATAAAAAAATGAATCATGGGTAATCTGACGGGAATCGAGATTAGAGTAGTAATGTAGTTTCTGTTACAGACAGAAAACAAAATCTACATTATGATAAGATATATGCCCTGTCGACTGGGCTGTAGAATACGTCGATTTAACTTCCGCAGAGGAGTAAAACTCACCCCAATGGGAAAGGTATGCATCGAACTATTATCCTTCCAGCTATGGATGAAATAGTAGGGCAGGCTGGGATCTTGAATCTTGTATTTAACGTGGTTTAAGATGTACACAAAATCGTCACTTATGCTTATGAACTTTTCCCACAGTAGCAGCCATTTCTGGTTAAAATTATCTGGTTACATTATCTACAAATGAAGCTGAACTCCCCAAATTTTGACTACAACGTTAAGGAGGGGGAATAGAAGTACGTTTGGTTTTGTTTCTTTGTTTAATGGCATATCAACCTTCAAGGGTTATTTGATACCAAAGATATTCTTATAGAAGAATAGGAGTGGTACTATTTAACCCATTGCTTGGAGGAGAAGTAGGAACTCTCAAATAGTTTATTGAAAAGAGAGCCCCATCTCCTAGACCATTTGCCATGGCTAGGTTAAATAGCCCAGTCTAGCCTACTATTTATCCATAGCTGGAGGGAGAATAGTGTACAAAGAATTATCTACTGCATTTCCAATCGCAGCACATCATGAAGGCTTAGTAGTTGATATATAGTAAGGTCACGTGAGCATTAGGAGGAGAGTCCGTCGTCTAAGTACTTCAGGTGAATTCTGCACAGAGTAATCTGTGTGTTCTTAAATAGTGGTTTAGAACCATCGCCACTGTTCAGGTACGGAGGAGATGGGTCATTCCAGTATATCAGTAGTATAAAGAAAAAAGATTCTTAAATTTGAAATGTAAACTTTAAACTTGACGTAGAGCATTTAAGATCATTTGCGACTGTAATCAAATCAATTGCTGACTTGAACTTTTTGCGAGGAAACTCCAGAACAACTTAACCACAACTTACATATTTGGGGTTACATATTTACGAAACCTACAGAATAGGATTTACCAACTGGATTCTGTAGAAAATATAACAAGTGAACCCATACACTGGCGACCAGGATTTTAACATACCTGGAGAAGGAAAAATCTGAATTTAATACTAAATTAATATATATATATAAAGTAAAGTAAAGTCGACGGGGTGGCCTAAAGTCGCTATCAGCCAGTCAGCGAGGTGAGTCTATCTCCTTTTCAATAGCACTAGACCAAGGAGATTATTTTTAGCATCTGAGGTGAGCGCCACACCTACCATCAGATCCTTACTTTACCGCACAGATCCCTGTGCTACTCATACGCTGAGTTAGCGAGGACCGGTATCGAACTAGGAACCTTGTGGTTTCTAGCCGAACGCTCTACCGACTGAGCTATCCCGGCCCCTACTCTTGATAAATTCATCTAGTGTCGCATCCTGTCTCGTGTAGTGGTGGGTGGGTGGGAGGCGGTGAGTAAAGGTTTAGATTGAAGAAGATTGAAGAATTACGCGTGGGTTGCAATTTGGTCTATCACCAATGTCGGCAGCACACATTTTGCCTTTTTGAATTTTAAACCTGCTGTGGTCGTTGAATACCTACTCATCTCACAGTTTCGTATATTCGTCTAATTGAAGGCGAATATGTCGCAATCTGTTTGCACCGATCACCCTTTACTCGGTCAAAGTGGTTAGTGAATGAACCTTGCGAAAGAGATAGCGAGCAAGTTCCTTCTGCGTTTGAAGCGTATGAACTGTTGACTCAAAACAGAGTTAATAGGTTTGACGGTGTTCATTTTATATTGCACGTGACATCAAAGGACATTTTCTATAATCTTTGCGGTCTAACGCAGAGAGAGAAAAAAGAATATATATATATATATATATATATATATATATATATATATATATATATTATATATATATATATAGAGAGAGAGAGAGAGAGAGAGAGAGAGTGAGAGAGAGAGACAAATATTAGTTCGTATCACCATTAAAAAGAAGGGGAAAAAACTTAAACAAACACGCATAAAAAAGCCGGTTGATATTTTAGGAGACATTAATTTCGTCTGGTCACTATATTGCTAAGCGGTTCCGTGTTTGCCATGTTCTGAGTATCAGTTAGAAACGAAGCAAACACGACATTTTACTATCCCAAGTGAGAAGAGCTGACGAATTATTGCAGACACTTTGTCTATTTGCATTAAGGTACCATTAACTTGTCAGACTTATTTATTTGCAAATATCAAGCAAACTACGTGTGTATGTATGTATGTATGTATGTATATATATGTGTGTGTGTGAGAGAGAGAGAGAGAGAGAGAGAAAGAGAGAGAAAGAGAGGGAGAGAGCGAGTGTGGGAATTATTGTAAAAGTGGGTGAAAAGGGGAAGTTTTCTAATTTTGTCCATTTGTCTCAATAGCAAATTGGAATCTCAATAAATCCAACCATCAAATGTAAGTTAATTCATGTAAATGTTAACTAATAGATTAATCATAGTTAATTACAGTTTTGCCTCGAGTGGATACAGATACAGTTTTTTTCACACCTTCTAAAGGGCATAACCAGCGGGCTGCCCTGTCGGCTTGTACAGTCGAATATACCACTGAACTACTGCCGAGGAGAAAACTCCATCCTTGAAACCACCTGTTGGCCGTGGATGGTTACCCATAATGCTTAAGGACGGATTACTAGTGGCTTAGCAGTCCATGACATGTAACACTCTACTTTAGCCCTTACTTACGCTATGGGGACGGTTGGAGAGGCCACTCCTGATCAATCAGCTGGTCACACTAAGCCCTAGTACCTATATGATTGCTCTTATGACAACCCCAAAACATTTTTCTCATTTATGTGCTAGAAGGCGGTGGCTGAGTGTCTTAGTGTCCTGGGTATGAGGTTAAACTGCATCTAATGGTGAGGGTTCAATTCTGGAGTTTCGGAGAGAGTGAAGTACCACTTCATTGCCATTACGCCTAGGTCCACTATGATCTGAGTGATAGTTCCTATTAGGGTCCTATCTATGGGTTAAATAGATCAAAAATGAATTTAGAAAAATGTCTTTAAAAAATTCAATACTCAACAAGAATGAATAAGACAAAACATCTTCGACATACAAGGTAGGACAAAAAAGTATCGAGATTTTTTGTACTTTTTGACACACCTTGTATTCTGAAAGAATTAACGATCCATTCATTGTTCATTTCTATATTGGTAAATACAGCTTCAAACTCGACACTTTTATGATACACCTTGTATTCTGAAAACAAAAATAACGTTCCATTCATTGTTCATTTCGATCTTGGTGAATACAGCTTGAATCTCGATACTTTTATGACAAACTTTGTAAAACATCCAAGGGTTGACATGCTGTACAATGCAACTAACCAACAAAAAGTTAGTAGATAACAATTCCCTAACATTCCCAACGTGGGGAGACTAACTTTAATGAACAATGCATTTTCTAACTATATCGGAGATGAGCAAATAAAATAAGATGAGTAAAAAATAACATAAAACAATAATCATGAGAAAAGTATCATTAATTCATTTCACTATAAATAAAAGCATTTCAGTTCTAAACAGAATAAAAAAGCGATTAAAAATATAATGGCAGATACATATCAACAACTAATAGTAATGGACTCTGAAGATTCATCAACTGCCATTGAAAATGTAAAACATTTAACCTTATCGTCGCTAATAAAATTTGATATTCCCGAAAAATTCCTAAGGGTGTGCAACCGAGAGATTACATCTTTAACACCATCAATGAAAAAAAAACTTAATTCTTACATTGTCCATACTATCACCACCTGCTCCTCCCTGAGAGTGACTCGTCAAATCTTAATGATATTCGTACACATATCAATTAATACATTACACAAGACCATAAACCTACAACTAATATTTGATTGTTATTAATTGATAAAAAAATATATAGCCTTAATTGCAAAATAATAGGAAATAAAAAATGTAACTAAAATTTCATAAAAATTAGATAAATTTATAAATAATAAAAACCTATTCTAAATACTAGAAGTAACCCTTATTAAAAAAAAACGCAACAATCCACATTAAGCAAAATGTGTTTTATCCTGGAGCTGTTAAAGTGCATCCGATATATTTGCACATCCTTAGACCCAAGAGTGAAGTCACATCATGCGATCCTAATGGTTTCACACATTAAAACTGAAACCGCTGAAATGATGTCACAATCAAGTGGTGAATCTGACCATTTAAAAAATTCGTTGATAACACAAAAATTTTCACGATTGCACAAACATCACGATACTTAACAAATGACAATTTTTTATGTACCGATGATAATATGCAATCTATACAAACATATCTGAGCACATTTGCATATATATATATATATATATATATATATATATATATATATAGAGAGAGAGAGAGAGAGAGAGAGAGAGAGAGAGATATTTATTTTAACAACGGAAAGGAGTAACCTACTCGAGTTTCATCGATTGATTCTTCAGGGTTACATATAGTAAATTAATCGAGTTTTCGATTAATCTTAGTTGGTATAATACATGCCGTTGGAATCGTACTCATACTACTACTTATACATTAGCAAATATATATATATTATTATATATATATATATATATATATATATATATATATATAGAGAGAGAGAGAGAGAGAGATAGATAGATAGATATTTGTGGCATGTTCACTGTTTGCCAATCATATAACCCAACATTATTTATTTACATCTAAAAATCTGGTTATGACTCTAAAATGTATCTGGGAGCAAGGTTCCTATCTATCTATCTATCTATCTATCTATCTATCTATCTATCTATCTAAGTCTCTTCAGTATCTAACAATCTATCTATCGACCTATTTATCTCAGTGTGTTTATCTATCAACTGATCCATTGAAAGATCTTAGTATTTTATTTATCTAACTATCCAAGTCTGTGCCCATCTATCTATCTATCTATATATAAATATATATAGCTAGGTAGCTTGCTATTTCAGTCCGTTCATTTCTATCTATCTATCTATCTATCTATCTAGCTAGCTAGCTCTCACCCATTTCTATCTCTCTCTCTCTCTCTCTCTCTCTCTCTCTCTCTCTATATATATATATATATATATATATATATATATATATATAATTAATGTTGATATTATGATTTCACACTCATAACTTCAAGTTTCTTGGTAGTCCAATCATCAGATGAGGAGTGGTTGAGATGTCAAAAACCAGTCGTGAAATGGTAAAAATCAAATGTTTTAGCGTTTATATGCAGCGTTTTTCACGCGATGGGAAATGTAAAGCTAAAAATTGTTTTTTTTTAAAACTGTGGCTTGTTTAACGTTTATGTGACGTGGATTGTATTCACGTGATGTAATGTCATGACGTTAAATTTGTATTTAAAAAACATTATAATCAAACAAACTTGCATTGGTGTTAATGCACGCGGTGTTCAGATGAATTTTTTTTTAAATAAATAATAAATAAATAAAAAAAAAAAAAAAAGAAAAAAAGAGAAAAGGAGAGCGAAAATTCAGGGATCAATTAGGGTCAGGTGGTAAGTGACACAGTAAAAATTTGTTTAAATGCCTACATTATATTATATTATATATATATATATATATATATATATATATATATATAATATCAACACGCTCTACCTTAGACCTTTCATGCCTGACTCGCTTTGCCTGGCTCTTTTCTGTCATGCTTATCACTTCAGCTATTTAAAAAATATATTCCTCTCTCTCTCTCTCTCCCCATATATATATAAAATATATATATATATGTGTATGTGTTGTGTGTCTGTGTCTGTGTCTGTCTGTCTGTGTGTGTGTGTGTATGTGTGTGTGTGTGTGAGGGCGTATATATATATGTGTGTGTGTGTGTGTGGTGTGTGTGTGTGTGTGTGTGTGTTTGAGGGTGTGTTTGAGGGTGTCTTATCAGGATATATCAAAAGCCTCTTAAAAAGAATTGAGTAATAATCTAGTGTATGCTAGAGAGTGTCTCTCGCTTTTAAACTATTCATGTAAGGCTTTTCTAATTCAAGGAAAACCTGTTGGATTGTCGACGATGCGTAAAGTAAAAAGTAAAAAATGGAAATGGCGATTAGGAAAGAAAGAAAGAGAGGGACAAACACGACTGATTCGTTTAGTGTCCTCGGATATTTCATTAAGTAAAGAACACGGTGAGTAGAGACAAAAATTCAAATCAATCTCTCATAAACTTCCCCCCAGGGAGCCTAACACTTTTGTGCGTTATAGGTATCAGCAACGCAACGAACCCATCGTTGAATTAGATGGACGGTTGACCTTTGACCAGGCTGTTGCCTAATTCTGTCTCTGTTATATAAGAACACATTCTTGTCGCCTATTGAGCTCGGTGACCTTTCTACTTTGAAGTTTACCGTGTTCCGCTGCCAGATCAAAGATGTCAGTATTATTGTGTCTCTATCAACAATAGAGCATGTCCATGTGACGCTCATGACATACATATGTAATCCCTGCGGCCCTAAAGGGCTAGTCAGTTTGGCATGTTTGACCTAAGTGAAATACATTTATATTTTAGGCTTGTTGATTAGGCTACGTTTATTCTTCACTTTTTTAAGATATTAAATTGTTCAGGGGCGCGACGGTTGTGTGTTAAAATACTAAATACTGATAACAATAATTAGATTTTTTTTACTTAAACCATTCTTTGAGTAAATAGCATCAAATATTGTCTGCTAAAATTCACAAAAATCCTTTATTTTAACAATAAAGTCATAATGTCAGTATTATTGTGCCTCTATCAACAATAGAGCATGCCCATGTGACGCTCGTGACATACATATGTAATCCATGCGACCCTAAAGGGCTACTCAGTTTGGCATGATTGTCCTAAGTGAAATACATTTATATTTTTGGCTTGTTTATTTTCACTTTTTTAAGATATTACATTGTCCAGGGCCGCGACGGTTGTGTGTTAAAATACTTAAAACTGAAAACAAAAAAAATATTTTTTTTACTTAAACCATTCTTTGGGTAAATAGCATCAAATATCGTCTGCTAATATTCACAAAAAAATCCTTTATTGTAACAAAGTAAAATAAAATTTTATGATTTAAATATTGAAAATTGTAAATTTTCTAACAAATTTCTCGGCCAAATGTTGTAAAAACAAGGATTTTTATGAATTTTAGCCGACGATCTTTGATGCTATTTCCTCAAACAATGGTACAAGTAGAATATTTAATGTTGGGAAACCGTATTCAGTATACTAACAGAACTTTTGGGACCCTGGACAATTTGTTATTTTAAAGAAGTGAAAAATAGACCAACCCTAATGAGCAAGCTAAAAATATAAATGTACAGGGTGAAGCAAAGTGATCTGACACATTTGTAGGTTTAATAAAATGCCCGGCCTGTCGACTGGGGCGTTAGAATGCACCGACTGCACCTCTGCAGAGGGGTACGACTCTCCCAATGGGGCCACCTGTTGGCCGTGGGTGGCGAGCCGTGATGCTTAAGGATAGAGCCCAGGAGGATGAGCAGTTCATGACATGCAATACTCCACTTTGGCCCTATCTTGGGCTAGACGGGCGGTCGGAGAGGCCCCCTCTGATCAATCGGCTGGTCACGTCAAGCCCTAGCACCTATATGATTTTCCCAACCCTATTGCCCTTATGGCAAGCCCAAAGCCCTTTTTATCATATGGGTGGTAGAAGGCGGTGGCTGAGGGTCTACATGTCCTGGGAATGACGTTAAACTCTATCTGATGGTGAGGTTCCTGTTTTGGAGGTTTGGGGAATGTGGAGCACCCCTTCATCACCATTGCTCCCTGGTCCACTCTGACCCGGAGTGGTAGTACCTGTTAGGGTCCCATCTATGGATTAAATAGAAAAAATGTATTTATTAAAAAATTGTATTATCCATTAAGAATTGATTTATTTCAAAACTTTATCGGCATTAAATGACCAACTGAGGTTGATATGCCGTAAAACAAAACAAACCAAACAAACCAAATTAATAAAATGCGAATGAAGTAAAGAAACAAAAAAGTGTTTTTATTTTCGAAAAGTACATATAATGCCATTTTGTTTTGTTTCTTTATAATGCAATTTTTTTTCGTTTCTTTTTCAGTTGTTGCCATGAATTGCACTGGTGAGCATCGCGCTTTCATTGTGGAAACGTTTATCAAAACAAACGAATCTGTAACTGCACCACAAAGAGCGTTCCATTTGCACTTCAATCTTGGTAGACATGATCCGTACCAGCTCGAAATACGATCTTGTTATGGGTTACCAACTTCAGAGCTACTGGATCTCCATTGAAACGAAAATCAACCGGCCGACCTCGCACCGCCAGAACTCCAGAAAATGTGGCAGCGGTAAGAGCTTCAGTTCAACAGTCTCCACTCCGTTCCACATTTAAACGCGCCCAGGCTCTTAGACAAGAAGTTTGCGAAGAATTCTTCACAATGATCTTCAAATGCATCCATACAAAATGATGTTGATAAACGTGACCCTGTATTTCACTTAGGGGAGAGATGCCAAACTGAGTAGCCCTCTATGGCCGCATAGATTACATAGGTATGTAATGAGGGTCACATGGATTACATATGTCTTTCATGAGGGCCGCATCCAAGTCTTTAAATCCTTCTTCTACATTAACAGAACAAAGTGATGATTGCTGTTATTAATTTCTTTATAATCGACTAAATTTCAATGAATACATATCAAAAAACATTTTTGTTAAAAAGGAAAATGACTATTACTAACCGGGTTCTAATAATAAAACATACAAGTGTCACTGTCACTTTCAATTATAGACATGAGTTCATTGAGAGCAGGAGAAGGCAAGAGGAAAAACTCTCTCCCATTCATTAACTGAGTTAGACTCCTTCTTTTCCAACTCAAATAAAGGGGTAAGAGACAATGCGTTGATAACAGACTATTTCTTAACAACACATTGCCCAAATGAATATAATTAACGATAAAAAAAATTTTGTAAAAAGCTGAGGTACTGTAAAGCACCATATGGAGCGCAGTCCATGTGCGGACCGCATCTGCGCTTGTTGAGGGCCGCGGGTCTAAAATACCTGATTTACGATTCTTTAAAAGTAAATTCTTTCTATCATGCGGAAAAGTTATCTTCTAAAACTGTACACTGATCAAATAATCATCGACAAATTTTGCAACAGCATCTTTTTATTGATTTTGCTTCAGTTGGTTGGTTGGATTTTACGGCATGTCAACCATTATTGGGTTATTTTATGCCGAAGACGTTTAGTTTTATTCATTCTTGATGTGTATTCAAATTTTTTAACTCATTTCTGATAACTTATCTTTTCTATTTAACTCATAGATGAGACCCAACAGGTAATAACACTCCAAGTTAGTACACACGCCCCAGAGTTCCAGAATTGGAACTTCACCATTTGATGTAGTTTAATTTCATACACAGGATACTAAGATCCTAAACCACTTCTTTCTAGCAAAACATATGATAAAGGTGTTTGCCATAAGGGCAATAGGGTCGGTACAATCATATAGGTGCTAGGGCTTGATGCGACCAGCTGATTGATCGGGGATGTGCCTCTCACAACCCTTCTATCATAAGTAAGGTTAAAGGGGAGTGTTACATGTCATGAACTGCTCAGCCACCAGGATCCCATCCTTGAGCATCAGGGGTTCTCACGCACGGTCAATAGGTGGTCTTTTTAACGGGATTTTACCCCTGTGCAGAGGTGCAGTTGTTGTATTTTACAGTCTTTTTTTAGTAGGAATTTTTAACTTAATAACAAATCAACTTTATCTCATTTGAATTGTTCCTTGTGGAAGCGACTTAGTGACGATGACCTTGTGCCACACCCCACGTCGTGGAAACAGTAGAAAGAGACACTGTCTTTATATCGTCTTTCACAATTTGTTGCATGTTCTTAACACTTTTTTTAAAATGGAGACCACAGTGCTAGGTGTTGATTTTGGTTATAATGATATAGTCTCACATGATGGGGTAATGGGGCTCTGGTATCACAGCAATATTATTTTGGTAATAAGATATTGATAGAAATCACAAGGAACGTAATAAGACTTATTTTGGTCTCTAGAAAGTAATGAGATTAACTTTTTCCTCGGTCGACAACCCTGCTGACGCGTTGAAAGCACTGGTTCCTGGTAGATTACCGAGGTTAAGCAGTGAGGATCCTGCTCAGTACTTCGATGAGTGACCATTTAAGCAACATCAGGTACAGTAAGTAAATTCTACAGTCTCAGCAGAAAGGGCGACGGAAGAGTTTGTAAATATGCATAAATATAAATACCGCCACTGGATTCCTCGTATAATTCTGCCTTAGAAAAGTTTTGTTTGATCTTGGGACAGTTATTTGCTTTCCATTGCATCCCCGGACAGACAGACAGACAGTCAGATAGATGGATAGACATACAGAGACATCACATGTACAGAATAAGATTATACGGTGTTTCATGTTTGTGTAGGTTCCATTCATCTGTGTTTTGATGCGATATTCAGAAGATGTCTGCGAAAGAAAATGCACTTTACAAAGAAAACCTCCTCAGCAGAAACATCTTCAAGAAACACTTCTACTTTATTTCTTTTAAATTGT
Source organism: Doryteuthis pealeii (assembly GCA_023376005.1). Classification (NCBI taxonomy): domain Eukaryota; kingdom Metazoa; phylum Mollusca; class Cephalopoda; order Myopsida; family Loliginidae; genus Doryteuthis; species Doryteuthis pealeii. The sequence continues at coordinate 124,742,838 of CM042141.1, forward strand.
TGTGTACATCTATTAATATTTCATTCGCGATCAATACGAGACACAGTCTTTTCTCCATCGTACTTTTATAATGATATTGAAATACAGATGTCTTTAAAGCAATAGGTTGGACATAGTAACCTATACCTGACAAGACCAGTTTTTGTTTTTTAAGTAGAAATCTCTAGGCCACAAACATTATGATTGCTATCACTATGCTATAATTTCCGATATGTTACATTCTCTGACCTCTAATTTGCAGTAAGTAGGTAATCATCTCAGTAAAATATTATATACCGTTCCACTGAAGGAGAAACATACCAGCGTTAAATTTCCATACATTCGTGGAAAGTATCTAATCCATTATTTAAAATACGAGTCTCTCAAAGGAAAGTAGATGTTGGTGGTGGTTTTACGATTGTGTTGTGTATAGTATACTTTCCATTGGTATAATTTGTCGTTGTCTGTCTCACCTGCGAGGGAAGGTGAGGCCAATCGCATCTGTCGTTAAGGTTGAGCAAGGAAATATTGCAATAATCTTGGCTGCTCTAGTATTCATGGAAATTCTCAGATACCGATTGCCAACGCATGCATTTTTAAAAATACTCTGTCAAGAACACAATCACCAGAAATTGTATCGAAAACTAAATAAACGTATCGCTTTAGGGAGACAGCGACAGAGAATAAGAAAATATCTGGTGTGTAGTTGATTGTATATGCCCAGACTGCTGTCGCCATCTTGCGATAAGCGGGGGCACTACTTCAGCTATTATTGTTTATTTTTTGTTTTGTTTTATTTTCTTATCAATAGCCGTGCCGACGAGGATTACTATCGTATATCAGAGGGAGGTGTGACGAATCAGTCACTTTCTCATGAGATAGGTATATTAAATAATAAGACTGATTGTGTAAAAAAAATATATGTGTTTATTAACTTAATAACAAATCAACTTTATCTCCTTTTTAATGGTTCCCTGTGAAAGCGACTTAGTGACGATGACCTTGTACCCCACCCCACGTCGTGGAAACAGTAAAAGAGACACTGTCTTTATATCATCTTTCACGATTTGTTGCATGTTCTTAACACTTTTTTAAATGGAACCACAGTGCTAGGTGTTGATTTTGGTTATAATGATATAGTCTCAGATGATGGGGTAATGGGGCTCTGGTATCACAGCAATATTATATTGGTAATAAGATATTGATAGAAATCACAAGGAAAGTAATAAGACTTATTTTGGTCTCTAGAAAGTAATGAGATTAACTTTTTCCTCCGGTCGACAACCCTGCTGACGCGTTGAAAGCACTGGTTCCTGCTAGATTACCGAGGTTAAGAAGTGAGGAGCCTGCTCAATACTTAGATGAGTGACCATTTAAGCAACATTAGGCACAGTAAGTTAAATCGAATATCAAAATGGCTTGGTTTGGCATTAAATGACTCGAAAGGGTTTATATGCCACAAAACCAACCATTAGTAAGTAAGACTAATTTCAAGTCTCTAGAAATTAATCAGATTGATTTTTGATTTTTCAGGTTGGCGACCCTAATTAAAATTCCTGATTAATGTGATTTCTTTACAAATGTTATATACCCCTTTATTCGGGTGTATATATGGCGAGAGAGAGAGAGAGAGAGAGAGAGAGAGAGAGAGAGAGAGAGAGAGAGAGACAGAGACAGAGACAGAGAGACAGAGTGTGAGATATGATGAGGGTTCTTGTTTTATCTGTCTACTGGTTCCTGCTGCTAATTCGTTTCTCTGTTGGGCTGTTTTCTAGGGCTGGTTCTTCTTTCTGATTAGGCTGAGCATCTCTTGTTTAAATGAATTAATAAGGCTGTTGTTTTTCTTTAAGTCATTCTTAAACAACAACCCCTATTAAAGTAAATGGACATGGCAGCTCGAGTTCAAACCCTGGACAAAGCAGTTTGCATTTCATATCACGCTAATACCCACAGCTAAAAATATTACTATTTCTATGGGGGTATCTTTTATTAGAAAAAATGAGAAAGAACTGATATTACAGAGGCCACCTGGGGAATATTCCAATAATATGCGGATCGAGAAGCGACATCTCGGTGAGACAGACTTTCGAGTCCGCTCAATCTGAATTTATGGTCGTTTCGTTTCGTTCCGCTGGAGCCTGCCATGGCTGTGATTTGTTGCTAGTAGCGGCGGCTGTCGCGGTCGGCCATGGGCGGTTCTGCCGTCTCCGTTGGTCGTGACTTGTCGTCGTTGCATACGCGGCGGCGTGCGTGAACGGGCCAACCGACTTGACATCCGCGACAGGCGGGATTTTGCCGTCGCCATCTTGTTTTGAACCCTCCATGGAGCGTTAGAAGAGGGACCGCTCGTAGACCACTTGACTTCAGGCTCGGGGTGTCGTACTTAGTGATAAAACTAATTCTCGCGCCTCTACTGGCGCGTTTCCTGAAAGGTTAAGTAAAGGTTATTACCTGCCAATAACGCTAACCGTAACGGCTAGCAATTTTCCACTCAATCCCCGTTATTTTGAATCTAACGAACTCTGATTCAAAATGTATCTAACTACAGTACGTACATAATTCATAAGCTACCTATGAATTATGTGACACAAATAAATAGAAGTCACCGGGAAAGTAATAAGACTAATTTCTGCCTCTAGAAATAAGTGAGATTGGTCTTTTTAATTTTTTCGATATATATATATATATATATATATATATACCAACCACTCCGCACGAGCACAATGTGAAACAAGGTCATTTTTTAAAGTTTAGCAGGTTTGAATTCAGAGTTTTCCTTCTCCTAGACCAGTTGCCTAGCCAAGGTTAAAGACCCTAGTCTGCCCTAATATTTATTCATAGCTGGAGGGAGAGTAGAATTCATACCTTTCCCAAGGGTATTAGCGCGAAGTGAAATGCAATAACCACATCCAGGATTTGAACTCGGGGCGACGAGTCCATTTCCCATGACTTTAACCATTACACCACGCGCCCCCACTTTCGATATAGTACTTGATCACTGTAATCTTGTGTGAACTTCTTAAATGTTTCAGTTGCATTCTTCTAAAATATGCAGATATATGAAAGAAAGATTCTGTGACCAATTGTGTGCAACGACTGTGCGCACGTCCTTTTATAATGGAAAATTGGTGGAAACCAGCAAAGACCAAAGTTTAATAAACCCCAGTCTATTTGTGTCCGGTGGTGGTGGGGTTAAAATGCTATACCTCATTCCTCATAAGAAAAGCTAAATAAGAAAATAATAAGGGTATAAATCAATGATATATTAAACAAGTACTAAAAATTGATTAAAAATAAAACAAATTAAATAAAGTATAAAACATAATAAAAAACAAATAAAATAAAAATAAAATAAAAATACAAATAATCATGATAATAATAAAAATAAACAATTTTAAAACAAGAATGCATAAAAATGAAAAGTTAATAAAACAAGTATATACAAAAATAATTTTTATTAATCAATATATAAATATGGATAAGAGATTTATTTTATGCCACAGTATGATAATTTAATTATTAAAACGTTTGATGTTTACTTAAGAGCCATTGGAAATAGCTCAATATGTAAAAATATAATAATCTTGATTTAAATCTCTATCACTTTTTTCTTTCTTTCATTATTTTCCTTATGTTCGATTGAAACAGATTAGCGTTATCTTTTCCGCGCTCTAACCCCTTCTCTCTATTTTTCCAATATTCATTCATTCTTTCTTTCTTATTATATTTTTTCTTTGTAACATTCCTTTTTCTTCTCTTTCTTTATGATAAAAACGGAATGGTCTATTATTTAGTGAAGTGACGACATTCATAAGAAATAAGAATTCGTGGAAAAGCAGCACAAGACAATCGGGATTTATATTTTTGTATTTCATTTTGGGCAATTTGGACGGTCTCATTGTTAACGAGAGGGTGTTGCAAAATGATAATGGTCGTACATTTAAGGAACAAAGTATTAATATATAGATTTTTATTGTACAATAAATATCGTTCCAAACTACCGTACAAGAACATAACAGTGAAAAAAGGAGGAAAATATGTAAATCAGATAATGTTTCACTATAGAAATAGCGTCATCAGAATGAATTTATTATAAATCAACAACAAAACCAAAAATATATATACCAACCCTCCGCAAGAGCAGGATGTGACACAAGGTCAATATCTTAAGCCGATTTTAACGGGAATTCAAGGTTTTCTCTCTTTTAGTCTGGTTGCGTAGCCAAGGTTAACGAAACCAGTCTGTCTTTGCTATTTACCCATAGCTGGAGGGAGAATTGGATTCACACCTTTCCCAAGGGTATTAGCGCCATGTTAAATACAAACAGCCTCGTCCAGGAATTGAACTCGGGTCGACGTGTCCATTTCCTAGGTCTCTAACCATTAGACCACGCGCCTCCATCTAACACTAACAATAGCCGTCTAAATAACGAAAAATAAAAAGAATAAAAGAAAAAATAATGATATACATAAATTTCTCATATATGTATGCGTGTGAGGGTGAATTTTCCCGTTGATTAGTTTAGTTAAACATGTGAACTATCGAACTACCTAGCTAGGATAATTGTTTATAGTGGTGAAGGCTTGTGTCGTACTTTC
>CM042141.1:124752415-124777415 GCA_023376005.1 Doryteuthis pealeii
TGTTAGATAGGAATACTTGAAACCATATAACTGTGTGTAAATTAATTAAATTAATACTTAACTGAAGATATATAATTGTTCACTAAGGATTCTTATAACTAGTTACTTGAAACAATACAATTTCTCACAAATTCTTGGTGTTAGATAGGAATACTTGAAACCATATAACTGTGTCTAAATGAATTAAATTAATACTTAATTGAAGAGATAATTGTTCACTAAGGATTCTTATAACTAGTTACTTGAAACAATACAATTTCTCACAAATTATTGGTGTTAGATAGGAATACTTGAAACCATATAACTGTGGAATTAAATGTTCTGGATAAATATCACTCGAACCACATTTTTTAGACGTGTTACCTGAATTCATAGGATATACGATAATCATAACGCTAAGCACGCACTAAGCATAACGGTTATCGTCGAAGGAACCGGAATCCACGTCTTGCATTCGAATTATGTCGAGGCTGTTTGCATTTCATTGCACGATATATCTCCCTTTGGAAAGGCATGGACGATCTGTTCCCTACCACCTATAGGTAAATAGACGGAAAAGTGGGTTCTTTAGCATTGGTTAGGCAACTAGTTTAAAAAGGCAAAACTAAATTAAAATCAGTTTTTCTTATCTGAGAAATTGACCATGTGTCACATCCTTCTCGTGGCGTAGAGGGTTTGTAAATAAATTCGATATTATGGATGAGTCTGAGAAAAAAACATATACTACACTCTGATCCTTGGCAGTAATACTAAGGAGCAGAATGCACAGTTACTCATTTTAAAAAAACCTATATTTTATAGGTACTATGATAGTAAATATATTATCTACGTATATGCACACGTACGCGTGTGTGTGTTTGTGTGCGTGTGTAGTAGGTTTTACAGTCAAATTGTTTAGTCTTTGCCTTGTAATTATCAAATAAGACGTCCCATTATATATATATATATATATATATATATATATATATATATATATATATATATATATATATATATATATAGGGAGATTATGTGCTTAATTAAAGTCATACCTAATTTTTGTTAATTAATTAATGATAACTAAATGAATTAGGCGTGCATATTGGTTTAAATGTAAAGCGTAAACAAATCGAGAAAAAGTCATCTCTGTATGTACATTTCAGCCTATTAGGCCTCATTAGCAGAGCTATAGACAGGGTAGTTGATGAGGCCTAATGGGCTGAAATGTACATACAGAGATGACTTTTTTCTCGATTTGTTTACGCTTTACATTTAAAGCGATATGCACGCCTAATTCATTTAGTTATAATTAATTAATTAACAAAAATTAGGTATGACTTTAATTAAGCACATAATCTCCCACAAATTGTCGGCCTTTGCCATTTTAAACACATTTTTTGACTACTTCATATATATATATATATATATATATATATGTGTGTGTGTGTGTGTGTGTGTGTGTGTGTATGTTATTTACATATATACACATATATACACACACCACACACACACACATATATATATATATATATATATATCTAATGGGACATTTCTCAATGTCTTTTTCAACACACACACACACACACACACACACACACACATATATATATATATATAATATATATAATGTTGTGTGTAAATTATTTTACGCTCCATCTACACGAAGGGCTCCTAAGCTGAAGCCACTTAAACCCAGGTCATTCGTCAGAATGCGGGCTTCGCGCCAACTGCTTGTGCCAAAGCCGAGTTGAATAGAAATAAGGAAAGAGTCGAGAGGCGTTTAGGAGCGACTAATAAAGGACACCCTTGCTATAGAAAGCCAAAGTAATGCCGGGACCCGGCAAATAAGAATTCGCTCCTGTCGACAGAGCTTAGTATACGCTGACCTCACCCCCTATACAGGCCTAAGATCCCTCATCCTCAAAAACTGTGTTCTCGGTTTGACCCGAAACTGCATCCAGTGGTGAGGTTCCAGTTACCGAGTTCTAATGGTTTATTCCAGTCTTATATTTATTACACTATGAGTAAGAAAAGGTGGAATGAAAACATCACACAATGCTGTTAAAGAAGAAAACAATTTATAATATAATCATAGCTGATACTGATCAATATTTCGATTTTACAAAAATCATCATCAGCAGATATGATTATATTATAAATTGTTTTCTTCTTTAACAGCATTGTGTGATGTTTTCATTCCACCTTTTCTTACTCATATTGTCGGATTCATTTCCTTTCTTTTACTTATTACACTATAGAATACAAATCGTCTGCATGCAATTGAATATTATTGAATAGAAATGATTACTTGAACCCATATAATTATTAGTATTAGATAGAAATACTTTAAACCATACAATTGCATGTAGACGATTTGTATTATATAGCGTAATAAATATAAGACTGGAATAAACCATCGACGAGTCCATTTCCTACGACACTAATCATTAGACCACGCACATCCAACTTATTGCACTCTTATCAGTATTCGATAGGAATACTTATCGATATATAACTGTAAACAATTTTTGATTAGAATAGTTACGAGAAGCTATAATTGTTAACTAATGATTATTATTAGTTACTTGAAACCATATAACTGTGTGCAAACAAATGAATATTATTGAATAGAAATAATTACTTGAACAAATATGATTATTTGTATTAGATAGAAATACTTTAAACCATACATTTGTTTGCACACAGTTATATGTTTTCAAGTAACTAATAATAATCCTTAGTTAACAATTATAGCTTCTCGTAACTAATCTAATAAAAAAATTGTCTACAGTTATATATCGATAAGTATTCCTATCGAATACTGATAAGTTAGACTAAGTTGATTCTTAAACATAGTTGGGAGTGTATTAAGGTGGAGGTGCGTGGTGTAATGGTTAGTGTGATAGGAAATGGACTCGTCGACTCGAGTTCAAATCCTGGACGAAGCTGTTTGCATTTAACATAGCGCTAATACCCTTAGAAAAGGTATACATCCAACTACTTTCCCTCTAGCTATGGGTAAATAGAATAGCAGACTAAGATCTTAACCTTGTTTAGGTAACCAGTCTAGGAGAAGGAAAACTCTGGATTCAAACCTGTTAACTCCGCTTAAGAAATTGACCTTGTATCACATCCTGCTCGTGTGGAGGGGTTGGTAAATATATAGGTAGTAACGAATCATAAAGGACCTGCGAATAAAGACTGTGAAGAGTTGTAGTTAAGAAGGACCACGTGGAATATCCACTGAATTCTTTCTTATATTGTGTATTATTGAAGTCAGTAAGTCTACTGTTGGTTTGAATAACAGCAGTACAACTTCAGCAGTGTCCAAGACAGTTGGTATATATAGAAATCCAGAATGACCCATTCCTGAATTTGGGTGATTTGGGTCATTCCATTCCTTGAATTCTGATTGGCTGCTTGACTGCTTGATTTGAATGACATTGTGGAGTCTTATATATATCCTGTCATTCTGCAGTAGACTTTGTGACATTCGGGTTTGTATTTAAGTTACAACCGTTTGTTGCCTTGTCTTCCCAGTTCGACGGTAATTGGAACTTTAATTATTCTTCATGCTCCGATTAACTTGCTGAACATCGTATAGCTCTATTCCTGATCAGTCGAAAAATATATCTATGATCGCTTATTTTTCTCTCGCTTTCTTTCCGAAGACACTTGAATTTTTTGTACTTCTTTGCAAAATGAGAAGAGCCTCTTGAGTTGATCATTTCTGTCTGTGCTGTTAAAAAGAGTTCCAACAGGTATATGCCTTTGTTACGATTTTAATGACCATCCTTTAGGCTTCAAGCAAGAACGCTTTTCCAGCGGAGATCCTTTGGGTTAAGCAGAGCGCGATCCTTGATAAATAATCCTTTGGTTGTTTCTTGATGCTCCTCAGTCTTGCAAGTCCTTCGTCTATGATTGCAAATAGACGTCTCTCAGTATCAGCGATTAAGTATTTAAACAGCCACGAATTAGGGCTGTTGATTGGCCAAGGTTTAAACCACGTGGTCTCGCTTAGTCTATGAATTTAAATGGTGTATTGCAGCACGGCTTATATCCAAGACATAATTCAACAGGCTTTTCCCAGAGCATTGCTGTGAGAGTGAAACGCAAACAGCCTTTTCCGGGATTTTTCCTTGCTTTCTTACTTCTATTCTTCTTCTATTCTTCTAGCGTCTCTTCTAGCGTCTGGACTTCGTCTTGGGGTCTTCGTGTCTGGTCTTCCATTGGGGATCTCTCTTTATCAGAAGCCCTGTGTCATTGGTAGTTTTTAGATAATAACACAAGACTTCGATTTACTTAGATCATATTTTATTCGGAAATCCCCACCAGATTACCTGCGCAGATTGAGTCGGAGCGTGCATAACACGACTTACCACCCTGGTGGTTCTGGCCGATCTGACTAAAAAAATCTTTCTAATCTAAACCGGAAGAGTGTCTTCTCCACCGATTCTCACGGCATCCACCGGAAGGAGGATCAGGACAGGTCAACCTTGTCACTCATCCTTCAAGGCCACCGGCTGCAACTTATAACAGCCATTTTGATTTCTACACAACTGTACATAAATATTAGGAATCTAATAATTATGTAACATTTTTACTTGGTCCTTGTGGAAGTTTTCCCGCAAATATTGTAAAAGCAAATGTCGATCCCCGCAGATAATGTCCTACTCATGCATCCCGATACCCCAACATCTTCCAGTAATGATAAACATGCAGCAATTAGACGCCTCACGGGGGACAAATATACATCAAAATGCCTTCTACCATCAAACATTCCTCGAGCCCTCTCCAGGTTATTCCCACATAATAGGACAGGCCTTAAAATGGTACACCCCTCATAGTCCTGCTTGCATGCGAATGAGAGAGAGGGGGAGGTTCAGAAGTCATTCCCTTACATTTTAGAAGCAATACCATACTCACCGTCGCAATTAGATTCCAACTAGCGTCAAGTAGCAAACAAGGGACCAAGCTCTAACTCAATACAGTCCCTGCCTTGCTGCGAGCATAATCCAGAATGATGGATATTTATCTAGCATCATATCCACACTAAGACCAGCAGCCAATCCGAAATCAAGGAATGATATCCCGCAGATGCAGTATGGAATGTTCCGGAGTGCTATAAATACCAATTGCTTTATGCACAGGTTCGGTTATATTTAGTTGTTGTTGCTCAATTCAACAGTGCAATAACTAGCTCAATTCAACAGTTCCCCGAATTCATTTCTGATGACGATAAACGTTACCTCACGCGTACCTCTACAAGTACGTTAGCTTAGTTTAGTACATGATAAGGTAGCGGAGGCAGGCATCCTGTAATGGTTACCATCGTAGGAAATATACACGGCGAAACGAGTTCAAATCCTGGACTAGACTGGTTGTTTTTCACAAATCGCTTTTACCTTTGGGAAAGAAGAGCTCATAACCTCGGTTTGGCAACCGGTCTACGAAAAAGAAAATTATTAATTAAAACCTGTTAAACTCCGCAAAAATTGACCATGTGTCACATCCTGCTCGTGTGGATTGGATAGTAAATACATACAGCATAGTTTAGTGAGGATCGAACTCAGTAAATTAAATAACTGGTCTGCCAAACGAGCTTGTTTACCACAGCGCCACGGCAAGGCATTCACTCTATGAACACTATTGTCCCAGTTCATTGCAAAAGAAAGTAATTAAAAGACGCTAAGATGTGCATTTCTAATTCTATTCTTCCGACTGTGCTTAAGTGATCTGACCGCGGGAGGTTCCGAATGAATAAGCAGAAAGAAAGAAAGAAGAAAAACAGAAAGAAAGAAAGAAGGAGAAATAAAAATGAAAATGAAAGTGAAACTAGAAATTGGAATGGTATTTCTTTATTTATTATTAACCAGAATAAGCGAACGTCACTCAAACGGATATAGTTATTCTCATTTAATTCTTCTTTACACAGAGAAGCAAAACTATTTTTCATACCTAAAGCAATTTAAAAGAAATTCCTTGTCCATTATCTCAGAAAACAGCAGAATGCTTTGTTTGTTTGTTTGTTTGTTTAGTTGTCTATTTCCTATATTTTTTTTTTATTTTTATTTTTATTTTATTTCAGTTTTTTTTTAGAGAAACGGGTATGAATCAAAACGAATCAGACTTCGATTCCTCTTTTTTTTTCTTCTTCAAACATAATTGCAATCCTCCAAAATACACAAAAAGAATTACATTAAAAAAATATTGCTTCTGTTATACGTTGGCCTCATGCCCCAGATAGTCGTGTATTATTTTTGGATATTATATTTAACTAACTTCCTACGGAGACAGTATGCCACATACTGTCAATTTAACGTGGGCAGAGAAATCTGCATACTTGTGTACAAGGAGGCGTGCTTGGCGTAACGGTTATCAAATTAGGAATAATATCGGCAACCCGAGTTCGAATTAGCCCTGTTGGCTGCGGCTTTAGAATACACTGACTGTATCTCTGCAGAGGGGCAAGACCCCCCAAATGGGGCTATCTGTTGGCCGTGGGTGGTGACCCGTGATGCTTAACGACGGAATCCTGGTGGATGGGCAGTCCATGGGAATCCTGGTGGATGAACAGTCTATGACCTGCAACATTTCAATTTGGTCCTTACTTAGGCTAGACGGGCGGTTGGGGCAACCGATAAAGCGACATGTCATGTCGCTTATATGATTGCCCAACGCTATTGACCTTATGGCAAGCCCCAACCCTTTTTATCATATGGGTGCTAGAAGGCAGTGTCAAAGGGTCTTCATGTCCTTGGTATAACGTTAAACTCTAACTGATGATGAGGTTTCAGTTCAGGGGGTCTGGGGAATGTAGAGCACCCCTTCATCACCATTGCTCACACGTCCATTCTGACCTGGAGTGGTAGTACCTGGGGTAACATCTATGAGTTAAATAGAAAAATGTGTTTATAAAAAAAATTGAGTATTCATTAAGAATGAATTTATTTCAAAACTTTACCGGTATTAATTGACCCACTGAGGTTGATATGCCATAAAACAAACCAAACCAAACCGAGTTCAAATCGTGTACATTTCACTTCACGCTAATACCTTTGGGAAAGTCATGAATCCATCTGCCCACCCCCATAAACTAAAAATAAACCTATGTCCAAAATTTAGAATCGAACTGCATGATCTTCATGAATAGCTCGCTAACCATTACACCACAATGGAGACGTGCTTTACTTCAATGATAACCGTTAAGGTTATCGTGAAGGAAATGGAATCGGTGACCTGGTTTCAAATCCTGTACGAGGTTGTTTGTATTTCACTTCGTGCTAATGCCCCCCGGAGAGGTTTGAATCACTCTGTCCTCCCTCAACTATGTGCAAATAGTAGGGCAGATGGGGTTATCTAGTCTTGGTAAGGAAAAGGGTCAAGAAAGATAAAACAGCCTTACTCCGCTTATTAAATTGACCTTGAGTCACATCCTGTCCCTGGAAGGGTAGAATGTAAACCCATATTCGAGTGCAAGAACAAAAACATCCCGTCTCTCCTATGTTATGAAAGCATCAGAATACTCGAAACCTCCCCTTTAGTACAAGGGGGTGCTGCTCATAGTTTGAAATCCCCAAGTCCAGACTTCATTTTTCCCGCATCCAACTTGAAGACACGACCGCCCTGTCAGGACTTAGAATACACTGAATATATCCCCTGTAAATGTTCACATAGCTGCATAATTTTAGTTTTTTGTTGGTCGGTTAACACTGGTATGTCCATGTGTAGGAGTCCACATGAGGAAGATGCTTTTGAGTTCGTCTCTGGTTCTCGCGTAAAATATCTTGTTCGTCTAAATTAGATTGTTTGGATGATGGGCGGTAAGTGGTCGTAAATGCTTATTCTGACAAACTGCTGCAATGTTTTTACTGGATGCTCGACTAATATGGATTTACACCAGATTAAGTGTTCTCCTTTGTGGGTCAGACACCTGTGGCTAACACTCCGACGACCTTTGTTAGGTTTCAATCGCAGATAGAAAATCGCATTCGGAATCTAGATTTTAATACATTCATGTGTGTATTGTTTCTATGAGTTAATTGTCTATCTTTTCTTACCGAATGTTCCATGTTAGAGTATCTCTTGATGCAATGATGAGGACTGAGTGTTGGTTTCAAACTAATAACCACTAATTCTTAGCGTTGCCCCTACAATATATGGAAAGCAACAATAAAATAATCTTCCCATTCAGAATACTGAACTCAAACGGTTTCCTGAGTATGACGCTAAACTGCATCTAGTGGTGAAGTTACAATTTTGGAAGCTCTAGGGTGGGTGGTGTAACCATTCATTGCCATTACTACCAGGTCGACTCTGACCCAGAGAGTTAGTACCTGTTAGGTCCCATCTATGGGCCAATGAAAAAAGGTAGCACTTTGGGATGTATTGAGTGGGTAGCAATGTTTGTTACCCATTGCTGCTAAAAAGAAATTCCTACTAGGAACATCACACTTGTGGCCTTGTGTCAGACATGAATATAAAACAAAACATCTCGTTGTGGTAGCTAGTGTAGGTAGCTAGAATCATTAATCATTGCTACTAAAGTGAAATTGACACTGGATTTTACACCAGACTTGTGGTCTTGTATCAGAAATAAATATGAACAACGGCAACTTGCTGTAGTAGAATGTATTTGTCTCATACCCCACCTGTATGAACTGGGCACAAGGCCTCGTTTTAACGTGGGTCTACCCACAAGCCGAAGCTAATGGGTGGGAGAGAACAAAAATTACGTCGATCCCTTCGGCATTCCACTTGCTGTGGTAGAATGTATAATAAGATATGCTCGTAGACCATTTTTGCTGAATATATATCCTCACCATACTTGTGATCTTGTCCCAGACATGAATATGAAAAAAAGAACCCCATTGTTGTTGGAATAATTTTATATTATAAGGTGTGCTGGAGTCAAACACTTAAACTTATAGACTCTGCATGAGCGCGTGGATTGAAGTCAACCAATCAACGAATACGTGGTTAACTACTTAATCGCCAATCTTGAAAGCAGTTCACTTACTGGTATTCGACACGAATGAACGGATCAACAACCAAGGACTCTGCTCAACACAAGGATCCTTCACTAAGGAACAACCAAGGATTCTTCACTAAAGAATAACCAAGGATCCAGCCTAACCCTTAGGAACGCAAGGATTGTGCCTAACACTAAGGAATACAAGGGGTCTCCACTGTAAAGGGCTCTCACCTGAAGCCTAAAATTGACCATAAAAATCGTAACAATTGTGGTAGTAAGTGTAGGATGCTATGCTTGTTGGCTTTTGCTATTTAAGTGGAATTCATACTGAGAACACCAGACTTATGGCCTTGTGTCAAACAATAATATGAAAAAAGCAGCATGGTGTGGTACTGTTATAAGTTTGTTGATATCGTAGACCATTGCTGTTGAAGTGATTTTGTATTTAACTGGTTTCTGTATGTCGAATGATAGCAATAAATTACCTCAAAAGATGATACAATATTAGAAACGTGGGAGAGGCCCACCGGCTAAAAGACAGCAACAGAAACAACAACGATGATGATACTCGTGCTAATCATTTCTGGATTCCTGCTGGCGTTTTTACAGATTTATTCTTTTGACTTAAGTGGCTTTCTTTGGGGAAAAAAAAGATTTATCCTTTACGCCTGTATCAACCAAAATATTTCATTTGATGTTTTCCTGATTTTGTGCTTTTTGTTTTACCTCAGGAAATCCGAGCGAATCTGAGGATGTTAGAAGTTTCTATAATTCAATTTAAATGAAGAAAGCAGACATTTTATCAAAAGTATGTTAGAAACTGCCAATTCTCTTTAGAATAACATTTGCTAATACAATTCAGTGTATAAACAAAATGCAATACAGAAATGGATGAGAGGCGGCATTCTCCTATTTAACCGAAAGAAAGGTGACCTCGGAATGACTAAGAACTACAAAGGTATAACACCTAATATCTTAGATTCTAAGGTTTATTATGCTTTTTTTCTCAATAGTATCTGACCTGAAGCTGAGAAAATACTAAAGAAAAATTAAAGAACATAGAAGTTAGAAGTTGGATTTAAGCCGAGACCAGTCGAATACAGGAAGTATTTGCAGCTCTGGTCCAGGTTGGCATACGGGATCGGTAATACAAATGAATACTTCATGAAGTAAATATAGTTATGTGCACAGCAAAAGGATTCTCCGTATTACTCATCCCAATGAAACAGTGGGGGAAGTAAAGAAAGGACATGAAGCATCGTCCGAAGAAAATAGCGATACAACAGTACGTGAACCTGGTTATGTCAGATAGCTATTACTATTACCATACTCGTCGTGTAATGGTAAGAAATCTAGTCTCGCAGATCCATTACTATTAAATAGTGAGTTCTATCCTCGCCGGAGGAACCATACTTATCACATTATGTCACATTCTCCCGTTGCGAACGGGTTGTAATGGTTACCAAGCTAGATTGGATTTGAAAAGCGTCGTGTTTTTTTTCCAGGAAAATTACGTTGAATCAAAAATGGCTGCCATTGCTTAGAATGTTTTGTGACCCGAGTTCAAAACCTGGGCTAAGCTATTTGCATTTCACTTCACGCTATTGCCCTTTGAAAACGCATGAACCTATCTCTTCTCTCCCCTAAGCTATGGGTAAATAGCAGGGGGTCAGGGAGTTCATACCTTTCCCTCGGGAATTAGAAAGTGAACATGATAGCTCGATTAAAGTTTCAACTTGCATATTACGATGCCGCAGTTCAGTACGTTAACCACTACGCCACGATCGATTATTATTACAATTAGTTACTTGAACCCACATACTGTGTACAAACAAGATTTTTAAAAAAAGATCACTAATTAGGACTGAACCTATTCTAGTAGTGATCATCCCAAGCGGAGTTTAAGAGGTTTGAATTCAGAGTTTTCCTTCTCCTAGACTGGTTGTCAACCCAAAGTTAAAGAGCCAAATCTGTCCTACTATTTACCCATAGCTGGAGGGAGAGTAGTGGATTCATACCTTTCCCAAGGGTACTAGCGCTATTGAACTGTAGCTTCGTCAAGGATTTGAACTCGGATCGACGAATCCCTTTCCTACGACCCTAACCAATACACGATGCACCTCAAAGAATTATTATTATTAAATTACTTGAAACAATATAATTGGGTATACATTAATATAATTGTATGCAATAGGAATACTTTATATCATATTAGCCTAACGATTATCGTCGTACAAAATGGTATTGGCGATTAGTGTTCAAATCAGGAATAAGGCTATCGGCGTTTCACTTCACGCTAATGTCCTTGGGAAGGGCATGTATCCATCTGTTCCCTCAGCTCTATGTAAAAAGTTTACCTGGAAAATGCCGGAGGATATAACTGCGGAAACGTTGTGAATATGATAATAACCAAGATTAGGACACAACTCCATGTATTTCAGTGTTTAATCTTAATATAATTCGCTTGATTCCCGTCTGTCCGCACACAGTAATTTTTGGCGCGATTTCAGCCTATCTTTCAGGAACTGTTAAGGTCATTCCGGAAAAGATTTTAAACTATATTTGGCCAAGATTATTTGATTTGATTTTTTAACTTCCCAACATGAAAATACTTCTGATGCCAATAAAACGTTAAGCAATTCCAAAAGTACCGCCATGATTTGCAAATAGACGTCTGACATTCAAAATCTCAAAAATCCACACAGAAATAACTTCGCATAAATTTATGTTCACATCTCTATCGGACACGGTTTAATTTTGGTTTAACTTATTTCTTTAATGGCATATCAACGTTTGTGGGTTATTTAGAATCAAATCCATCCTTGGAAAAGAACAGTAATGGTACTATTCAAACCATAGGGGAATAGAGGATTCATGCCTTTTACAAGGGTATATTTCTGAATTTGTTGCAATTAGTCTCTCTTTAATCTTTCTAGTGTATTCTTAAAGTCTCTGAATCATTTCATATACACAATTCTTAAAACTAGTCAATCCTCTTCCGGCTCCGCAGTCATCAGTTTTGTTATTTTATTGTCCGTATTATTGAGTACCCGTTTTGATTTTGTTCCTTTGTTTAATGGCATATTGTTACGATTTGTGTGGCCATTTTAGGGCTGTAGTTGAAAGCAGTTTTACAGAGATCCTTTGTGGCATAAAGATTGATCCTTTCTTGAAGTAGTAAGGTTTAGTATTAGTGTCTGTTAATATGTCCCTAAGCTAAGAATTGTATCAGAGTTTATCCTGTCTTAAAGTAGAGAGTTGTATAATCCTTGTCTTTTGGTCTATCCCTAAAGTAAGAATTGTATCAGAGTTTATCCTGTCTTAAAGTAGAGAGTTGTATAATCCTTGTCTGTTGATCTGTCCCTAAAGTAAGAATTGTATCAGAGTTTATCCTGTCTTAAAGTAAAGAGTTCTATAATCCTTGTCTGTTAATATGTCCCTAAACTAAGAATTGTATCAGAGTTTATCCTGTCTTAAAGTAAAGAGTTCTATAATCCTTGTCTGTTGATCTGTCCCTAAAGTAAGAATTGTATCAGAGTTTATCCTGTCTTAAAGTAAAGAGTTCTATAATCCTTGTCTGTTGATCTGTCCCTAAAGTAAGAGTTGTATCAGAGTTTATCCTGTCTTAAAGTAAAGAGTTCTATAATCCTTGTCTGTTGATCTGTCCCTAAAGTAAGAATTGTATCAGAGTTTATCCTGTCTTAAGGTAAAGAGTTCTATAATCCTTGTCTGTTGATCTGTCCCTAAAGTAAGAATTGTATCAGAGTTTATCCTGTCTTAAGGTAAAGAGTTCTATAATCCTTGTCTGTTGATCTGTCCCTAAAGTAAGAATTGTATCAGAGTTTATCCTGTCTTAAAGTAAAGAGTTCTATAATCCTTGTCTGTTGATCTGTCCCTAAAGTAAGAGTTGTATCAGAGTTTATCCTGCCTTGAAGTTGTATAATCCTTGTCTATTAGTCTGTGCTGCCAGTGAGTAATCTTAGGACAACTTATCAATATCTTTAAATAGTAAATTAAATACATGTTTGGGTGTTTTGGCCAATTCATCCACCGCTGTTTTGGAACAGTCTATAAATATAAAGCATTGTCATTAGCAGACATTATGCCATAAAATAATCCAACATGTATCAAAATTCGTGTGTTATTTAATGTCAAAATCGTCCTTGTCGAACGGTGGTAATACTATTTAACCCATATCTGGGAAATGAGAGCGTTTATACCTTTCACAAGAGTACTAGTTCGGAAATGGTGTTCGAACTTTCTTACTATAATTTTATAGCCCAGTTCGTTAGTCACTTCGCCACGGGGAATATCCCCCAGCTACTGGACTAGTACGTGTAATAAGATGTTGGTATATAACAGTAATGGGCAAAACGCAACCCAGTGGCCATATGTGGCTCCCATGACTTTCTGAATGAGTCACCTAATTTCACGTGAAAAATAAAGTTTATTTAAATTTTTGTCTTATTTCATTCACACTTCTATCGTATAGTCAAGAGGTTCTCAAACAGGGTCCCCTCTGGGGATCCGTGCAACATTATTACGTACGTACATAAATAATATTAGTGTTCTAGAGAGTATTTCTTCGAATTTTTTAGATGAGGCTTGATAATTTGTATTATTTGGATTATTCGGACTATTGTCCTCATCTTCATTCAGTTCAACGTTTCGGTCGATGTGCCCACCGGCCTTCTTCTGGCATTTCCTGTCGGACTCGGGAACTTTCTCGGACGCGGGAACCTTCTTTTCGGACTCGGGAAACTTCTTGTCGTAATTGGGAGCCATCACAGAACTTTTAACCTAAAACCTTATTCAGTCCACGGAGGTATCCTGTTCTCATTCCGCTAACCATAGCTGGGGTACAGGTGTTAAGTTGTGTTAATTATTATTCTATGTTACTGCTGCCCCTGACCAGGAGTGAATCTGCAGTTTAGAGATAACTGTTACTTAGAACTGTCTTAACCTAACTCCTTTATCCACTAGGCTATGTGTCCAATTGTTCTAGAGAACTATTCTACTTCCGAAAGCTTGTTATTACTGAGAATTAAATTTCTAATGGAATTACAAAGTGATAAAATATTGCGCTCAATATTCAAAAATGAGAAGCATATTATATGGAAAACAAATGATACTGTTAAAAAGTATCCATAACTCTACATTTTAGCTTTTGCATCATCTTACCTTGTTGAATTAGGATTTAGCCGTGTTTTTCACTCATCAAAAGCTCGTAATAGACTCAGCATTGAAATAAATTAGCCCTCTTTCAAAATAAAGCATAATCATTTACTCTTTCTTTAATTCTTTTTATACAATTCCCTTATTAGTAAAAAATATAGAAAGCAGTGGAATGACTATGGAAGTCCACCAACAATTGAGAATAAGAGGGTTCCATAGGTTAAAAACGTTTGAGACCCTCTAGTAGGTCAAATTAACAAATTAGCAACCAATCTTACAACTTTTCGATAACTTATTATTGTGTATCGTTTATATTAACGTTACCTTTCAATTTAAAAGAATTGCCAGATTGTTAAATACGCACCTTTAATTTTTAGAAAATAGTTTTAATAACACTTTGATTCACCTATTACGAAATTCTGGTAGCAACGTGTGTTAATAACATTGATATTAGTGATTATATTACATATATTTTATTTAATTCATCTTCGTAGAGCATGCACTTAGGCATCCGAAGAGCTGACGGTAATTATCACTGGTCTAAGCTAGCAAATAGGGGTAGTACTCCCTCGCTTTCCGGTTGATACTGACAATTAGCCACTCTAGCGACTTTACTTAAATCAAGAAACTTAGTTTTTTAATATAGAAAACGTCCTTTTTCAGAAGAGAAAAATAGTCTTTTCCACTATTTCTAAATCAGATTATTACGCATATACTAGGTACTTGCACAACCCATCTGCCATATGTAGGGGTGTGATAAAGGTCACAAGAGTGGAGACGCGTGGCATAATGGTTAGAATCGTAGGAAATGGACTCGTCGACCTGAGTTCAAATCCTATACAATGCTGTTTGCATTTCACATACCGCTAATACCCTTGGGAAAGTATGAATCCATATATTCTCCTCCTGCTATGGGTTAAATAGTAGGCAGACTGGGCCCTTTAACCTTGGATAGGTAACCAGTCTAGGAGAAGAAAAAAACCTGAGGTTAGACGTTGATTGGTTTTGGCATTTTTGTGCTCCAATTCTTTCCTATCGGTTGTGCCAAAAAGTGCGGATGGTCCAACACAAGCCTTCACCACTATAAATAAAAACACTGTGTGGGTTGTTCATTGGATGAACCATCATGCATCGAAATCGACGAGAGAGTCTATTTTCCATTTTAAAGGTCATACACTGAAGATCGAACTCGCGAAAAGAGGATAGAATATCTCGCTATTCGGCTGATACCGACAATAGGCTACTCTGCAGACTTACTTACCTTCAAGGAAAAATAACCATTAATTCTTTTAGTAGTGCGAACTGCCGATGATGAGCCATGTCTCATGTGACCCGCCCTCGGAAAATGTTGCTCATGCCCTGATATATATATTTACCAACCCCTCCACACGACCAGGATGTGACACAAGGTCAATTTCTTAAGTGGAGTTCAACAGGTTTCATACCTTTCCCAGGGGTATTAGCGCTTAGTGAAATGCAATTACCACATCCAGGATTTGAACTCAGGGCGACGAATCCATTTCCCATGACTTTAACCATTACCCACGCGCTTTCCATGCCCTGATATCTAATGTATCAAAGATTATTTTTTTACAGATATAAGTATTAGATAACTATTTATTTATTTATAAAGATTAACTGTATGAATTACATTATTTTATCTAAACAGAAATCTGAAAGAAAATTGGCGTCTTTTTAAAAAAAATCTATTTCAAAGCGTTTCAAATTATATCGTTTAAATCCCTGTCGGCGAAGCTTGGAATAAGCTGGCTGAATCACCTGCAGAGATATAAGAACCCCTCCCCCATTAAAAAGGGTGTGCTCGTATGAATTTATTAACCCCAATGAGCGAGCATAATGATACACCAGGTCTATTTTAAGCGGAGTTTAACGGGTTTGAAATCAGAGTTTTCCTTCTCTTGGACGGGTAACCATATCCTGGTTAAAGATTCTTCCCTGTTATTTACAGATAGTTGGAAAGAAAAATATTTGTATGGATAGCTTTCCCTAGGGTATTACTGATAAGTAAAATGCTACCAGCCTCGTCCAGTATTTGAACCATAACACAACAACGATAACCATTCATCTGATGGTGATGCTCCGGTTCTGTTAATCTAGGGAATGAGGGGTACCCATTCGCTGCAATTACTACCAATCTACTGCAAACTCGTACTTGTTAATATCCCATCTATGGTAGAAAAAGTCTGTTACAAAATATTCGCATTCGACAGGACCATGTACAAAAAGAAGAAAAAAGAAAAAAAAAACAACAACAACAAAAAACAAACAGAACCAATACTATTAAGAAACAACTACACTGGAAATGTAAATAAAATGACAATGAATGCAATTCCCAAACCTCTAGGCATAAAATAACACTAAATGGGTTTACATGCCTTTACAATCAACGAGTAACTCAATTTATTGTTTGAATTAATATATATATTTTTATTGTTTCTTTTATTCTTTTTATTGTTCGTTATTTAGACGGCTACAATTAGTGTTAGATGGAGGCGCGTGGTCTAATGGTTAGAGTTCAAGCAAATGGACACGACGACCCGATTCAATTCCTGGACGAAGCTGTTTGTATTTCACATGGCGCTAATACCCTTGGAAATGTATAAATCCAATTCTCCCTCCAGCTATGGCTAAATAGCAGGACAGACTGGGTTCTCTAACCATGACTAGGTAACTAGTCTCGGAAAACGAAAAATCTGAATTCAAACCTGTTAAACACCGCTTAAGAAATTGACCTTGTGTCACATCCTGCTCGTGCGGAGGGGTTAGTATATATATATATATATATATATATATATATATATATATATATATATATAGTGATTGCCACTTCTTCGCAGAAGGTAATTTCTGCAAGTAGTTCCCTTGTGAGCACGCAGTGGGCCCACTGGTCCAAATTTGGTTTTATGTTCCCTGTCACACATGAACCTCTTTCTCAGCTTCCTCTCTGTCTGTCTGTCTGTCTGTCTCTCTCTCTCTCTATATATATATATATATATTGTTAATGTTATTAGATATTGATAGAAAAATGAGTGTTAGACATATACAAATACATTGAGATGCTTGTTGTAAAATGTTCATCATTCTAGGAACTGAACACAGTGAACCAAGTACAAATCCAGCACGAGGATGTTTGAATTTCACATAGCGCTAATATCCTTAGGAAAGGATGAATCCAATTATTCTCCTTCCAGCTCTTGGTAAATAGTAGGACAAACTATGTTCTTTAACCATTGTATGGCAACCAGTGTGGGAATAGGAAAACTCTAAATTGAAACCTGTTAAACTCCGTTTAAGAAATTGACCTTATGTCACATCCTGCTCGTGGTGTTGGTTATAGACATTCTGAAAACCCTACATTGGTGAAGATACAATTTGCATATTCATGCATCGAATACTTGCCCTGGCAAATACTATGGAATTAACATTAAAGATGCTCTTAAACTCCACTTAAAAATTTACCTTGTGTCACAACCTGCAATTGGTATAAAATAAATAAAAATATTTTAAAACAAGGTGCATTATGAACATATGTGATCAATTAAATCCTGTATGTAATACGGATAAGTACGGCTCGAAATGATTAATCCTCATATTTGTAATTCAAACATAGATGAGTATTTAGGTTCATGTTATTTCCCAAACTTATGGTCTCAGATTACATATGGTACAACTTAATCCAAATGGGTATTTAAATTCTTGGTGAGATTTATTACAAAATTATTATTTAGTTAGATCGATAAAAAGATAAACTTCTTCTAGTCTGACAGTTATTTAGCAATTTGTAGATGAAAACAAATACAAAAAACCCCTAGTAAATCAATAAAGTAGCACTAACTTCCATCTTCCTATAATGGAGATTGTATGTTTCTCTGTCTGTAATCGAAACTATTCAAGTCACAATTCCATTTAATTATTTACATCACATTCTCCATGATCTTATGTTTTTATTTAAATCTTAATTATTAAAAAAATTGTTTTACATTATTAATACTGTTGATCATATGTACATACTAATAACATGCAAATTGTATTTATATATACAACAAAATAACGGTTTACAGAAATTACAGGCTAATTTGCATATTGATATTAAAATTTGATTTTAATAAATATGTAATTAGTATTATTGCTTTATAACTGATTAGTTTTATCTTAATGAATATGAGCAAACATCTCTAATAAATATTTAAAGAAATCCATTAACAAGAAGAAATAATTGTGATTTATTGTTTACTTACTATTTTAACTAAATGATTAAATCAGGAAAATTTGGCAATGAAAGACGGGAGAGCTGGAGGAGTAAGTTTTAGTTGTTTTATTTTTTTATTATTCCTCCCTTTGTTTCAAATCTGTTTATCTGCATTCTTATTTAGTTTCATTAGCCTTTCTAATTTAATATGATATTTCATTATATTAAGACTTAAATACTTGAACCCGGGGGTGCATGTATTTGCTAGTTTATTTAAATTCTTTATTTGCAGGATTGGCATATCTCAAGTATCTGTCTGTATCAAAAGTGTTTTTATTTTTAAGAAATTGCGCGCTGTTTGTGCATGCATTTGCCAACCCCTCTGCAGGATGTTTCCTTAATGTTAATTTTTAAGCGGAGATTAACAGGTTTGAATACATAGTTTTTATTCTCCCAGACTAGTTGCTGTTGCATAGTAACTAAATAGGTATAAATACTGGTCCACACATCTATTCCGCTATCATCTAACATTCCCAGATTGTTCTTCCCTGTCAGTGAAGTTTAGAATACGTTCACTACCCCCTGCAGAAGAGTAAAAAATTCCCCTCAAAAAGCGAAATCCTGTGTATGACAGTAAACTGCACCCGATGGTGAAGATCCAGTTCTAAAGATATGGAGAGGCGGAGTAACTCATTATTACCATTGTCCTAGATCCAGATTGGTATTATATGTTAGGGTCGTATCTATGGGTCCAATAGATAAAACTATTTGTATTCGATAAAAGATATCTCATGCCAGATAACTGTACCTTAATAGTGTTAATAATCGTTACTTTAATATATAATTATTTACTAAGGATTATTATTAGTTATTTGAAACCTTATAACTGCGTACGAACAAATGATTTATTAAATAGAAATAATTACTTGAACCCTTATAATTATTAGTATTAGATAAGAATACTTGAAACCAAATAACTATGTGCAAATTATTGGCATTTGATAGAAAATACTTGATATCATATAACTGCGTGAAAAAAAAAGTCTTTTAAGAAAAAGCTTTACAAAAAATATATAAATATGAATGCTGTCCCAAAAGTATAGTCACGCCTACATATTGTTTTAACATCAATTATTTTTTTGTTTTAATTATATAATATATAAGTTATGTAATTATTTTACCTCTAAATATATCTTAAAATTAAATCATTTTCTATAATTTCAGGTGTGTAATTATTTTACCTCAAAAACAAATACATAGGGGTGACAAGACTTTCGGACCAACCTGTTCATTAAACGGGATTTCCTAGCTTCTAGGTATAAAATAACCCTAGACACGTTGACATACCGTTAAAATCAATCAATTAATCCTTATTGCGTTATAAGATCTTATAATCAACAAATAACAGGTTTTATTTGAAGGGCATAATATCATCCTTAAAAAGACTAAAATAATTTTGGGGGTCTACGGTCAGAAATCCTTTCCTTGATCTCCACTTGCTGAATTTCAATAATATGAATATGAACGTACAATAAATGCAATTTCCTACCTCTAGGCATAAAATAACCCGAGACAGTTTTAAATGATGTTAGAAAAAATTGGTCACAAAATTGTAGTAGATAAAGTAGATAATTGTTGAATTATTTTGGAATATACTTATTTACTAAGCTGAGTTTAGATATGGCACAAGGCCAGATTATGGAGCGCCCAGTGAGAATCGAACTCACTAACAATGGTCTGCGAATCTAACTGCTAACCATTACACCACATGAGGTGCCCTATTATTTTGGAATATAGTTATTTACTAAGCTTTGCTTAGATGTGGCACAAGGCCAGAAATATGGAGCACCCAGTGAGAATCGAACTCACAAACAATGGTCTGCTAATCTAGCTTGCTAACCATTACACCAAATGAGGTGCCCTGTTATTTTGGAATATAAGGTCTGCTGAATTACACCACTTAAACTTATAGACTATGCGTGGCCGTGAGATTAAAGCCAGCCAATCAACAGCTGGAATACGTGGTCAGTTGCCTATTTAATCGGCGATTCTGACATTCGTTCATTTGCACGTATTCGCCAATGACGAACGGATCTGCAGCCAAGGACTGCTCAACCAAAGGATTCTACCCAATACTAAGCGACACAGAGAACAATCAAAGGATTCTACCAACACTAAAGGACACAGAGGGACAACCAAAGGGGATCAGCCTCTGCTTAACACTAGGGATCTCCACTGTAAAGTGCTCTCACTTGAAGCATAAAAAGGGCCACAAAAATCGTAACAGGTTTAAAATTCTTTTTCCGATTAAATAAAATATTTCTTGGTTGCAGTTGAGTTGTTTTCTCATTTTTTTACTACACGTGTTTGTATAATCTGCTGTCTATTCTATATCCAATAAGTCAAATTTAAATTTAAAGTCTAATTAAAATTGTTGGAAAGTAACCAAGAACAACAACCAGAGGAATTCACAAGGTTTTCAAACATTGTGCTATGTAATGAAAATATCTTCAGGTGAGTTATTTGTAATGGTTCATAAGCTGTAGATTCTTGTTTGACCAGGTTTGGAGTAAGAAAGAAAAAAGGATCGTATTCTATAAGTAGATAAAGCCAGACTGACGACGCCAAAATTTCAATTCTCCCACCAACTAACGGATATTCTGAGAGCGGGCGAAAGGAAGATTCTAGTAGCAGAGAACCCTCAGAAAAGCACTAGCCAGCAAACAGGCAAGTCTTGAAATAACAACCCTCTTCGAATCAGGTGAAAAAAATACAAGTAAACCTTAACACTAATCTGAATTTGTAAAAAGGGAAATTACTTAACCAAAATACACCTTTGTAACTTGCTCATTTGATAAAATTTATAATACACATATAAAAGGACAATTTTATTATGACTCAGACTTCTTTGTTATTATTTGTACTCTTTTGAGTGTTTCTTTAATATTATATTTCACATAAACCTCCTAACATCACGCACAACAATTTCTTTTTTTTCCACCGACTATAGTCCTACAACCACGTTTGTATATTCTATTTAGTTTATAAAATAACCCATGGCACGTTGACACGCCGTTAAAATCAATCAACCAATCTTGAGTTTTATATATATTTACCAACTTTTGCCCTGTTTCTTGAAAGCAACATCTACCAGTTATTGTGATTTCTTCACACACGTTCTAATTGGTAGATTTACATTGAAATCCGAGTGACGAAACATCTTCACGTGTCAGCTATACACTTTTAAGTCTCCAAGCTGATTTTAACAATGTTGTGGTCTAGATGGTCTGGTTTCTTGACAATATATATATTTACCAACCCCTCCGCACGAGCAGGATGTGACACAAGGTCAATTTCTTAAGCGGAGTTCAGGTTCCTTCTCCTAACCGGGTTGCCAAAACCAATGTTAAAGAGCCCTATCTGCCCTACTATTTACTTGTAGCTGGAGGGAGAGTAGAATTCATACCTTTCCCAAGGTTATTAGCGCTAACTGAAATGCAATTATCACGTCCAGGATTTGAACTCGGGCGACGAGCCCATTTCCTATGTTTTTATCCATTACACCACGCGCTTTTTGCATTTTATAAGCTCATAATCAACATCTGACAGGGCTTTTATTTAAAGGTACATAGTATCCTCCGTTAAAACAATTTTTGGGCCCTACGGCGAAAAACTGTTTCATCGATCCTCTCTTCCTGAACCTCAGCGGATTTGAGACCCGGTTTAAAATAATGCCCTGCAAATTGCCCGAACTGCAATAATTGCATACATCAGTATAAACATCTGACACAAAAGGCACAACGGAATAGTAATTATAATGCTGGGGCTATTAGTAGTATTGAGATATGTACATGAAATAAGCTGTGGAATCGCACGCGATCACGAATCCTACAACCCTCCAAGGTCGCGCGAGGCACAACGTGTCTCCATGCCGAACGGACGTGTGTGAGAGCCGAGGAACTTAGCGAACGCCTCGCCCTTCCACTTTGAGGTGTTATTTGCTCACCTCTTTTCTGCCTTTACTTCTTCATCCCCCCCCACATCCTCGTGCTGCTCTACCTTATAGGGTTGTTCTTGCCACTTAACCGCTGCTGTCCCTTGTCACGTGACCGTACCACTTCAACTTTCAATTCTTCGCTGTGTTCAGCAGATCTTCGTAATTGTTAACATGGGCTTTGGACATGTTCGCATCCTTAACTAAGCCATGTACAAGGTCACTTTAATTGAGCTCTTTGGCAAGGTAAAACTTATCGGTGTTTTTTTTTTTTTCATTGAAGTGATGCTAATTTAAACCATTATAGACGACCTGCAAACACTATATTAGGTGTTCCCGTTATAATGGCTCTCATCTTAGAATGTTGGTTGGTTGGTTGGTTGGTTGGTTGGATTTTACGTCATGTTAACCCTTGCTAGGTTCTATGCTGAAGACTAATTTTATTTTACTCAATTTCTTAAACACATTTTTAGAACTCATTTTGTTCTAATTAACTCATATATATATTTACCAACTCCTCCGCACGAGCAGGATACGACACAAGGTCAATTTCTTAAGCGGAATTCAACAGGTTTGAATTCAGAGTTTTCCTTCTCCTAGACTGGTTATCTAGCCATGGTTCAAAAAACCAGTCTGCCCTGCTATTTACCCATAACTGGAGGGAGAGTAGGATTCATACCTTTCCCAAGGGTATTAGCGCTAAGTGAAATGCAATTACCACGTCCAGGATTTGAACTCTACATTCCAAACGGCTCCAGAATTGGAACTTCACCATCAAATAGAGTTTAACGTCTTACCCAGAACACTAAGACCCTCAGTCACTGCCTTCTAGCATATCTATGATAAAAAGGGTCGGGGGGTTGCCATAAGGAAAATAGGGTGGAGACAATCATATAGGTGCTAGGGCTTGATATGACCTGTCAATTGATCGTAGGGGGAATCTCCGACCACCGATGGAGACTAAGTAAGGCCAAAGTGGAGTGTTGGATGTCATGGATTGCTCAACCATAAGGTTTCCATCCTTAAGCATCACTGTTCACCCACACGACCAACAGGTGACCCCATTGGGGGGGGGTCTCACCCCTCTGCAGAATTACAATGCGTGTAAACCCCAGCCGACACGGCTTCGTCGTAGGAAATCGACACAGCAACATGAAATCAAATCCTGTACGAGGTGGGTTATATTTCAAAGTGCTAATACTCTTGGGAAAGGTATTCATTCGACTATTCTCCCTCCACCTAAGGATTTCAGACTGGGCATTTTAAATTTTCTACGATAAGGAAATGTCTCAATTGAAGCCTGTTAAATTCCGCTTAAAAATTGGCCTCGTGTCACGTCCTGCACGTGCAGAGACAATGTATATACGTACCTGCAAACACTACATTGGCTGTTGATGCGATTTTAATATTTATACATCGAATACCTCCCCGCCCCGACAAAAATTATAGAATTAATTTTAAGGTCCAGAGGTTATTATAATATATTATCTCCGAGACATATTCTTGTCTGTATGGTAAAACTTCCGCCTTTTGCATGGTTCTCAGTGATAACCTTCCTTACTCAGTTGTGTTTGCTCTTGCACTCCGTCTATGCCAGTTAACTGTATTCGCGCATTATGAGGCTGTTTTTAAAAAATCTCTCTCATATCGCAGTTATGTACCACATAATACCCGATTTTTAAGCTTTTGTCTTTACTAATTGTATTGCTCTGTTTATAAAAAATAAACATTGAGCTCTCAAATCAGAACTGAACTCTCTAACGTTTTACCGTTGGAAGAAAGGACTAGCTTAGAATCATCCTAATACCAAATTACCTGGTAACCCACCTACGAATATATATATATATATATATATATATATATATATATATATATATATATATATATATATATACATACATACATGGCAATAGCATAATCTTTACAGATCATTGCCGTCCCTCACAATCCCACAACTCCACCACCAGAACCCTTCCTTGCATGAGCCCTCAAATGACTCATCAAACCTGCTGCAGATCTACAAAGTTTGACGCAAATATGACATTGAAAAGACTTCTTCCCCGTTGAATGAGATGATTCAGATGAATCAGATGAGTCAGATGATAAAATTTGATGCTTATGCACCACCATATGTCTCTTAAGACCAGAAGCCGACTTACAGACCTTGCCACATATAGCACAAGACACATTATTTACTCCTGGAATCTGCATGGATTGACCCAGGTGAGATTTCCTATGATTGACATAGCCAGCCCTCGAAAGCAAAACTCGACCACATGTCAGACACTTCCAACCCTCCATGTTCTCTCCAATATGACAGGTGTAACCCTTTCGAAGTTGACGCTTTAGGTTTTCATGTACGATTCTTTCACTCTCATAACTGGTACAGCCATCATCCACATGAACTCTCCATACATACATACATACATATATACATACACATAGTAAGGTTCTTTATGCGCTTATCTTCAGTATGCTATCCTGAAAATATAAATTTGCCTATTTAGCAACATTTTCCTTTATTTTCTATAACCATGTGTTTATATAACATTCAGTCAGTTGAATTTGTTCTGATCATATTTGATCTTTCAAGCCATTAATGAAGAGTTACTAGATGACCATTGATTTATAAAATGCTTCATCCACCCTTTAACAGGTCTTGTTTGTT
>CM042141.1:124782415-124894915 GCA_023376005.1 Doryteuthis pealeii
AATAAACAAGAACACAAAGAAACGACATTTACCACTCGACAACCTAATAAAAAAAAAATAACGTGAAGCTCTAAAGTTACTCTCAACCAGAGAAAACCTAATCTTAACAAAAACGGATAAGAGCGGAGCAAAAGTAATCTGAAGTATCGATGAATATCTCAAAGAAGCCAACAACAAAATAAATAACGAGACATTCTACCATGAATTTCCAACCAACCCTTTCGAAGATCATCAAAACATTATTATAAATTCATTAAATGATATGGTCGGAAAAATCTAATCACTAAAGAAACCCAAGAGATACTAAAACCCATCAACACAAAACCTGCTCGCTTCTACGTTGAAAGATAGTAATAATAAAAATCAAATTGAAATAGTACACTAAGTAGGCATTGTGATACTATGATTAAAGTCGAACATGGCCAGAATAAATAAATAAATAAATGAATAAGAGAAGAGAATAGGTTAAAGCCAGGCATAAGTAAAAGGGGTGAGTGGTTGACATTTTTACGAATCCAAAGATTAGGCCGTAAAGTTTAAGAGACTTGTACGACCACCATGAAGTTAGGCCACTCAGTGATAATATCTTATGCACCCAGGTATTAAAAGAAAGAGTGATTTTTATGAGAAAATCTCTTTTTAAAAAATTAATGGTCGACGTATTGAAGACGTAGTATCTGGAAAAAGATTTAATTACTTTAATTTTAAGGGTTAATGGCGACTAGAAGTCGGCGATTTGATTTAAGTACTGGCCATCTGTGTGGTTCGGAGAAAATGGGTGGGGTAGGAGAATTTGACATAAATACAGCTAAACTCCAGCACTGAGGCAGTTAGAACCCGAGCCGTTGAGGTGTTAAGGTCGCCGGTAGAGATAGCCAGCAGTTAGAACCCGGGCCCTAGATGTGTTAACGTCGGCAGCAGTAGTTAGCCCCGAATCCACAACGAGAGAGGTAGCGAGTAGCAGCCAGTTGGATAGACAGCGAAGTCTCACAAACCCCTTCTTCCATCCGCGTCTTTTTTACAAACACTTGTAGTTGTTTTATTCTTGAGCCTGTTTCTGACTCGTGCAAATATGGACAGCGCAGAGTGTTACAACGTTTGGGGTTCTAGACATCGTGCATTGAAGGTGCAGAGCGCAGAACAGGTAGTCTCACACATGAGCCTATTCTAGTAGTGACTACACCAAGCGGAGATTTAAGAGGTTTGCATTCAGAGTTTTTCTTCTCCTAGTCTGGTTGCCTAACGAAGGTTAAAGGGCTCAGTCTGCCTTACTATTTACCCATAGCTGAAGGGAGAATAATTGGATTCCCACCATTGGATTCATACCTTTCCCAACGGTAATACTTCGGTAGCAAACGTCTGCCACTCAAAAGTAATACTAATATTTCTTCAGCGAACGCCTGCCACGAGCTCCGTCGAATGCTAGTTTTACGTCTCTCCGTGCCCCAATGATTGCGATTGTATGTCTATGTTTGTATATGGATAATGAATTCAAAGGCCTGACACTTATTTTTTCATTAACTTAAATTATCAAAGTAATTAAACGAATAATAATTAATAAAGCCAAACATTGATAATAACACCAGCGATCATATCATAAACATTTGTTAATTAACAGAATTCGCTTAAATGCCATTGTAGGATTATCTTCCTTTTGCCGGAAGAGTTATCTTCTCGCTGTGTTGCTGTTTTTTTCCACTAGGGGACCTCTGGTATTTAAGCTCGTTCATTCAAACGCTGCTTCCTCTTTTAGCTGGATCTTCTCAAGAACTGCTATGGGCTAGAGTCTATTTACCCCCCTTCTCGCTGGGGCTTTTGACCCCCCTTACATTACTGTAAGTCCTTTATACAGCATGGACTATCCTTTAGTTCCATGTCTGTAACATTTATATGTTAGGTACATTTGGGTATCTTGTTTATACCTAAATATTGTATATGTATTTACATGTTCTATTCTCCTGTACATTATGTATGTTATCGTTTCCATGTGCTGTTATATATATATTAAATGTTTTGTCTCACAACGTGTCCGAATTGTATGTTCATTAATTAACTTTGAATCTTACACAACCTTCAGCATCCTCCATTCATTGTGAAGTCACTTCCTAGTTACCTCATTCATATTATTATTAATTGCAAATCCTATGAATACCGACCTTATCTTTACTCAGGTCCACCCGTGTGGTAATCCTTGTTAGAGGCCAATATATTGTTGAAATATCTATTCAAAAAATCATTCGCATTTGATAGGTACATTTGATGCTGTATGGGCAAGTCCTCGTGTCATATTGGTTAGCATGCTGTACTGCGAGATCTTAGTATGCGGGTTCAAACTCCAATAGGGCTATTAAGTTCAGTTACATAGCAATATCATTCCCTTGAAAGATGTATGAACCCCCTATTCGAGAAAAAGGGTGGTAATTTCGTGTAGTGGAATTTTTGTGGAAGGAATTGGTAGGGTGATATTCAAAGAGGTGGAATTTACATGGAACCGGGCACAACAACACATAGAATTATTGTGTAGAACTCACCCTAGCTTTTCTCCACGTGTTTCATTAGAGTCGATTGTTGTATACTCTTCTTACTTCTATTATTCTTCTGCTCATCTTTGGTATCTTACGTTCTTCTTCCAGCGTCTGGACCTAGTCTTGGGGACTTCGTGTCTGGTGGTCGGTCGCACTTAATTCATTTCTTCTTCTAGATCAGTCTTGTTGCCAAGACATTCATCAACCACAAAACCCTATTATTTATGTAAGCTTTTATTTACTTAACTAAACATTTCATGTAACTAGCATAACGCGCGTGTGCAGTGAGCTTCAGCTAAGACAGAAAGACCTTATCTGCCTGACGTCCAAGCTGAATCTGAGAGCCAACCAGGTCCCACGTGACTTCACGTATTTCGCGGGCTTTCTGTAATATTCCATGGAAAGTCCCGCCCGTGATATGAAAAGGGGCCATCCCTTCAGAAATACAGGGGGTTGACAATAATCTATGCATAGATTATGTAACAGGATGTTGACCTGTTTTCATTTGGTTTTAAGGTATATTCTCTCAGAGTTACCAACATTTTAAACGTTGGTACATTCAGATATAGTTCTACCCTATATAATCTTGCGAAGAACAACAGTTTCAATATTTTACTAGTTTTAAATGTTCCTACTAAAGACAGATTTATAATTGCACAACATACCAAAAGGTTTCGCGTTGGGTGTGCACTTCCAGCTTTGAAGATTGAAATTTTCGGAAGTATCACATATCAGATATAGTGCCAGAATACAGTAGTGCTGTAATGAGTTTATATTCCCTCAAACAAATAAACCAAACCAAACCAAACATACACACAAAAATTGTTGAATTTGATAAAACTTTGTATATATATATATTATATATATATTATATATATATATATATATATATTATATATATGGGGGGGGGAAGAAAGGAAGTGAATCCGACATATGTAGTATATTAAGAAAGATTGAAAAAACACAGGTTTAAATGAGTTAAGTGGTGAGTTTATTGGCCGACACTGCAGTGTTTCGATCAATAATTAGATCATCTTCAGGGCATTGTTGGTATATAGAAGGTAATAAGATTTTTTTATCACAGAATAACGAGAAAGCGAGTGATAGTCCTTGTTTATCAGTCTGTTTAAAATTGAAGTTTGAAAAAAGAAGACGGTTTGAAATATGACGTCAAATATTCTCTTTTACGGTGTGAGTATGGGACTGTGTAAGTGTGTGTATCGAAAAAAAGCAAAGGTAAAAAAAATTCTTATTACCTTCCATATAACAACAAATGCTCTGAAGATGATCTAATTAATAGATCGAAACACTGCAGCGTCGGCAATAAACTCACCACTTAACTCATTTAAACCTGTTTTTTTTCAATCTTTCTTAATATACTACTATCCGTCGGATTCACTTCCTTTTCTTCACACACACACACACAACACACACACACACACACATACACACACACATATAGATCAAACACTGCAGCGTCGGCCAATAAACTCACCACTTAATTCATTTCAAACTGTGTTTTTTCAATCTTTCTTAATACTATATATATATATATATATATATATATATAAATCTTCTAGGTTATTAGTTACGTTTAATGCTGCTGTTTTTAATTTCTAAAAAATAAAGATGCTTTCTGTACTAAATGTTAAAAACATTTTTAGTTGGCATGTTAGTGTATCATGATTTGAGATCAAAGCTTACCATAATATCATTTTTCATGGTGATGTTTTTTTTATCTATTTTGTTAACTAACTCTCCAGACGGCAAGCCTTGATATCAAATGATTATACATAAACATGCACCAAAAACATAAGACAAATGTCTTAAACTTCTAAAAAAAAAAGAACATTTAAAAAAATAAAAAAATAAACTTACATCTAGCAATTAAAAAGATTCTATCTATATATAAACACACACATGAACACACACAAGCACACAAGATAATATAATAANGTATCGAACTAAGAACCTTGCGGTTTCTTGCCGAAAGCTCTACCGACTGACCTAACCCAGCCCCTATATATATATATATATATATAATATATATATATATATATATATTGAGGAAATGGATACAATAGAAACCTACTCGAGTTTCATCGTTAGAATCATCAGGGTTAAATCCATTGAATTAATCAAGTTACCGATTAATTGCAGCTGATCACACGTATGTTCATTGAATAAGATTTTACGTCACAGACGAACGCTTGTTTACTCTTTTTAAATCTCACCGGAAATTTTTTTTTCGTGGATGTTAAAATGAAAGATGTGAATCAATTTGTGTGTATTTATTTTACTATGGTTGTTTAATAAAGTATGGTTTATGGGGCGTGAGAGTGGTTTAATAAGTAAAATAGATTAAAATTATTTATTGATTTAGCTTTGGTTAGAGGGTATATGAAAAAAACAAAACATATAGGCGTGTTGTTACGGTGATTTACGTTATAATAATTGAGGTTTATAAATTTCCATCTGGGAAAATTTGGCTCATGACCGCTCTCGGTAGCAACAGGCTCTCCATAGCAGACTGTTCATGTTTGAAGCCACCCTGGCGCAACACCATGAAGCCAAGAGGTTCAGAAGAAAGCGTCGATAAGAAAGCACTAGCACATTAATATCTTCAGGGACAGCCTTCACATACGACATCTGTGGTCGATCATGTTTTTCGAAAATTGGACTTCATAGGAGGTGCTGAAACTTCAGGGGCACAAAAACTATATAGTCTTCCGAGACTGCAATGCCAATGAATGAATGAATATATATATATATATAATATATATATATATATATATATACTTTGGTGCGGTTACCAAGTTTCTTGGTACAAGGTGATTCTAGGTGGGTCCTAATTCTCTACCAGTAGTTTGTTGTAGAGTTCAGGTTCCGTATGAGAGCTCAATGTTTAATTATTGTAAACAAGTAAAGTTATTTGGGAATAAAAGGCCTTAAATACCATGGGTATCGTGGTTATGGACCATTTCCACTCGCGAGTATGCTCACAAGCTTCTTCAGACCACTGATATATTTTATTTTGTTTTCTTTTCTTTTCTTTTGAAATAAAATATATCAGTGGTCTGAAGAAGCTCGTGAGCATACTCGCGAGTGGAAATGGTCCATAACCACGATACCCATGGTATTTAAGGCCTTTTATTCCCAAATATAATATATATATATATATATATATATATATATATATGTATGCATGTATGTATGGAAGTAAGATGAGGAAATTAATCCGATAGTATGTGGAGAAATTTTAGAAACAAACACGGGATGTAATGATGGGTAGAAATCCTTGTTTTCTTCTCATTATCACAGTCCTGAAGAAGATTTCCATTGTAAACCGAAATGTTCAAGCATCGGCTATAAATTTTTATCCATCATAACATCCCTTGTTTGTTTCTAAATTTTCTCCACATGTATGTATATATATATATAATATATATTATATATATATATATATAATATATAATATATATATATATATATAATACTTAAATTCAAAGTCCAGGAAATAATGATTTTCAGACCTTATCAGTTTTTTTTCTTTTGTTTTATGAATATTTATATTTACGAATTAAACCTTCAACTCACTATAACCCCCACCCCTCACTCCACACACGCACACTATATTTCTGTAATCTTTTCCTGAACCAAATTCTAAGAAATAGTGACTTACGACTGACTGCTGAATATAAAACTTTGGCGACTAAAATATAAACTGTTCATTAAAAAATATATTATATAACAAATGCGTGAAACTTATTCTTATCTGAATCCTGAATGTAAGTATAAACATTTCCATATCATATTTTATATATTATTGTAGACATTTGTACCCCACATTAAACGAACCTTGCGTCACATTCTGGCCACCTGGGGAGCTAGACAAATACCACTGTAGACATTTCTTCAACAGCACAGCGGGACACTCTTGACAAGTACATAAAAGTGAAATGTCTTTGAAATTCATAGAAGAAGCATTGTTGGTATATTTCGTTTTTGGCTAGTTTTTCTTTAATCTTATTCCTGTTGCTTTTTTTGCGAAATAACGGAAAACCAAAAGTACTCAAAGTTCATAAATAAAGCATTGTTGGTATTAATATTTTATCGAATAGTGTTTTTATTTATCAAATCCTTATCATCAGGTCACACTGATAGCACAGATCTCTATGACTCTCTTTTCATCCGTCTATATCATTCATCTCCCCTAGCATATCTTCCGCACGGCATCCGATATTCATACAGAGCTAGTTGATGTAGGCTTTTGCTGGTCGACCTGCTCTGGTATGCTCTTGTTTAGGTACACACAGGAGAACGTCACTTTGTTGTATACCTCTTTACTTACTTACTTCTATTCTTCTTCTGATGTCTTTGACATCTTACGTCTTCTTCTAACATTTGGACTTCGTCTTGGTCGGTCGGTCGCACTTAACTCATTTCTTCTTCTAGATCAGTCTTGTTACCAAGACATGCAGCAACCACAAGACCGTGTTATTTTCTTAACCTTTTATTTCCTTAACTGAACATTTCATGTAACTAAATATCTGACTAACATAGCGCGCGTATGCAGTGAGTTCCAGTTAAGGCAGGACATCTTCTCTGCCCGACGTCCAAACTGAAAACTGAGGACCCAACCAGGTCCCATGTGACTTCACGTATGTTTGCGGGATTTCTGTACTATTCCATGGAAAGTCTTGCCCGTGATATGAAAAGGGCCATCCCTTTAGAAATACAGGGGATTGACAATAATCTTATGCAACCGCATAGATTATGTAACGACTTACGAAATCGTCTCTGCTTCTCCAGCAGTGTCCAGCTTGTCCTGTTTGTCTTATCCGAATGCTTTGTGTGAGAGGAGGAAAATGACCGTACAGTTGCTCGTTTATGGTGTGCTGCTTCTAGGATTTGTTCGGGACATTACGCAGCATCCTTGTACAGTTACTATCTAACTTTTTCATTAAATGTCTTGGTAGAGTCCAAGTGGTGCATCCATATGGTAGCAATCATTTGAGACTTAAAAAGGCTAGACGGTCTGATGTTAAACGTCGTAGTGAATCGACACGGTGACACGAGTTCAAATCCTGGACTAGGCCATTTGCATTTTACATAGTATTGATACCATTGGGAAATGTATGAATCCAAATATTCTCCCCCGTGCGATGGTTAAATAGTAGGGCAGACTGGACTCTAATATTGGTATGGTTACGGGTCTAAGAGAAAGAAAACTCTGAATTCAAATGTTAAAATCCTCTTTAAAATTGACCTTGTTTCGCATACTGCAAGTTTGGAGGGTTTGAGTAAATACATAAAAAGAGCTATTTCCAAGTGGTGAAAGTCCATAAAATATTAATATTTACTAGGAGTCGATTAGTCAGACACAAGGTCCCTAGACTGGAGCATCAAGTTAAATGCGAACTTACTACAGTAATAATGGTTTGGGTAGTTAGCTTGCAATAAGGCAAGCGCTCAACGTAGCAAAATTGTGTATTCACTTTATAATAAAAGACTTCGTTTATTTTCTTCAATTATATTACCATGAAAAGAAATGTATGTAATTGATATTTTCTGGCTATTTCTTCGTTATTATATAAATCTGAGAATATATCTTTAAAACCCCCTTTGATTCTGGCTTATCTGAGATATTTTTATGTATAGAAATATATATATATATATATGTGTGTGTTTTTTCTGTGTGTGTGTGGTGTGTAAAAATGGAATTGGAATTGAATCCGACGATATGAGGAAGAATATATAAAGAAAAGAAAGTACAGAATGGATAATAAAAGATGAATTTAATCATTATCACTTACACATGTTTCGGTCAGTTTCTCTATGTGTACACGATTCAAACTATTATTATTATTAAATAAACAAATGAAATGAAATAATAATAATAATAATGATAATAATAATAATAATAATAATAATAATAATAATAATAATAATGATAATAGAAAAATGTAAAAATATTCCGTACACAGAGAAAATTCGACCTTCATCAGAGTGAAATTTTATTTTGAATGAAAAAAAATTCGTTGGAGAAAAACGGAGAATTTTGAAAAATGTTCGAAGAGAATTTTAAAAAATTCACTTTCAGGGCCCTAGACGATATAGAGGCGTTACCAAAATCTCGAGAATTTGAATATTTGATTTTTCTAGGAATTATGGTGGATACAGTTATGTATTGCAAAAATAAAGTGTTATTATTTATCCTTAACTTGTTGATAAGTCCCGGAACTTTTTCTACCATCAGCTCCTTACTTTACCACACAGATCCCTGTGCTACTCATTCGCTGAGTTGGCGAGTGCCGGTATCGAATTAGGAACCTTACTTGATACCATATAGCCGTAAATTATATGTATGAAGAATAGTTACTTGAAGCTATGATTGTTCACTTAAGATTATTGTTATTAGTTACTTGAAAAAATATAACTGTGTGCAAAAAATGAATATCATTAAATAAAATAATTACTTGAAGCCATATAATTATTAGTATTAGATGGGAATAATTGAAACCATATTACTGTGAGGAAATTATTTTGTACTGGATAGGAATACTTGATATCATATGATTGCTGGATCAAGGTATGATCTCAATGTATGAAGGTTGTCTTCGTCTGTTTGTTGGTTCGGAAACCATAGCTGGTTGCTTACAATTTTAGTTGTAATTGGATAAACCTGGAAACTTTGTAATTTAAATCTACATGTAGTATAAATATATCCTCATGTGGATATTTGCACAAAAATACAAGGCGAATTAACAAGAACAATATCAATGCACTGGGTAAACCTAATAGAAGAAATATAAAATGATAGAATATAAAAAGAATACCTAGTAGTACAAGGTAAAATATCGTAATATGTTGATAGTATTTTGTATAGAAAAAATTCTTAAGACTGTTGGTTAAAGAATAAAGTCAGAAATGTGTATATCAAGCCTGTGTTTTCGTGTAATGTGCGCACGGAATACTGGGAGGAAGGCTCATCTGTCCTGTGGACAGGAGACGCAACTATGCGTTTTATGTTATCTAGACTAAACTGTCAAAGAAAATTTTAACCTTCGCGGTTCTGTTTTTATAAAGCTGCTGGGTACGCTACCTAGCGTTTAACGAGAGAAATGTGGAAGGTAATCCTTTAATGTAAGAATGTAATTCCTACAAATATAACTATGTACAAAAAACTTTAAGTACACAAAAATGTAAATATAGATGTACAATGAGCACAATTCCCTAACC
The DNA here is from genome assembly GCA_023376005.1 of Doryteuthis pealeii. NCBI lineage: Eukaryota > Metazoa > Mollusca > Cephalopoda > Myopsida > Loliginidae > Doryteuthis > Doryteuthis pealeii. The sequence goes on from CM042141.1 coordinate 124,792,183, forward strand.
CCTAGGCAGGAAATTAGCCTATAAGTGTTGATATGACGGTAAAATCAATCAGTATTCTTCTTGGCAATGCCCAAAGAATGGCTAAACCCGAAAGGAAAGAATAGAGCCCAATGCAAAGCTTTTCCACAACAGTAATTAATTTTCTGACGCAACTAGCTACTACTCGAACTCGACTACTCATCTATATAGTCCGTATCATTTAAGGTTTTGTTGGACGAGTTCAACTTTCTTGTATAGGAAAATATCTTCCCTTACTTATATACATTCCTTTGTAAGGAAGCAGGAGGGTTGGATTAGAAACTTAATATCAAAAATTCTTGCAATGGAAATTAAACTTTAAAATGAATCTACTTTTTAGATATTGAATACCCATGTTCATTTTTTTTGCGCCCTGGGGATAGAGTTTACTCCGGTGGGAGAAGTATTCTTTTTTTTTTAAATGTTCTCGCGGGTTTTCCATGCTTTGGGGCATATTTCCTCTCCGTGTGCTTCATTTCCTAGACCCTACATATTGTACCCAGGGGAAGGTCTTAATGTAGACATATATTTCTCGTAGGGGGAAGGAGGCTTTCATTGAAAGGAAAAAAGCTCTAAAAGCAAACAAGAATCAACAAAGCATATTGCTGCCAGACATAACTAATCGTATAACATTTGAATTTCCAATTTTCAAAAAATAGAAATAAATAAATAAATAAAAATGGTGAATTATCTGTCTCAAAAAATAATTATTCACATTCAATTAAATCTTACTAATTAGCTTTGTTGTTAGTTCTAAAACAGGAAATTCAAAATAATTACACAACACCGAGAATTCTCCAAGCTGTAGCAATGTCAGTGCTACTGTATGGCTGTATTATTTAACTCTAACGAAACTCTTAGAGAAATAGATAGATGGAAACTATACAAAGATGGTGCGTGCTGTCTTAAATAAATCATGGGAGCAGCATCCCACAAAAGTTTCTTTTAGATTGTACTTTGTCTATAATTAATAGTTTTCCCTGCCTAATATTAACAATGCAAGCGTTTATATGTTTTTCTATGGTTTCTTTGTTTATTGGCATATCAACCTTCTTGGGTTATTTAATGCAAAAGCCGTCCATGTATATATTTACCCCCCCCCCCGCACGAGCAGGATTTGACACAAGGTCAATTTTTAGGCGGAGTTTAACAGGTTTGAATTCAAAGTTTTCCTTCTCATAGATTGGTTGCCTAAGTTTAAAGAGTCTAGTCTACCCTGCTATTTGCCCTAGCTGGAAGGAGAGCATATGGATGCATACCTTTCCCAAGGGTATTAGCGCTATGTGAAATGTAGACTGCCTCGTCTAGGATTTGAACTCGGGTCGACGAGTCCATTTCCTACGACTCTAGACATAATACCACGCGCCTCTATAAAAAAAGCCGTTCCTGTAGAAGAATAGAAGTGGTATGAATGGACCCATATCTGTAAGTATGAGAACGTTCATACCCTTCCCCATAGTATTAATTTTGATATATCTGGGTTAAGGGATATATTCTGAAGTTGGTATTTGGTATATTATAGCAGTAGTAATTGGTATGTCGAATAGCAATCCGTCTGCCGAGCAGTCGCGGTGTCGTCTAGCGAGTAAGTTTAGCTTGTAGGCATTAGGTTTATTTTCCCAGTACCCCACGCGTACCGAGTCAGGCACGAAGACCCTATTTATGTGGGACCACCCACAAGCGAGACTCATGGGTGGCGGGTAGAAAAATTGCGTCGATCCCGTCGGCATTCCCCCTCAAGGGGGCGCCTCAGGCGCTGGGCAATAAACCCAGCCCTGCCCCTTTAAGTCAAGGGGGCAGGTATTGCCTGGAGGGATGGCCCTCTGGGATCGACGCTAATAATTTACCATCTCACCGGTCCAGTGGCCGAAGCTCACTGGACCCCCGCCTGAGCGGGTGAGGCATTAGGTATAGGACCAACACAGTGTCGACTATTTATACATGACACTGTCCAATCAGATTATAGTGAGGGGGTACCAAGGTATTTACATATTCATTATATCAATTTGAAAGGAAACTTAGCGCCCACCGCGTTAACAATTACATCACAGGGACTAAGCCGCAATTATATCATTTCAGGTAATGAGTAAATATTTTCCTGTTATCACATTTGGTTTAGTCTAGGTTTAATACCTAATAATTTACACAACTATTGTTTCAATCGACTAATAATAATTTTGGAAATCCATTATTACTGAATAGCGAGTTTGATCCTCGCTGAATACTCATACTTGCAATCTTGTGTCACATCCTACACGTGACGAATAGGTTGAGTAAACAGAGGCGTCCCATTGTGGTGTAATGGTTAGCAAGCAAGTCTTGCAGACACATCATTACTGAATAAGGGGGCTGATCTTTGCTGCATGCCCCATACTTGCGTCTTTGTGTCACATCCTACCCGTCGCGAACCAGTTGGGTAAATACCAATTAATAATAATCTTTATAAAACAATTATAGCTTCAAGTAAGTATTCTTAAAACATGTAATTAACAGTTATATCGTATGAAGTATTCCTATCGAATAAGAATAAATTGAGACATTGATGGGACCCTAACATGTACTACTACTCCAGGTAAGATTAGACCTGGGAATAATGACAATGAAGGGGTACTACACCCTATCCACCTATCCAAACTGGATACTCACCACATAATGCAATTTAGTACCATACCACTTTTTTTTAGGGGAGTGGGTATTTCTCCCTTGCAGGTGATACAGTAAGCGTACACTAAGCTCAGACGAAAAGGCAGGATTTACATCGATTTTGTTTGGTTTGGTTTGTTTTGTTTTACGGCTTATCAACCTCGGTGGGTCATTTAATGCCGACAAAGTTTTGAAATAAATTCATTCTACATGGATACTCCATTTTGTTTATAAACTCATATTTTTCTATTTAACCCATAGATGGGACCCTAACAGGTACTACCACTCCGAGTCAGAATGGACCAGGGAAAATGGTGATGAAGGGGTGCTCCACATTCCCTAAACCTCTAAAACTGGAACCTCATCATCAGAGTTTAACGTCATTCCCTGGACATGGAAACCCTCAGACACTGCTTTCTAGAACCCATATGATAAAAAGGGTTGGGGTTTGCCATAAGGGCAATAGGATTGGGATAATCATATGTTCTAGGGCTTGACTTAACCAGCCGATTGATCGGAGGGGGGCTTTCTGAGCGCCCGTCTAGTCTAAGTAAGGGCCAAAATGGAGTGTTGGACTGCTCAACTACATGGGTTCTATCATTAAGCATCACAGGTCACCACCCACGACCAACAGGTGGCCCTATTGGGAGAGTCTTACCCCTCTGCAGAGGTGCACTCGGTGTATTCTAACGCCCCAGCCGACAGGGTGGATTTATATCGAGCGATGGCGATGATTTTAATAGTTGTTAATTAATCGCAATGTATAATTTATCAGGTGAGATTAAGGTGAGTCTTTAGGTTTAGGGTTAAAGTTAGGGTTAGGGTTAAAGAGATTACAAATGTAACTAGACCCCTTGTTTTTTTGTTTCGGTGCGGTGGAGGGGTGAGGATAAACAACCATTTCCTCTCAAATGAAATATTAGAACAAGTTTCTGGCAAGTGTTCCAGTAATTTCAACTTGCAGTCATTAAACAGGTTTTCCGAAGTTGGGTGATTCATCGGAGCGATGTCAGATTAGATAACGGTAAGTAAATATCAGAGAAGTCATTTGAGAAATCAACATCAAAGCCTGTGGAATATTGACCGTGTCTGTAATGAAACAGAATATTATATAGGCGGTGAGAGCTACAAAATCACCGGTGCGCCCAGGAAAAACAAGGTCATAATAACATTTGCCACTAATTGACTTTCGAAAAAGAGGCTCTCATCGCACCAATAGTTTTTCCTTTTTGCGCGAGTGGGGGTGGGGCTCAGAGTAATCTCAAAGAGTATTCAAACGATGAAGAATTATGCTAGATTGAAGTTTGCTGTTTTTGTTAAAATGGACACAGAAGTAGGTACATACTTACCAACCCTTCCATACGAGCAGGATGTGACACAAGATCAATTTTTTAAGCGGAGTTTAACAGGTTTGAATTCAGAGTTTTCCTACTCCTAGACTGGTTGCCTAACCAAGTTTTAATAATCGGACTATATGACCTTTAGGCACCCCTTTTGCGATCTCGATTCATGGGGACATTTGTTCCATTTACACCGTCAAAATCCGGTTAATTGTTAACAGACGATTTTTAGAGTTTTTTAAATTATAATACTAACCCCTAACCCTAACACCTAACCCTAACCCTAACCCGTAACCCTAACCCCTAACAAATAACCGGATTTTGACAGTGTAAATGAGAAATGTGTCCCCACGAATCGAGATCGGAAAAGGGGTGCCTAAAGGTCATATAGTCCTAATAGTCTAGTCTGTCCTACTATTTACCCATGCTAATCTTCACTGTATCGTTGCAATTTTATTTTATGTATCATTGAATCTTGCAGAAGTAGGTAACCCGGTGAGGATTGGGCTGAACTTTATTATTACGAGCTATAATTAAGTAACAGGCCAACAATAATACGCTGACTGTATCCGCTGCAGAGTGATAGGATCCCTCTCCCAAAACTGGATGTTCTTAATAGGACACTAAATTGTGTCAGGTGGTGAGGCTCCAGTTATGGAACTCAGGGAAGAGTGGAGTACCCTTTATTGTCATCATTCCCAAATCCACTCTGACAATCTATTGCACAGTAACAGAGAAAATGTTATTTTGTAGATATTTATATTGTAAAATAATTTTAAAAGTGGCGATGATTCCCTCAAACGTTTGCGCTCTGTATAATGAGCTTTGAAAATTAACCTATTTTCTATGTAAAATGGACAAATGTTTACATTTACTTTTACATAAGATCTGAATAAATTACATTAGGTCTAAATAAAAATACCAAACAAAAACGAAGAAAAATATTTAGAAGAGAGCACTGCAATATTAATAACTTTTATGTATCAGCCCACAAATATCTTCTCTCTACAAATCTTTAAAATTTAATCCTCCAAATCACAGAAGACATATTTGAAGATTTAAGAAAATGTACTAAATAAAGGGTTTGGTTCAAGATCTCGTGAAGGCTCCCGATTACGACCAGAAGGCTCCAGAGTACGACAAGAAACATCTGAAGAAATCCGAAGGACACATCGACCGAAACCTTGCGTATATGAAAACAAAGATGAAGATAAACCTTTTAAAAATCAAAATAATATAAATTATTAAGCTTCATCTAAAAAATAGACAAATATTTAAAAAAAGTATTTCCTATATTTTTTAATATTAAAGTGACAATTCTTCCTAGCCGTTGTTGTATCAGTGCCACTGTATGGCTACACTGATTGGACCCTAACGAAACATCTAGAGAATAAGCTAGATAGGAGCAGAACAAGAATGATGGTTAAGATCTTAAACAAAACGTGAAAAATAACACCACACAAGGAAGCAGCTGTACGACCATTGGATGCTGTGCATACGACTTCCCGAGGGAATGAATGATAGGGAGGGTTGTTGAGACAGATTGTCATGGATATCCGTACGACTAGCGCAACATGATGATAATGATTTTCCATATATTTCAGTCATAAGCAATTGAAAAATAAAACTTTTTTTTTACAGTGTAATAGAGAATGCTACATGTAATAATTTTGAACCATCGAAGATCATTACGTCAAAGTGTAACCAAGCAACAGAAACAGATGAAAGAATGTCTGAACAAACATTAAGAAATTTTTCTAAATTCTTCATCTAAGAAATCTGGAGTGCTTAAGGCTATTACATTTTATGACTACAAAGTGTAACCAAGCAAAAGATAAGATGAAAGAAATACCAGCCAAAGATTTTGAAAAAAGAAAATAGACAATGTCTCATTTGATAATTTTGAACACCCTAAGACACTTTGTGACGTCTTATTGCATCGTAGTTTAATCAAGCAAGATAAATGAAATAACCCGCCAAGGTTGATATGCCATTAAACAAAGAAATGAAATGAAATGACTGAATCAAATTTGTTGGATGTTGATCCTGGTTTTATTTCTTTTTGTAAATATTGACATTCATTTATATATTCAAATCTAGGGATTTCATTCTGTCATAGTACCACTACTATTCTTCTACAAGGATGGCTTTTTTTTAAAGAAAAAAGAAACAACTTAAAATAATAAGAGCAGTTATTGTAGAAGTTATTATAGAAGTGCATTTCTAAAATAAGAAAAAAAAGAGAAAAAGAAATAAATGGCATAATAAAGTGTTGATGCTGCTATCACTACAAATCAGATATTTAAATAAAACCCAAGTGAGGGAAATTATAACTGGATACAGGTGTTGCCATAGAAAACAGAGAGCAGTTAGATATGGAAATATGTCCTCCTCACCCACACACTGAAGAGGGAATTGATGAGTGAGCGGAAGTGAAACAAAAAAACCTACTTGAGATTACACACACACACACACACACACACACATATATATATAATATATATACACATATATTATATATATATATATATATATATATATATATATGTGTGTGTATGTGTATGTAATAAAGAGGGGATGACTTAACAGAAGGCAAAATGTTGAGAGTCACAACTGACTCAATTAAATAATTAAACGAGCAAATCAGGGTATAGAATGACTATAAAAAAGTGTGCAATGTTTGTGACGTCTTATTGCATCGTAGTTTAATCAAGCAAGATAAATGAACTATTATACGTTTTGTTGGTTTGGTTGGTTACATTTACGGCATGTCAATACTTGGAGGCTTATTTAATGCTAAACTCAGACTGTTTTCAAACAAATTTTATCGCTTCAAGTAACTAAAGAAAATAATTGTTTTTTAAGCAAGTATAAATTCAAGTAATTATTCTGAATACAAATGATCTATGCACAATTATGTGGTTTCAAGTAGTTATTTTTATTGTTGATAATTCTCATTTTCGTTTCACACAGGTAAATGGCATCAAGTAGTCCTATTTAATATAAATGAATTGCTCACAATTGTATGGTTCAAGGCATTACTATCTAATATTAATAATTTGCACATAATTATATAATTTCAAGTAACTAATTGTATTTAATAATAATCATTATTCTTTACAGATGTGTATGATATCAAGTAATCATATCTCATGCAAATAATTTGTCCACAGTTTTATGGCTTCAAGTATTCCTATCTGATATGATTAACTTATGAAAAATTATATGATTTCAAGTAACTATTCCTATTCAATAATAATAATAATAATAATAATAATAATAATAATAATAATAATGACGCTTCAAACGACAAATAGATGAGGTTGCACATGGAAAGACTTGGACATGGTTAAGAAAGGGAAACCTCAAAAGAGAAACAGAATCACTTATAATTGCTGCACAAAATAATGCCATAAGGACAAACTACATCAAAGCGAAAATTGATAAGACCCAACAGAATAGTAAATGTAGACTTTGCGGTAATAGAGATGAGACTGTAAACCATATACTCTGCGAATGTAGCAAACTAGCACAACGAGAATACAAAAAACTTGACACGACTGGGTTGGGAAGGTGATCCACTGGGAATTATGCAAGAAATTAAATTTTGACCACACAACAAAATGGTATATGCATAAACCAGAATCTGTTCTTGAGAACGAAACGCACAAAATTCTCTGGGACTTTGAAATTAAAACGGATCACCTTATCCCAGCAAGAAGACCAGACCTAGTGTTGATTAACAAAAAAGAAAGAACTTGTCAACTGGTGGATTTTGCAGTGCCAGCGGATCACAGGGTGAAGTTAAAGGAAAATGAAAAAATTGACAAATATCTGGACCTTGCCAGAGAACTGAAAAAGTTATGGAATATGAAAGTGAAAGTGATACCGATTGTGGTCGGTGCACTTGGAACAGTCCCAAAAGGATTAGAAAAGGGCTTGGAAAGTTTGGATATCAGAGGAAGGATTGAAACCATTCAAAACACTGCACTGCTGCAATCTGATAGAATACTCAGAAGAGTCCTGGAGACCTGAGGAGACTTGCTGTCACTCAGACTCCAGTGAAAGACCATCAGCTAACACTGATGTGAAAACTCAAAAGGAGTAAATAATAATAAAGGCAAAGGTAGATGTGTAAGAGATTCCTCTGGAAATTTTGCAAGAAATAAATTTTCTTCTTGATACTATATGGAATATGCACAAACTGGAATCCGTCCAAGAGAATGAGACATCCTCTGGCAGTTTGAGATACCGACGAATCCCCTAATCCCGACTAGAAGACCTGCTGTAGTCTTATTTAATTAAAAAAAAAAGATCTTGTCATCTGAATTGTGAATTTTGCCGTCCCGGCGGATCACTAAGTAAAAATTAAAGAAAACGAAAAGATAAACAAATACTCGGACCTGGCCAGAGAGCTGAAAAAATAAATACTGTGGAATATAAATATAAAGGTCATACCTATTACAATTGGTGCCCTTGGAACGACTCCAAAGAGTTTGGGAAGGTGCCTAGATGCACTAGAAATCAGAGTAAGTATTCGTTTAATTCATTTTCTTTTTACCACTAAAAATGTGACAATTGATAGAAGCTAAGAAGCAAACCTGTCCCTATTTGTAGATGTAAAGTTTCGCGTATTAATTCAAATGAAAATTATTCCTGGATTTAAGGCCAAAAATAGATTTCTTCTACTTCTCGCAGATCTTCTTGCTATCCCAGTTTCAGATTTATTGGCCGTTTAAATTTGAATTTCTAATTTGCAAACAAACACGTTGGTTACGTGTAATAATAAACGAACACACACAGTTAGGCTTAAGAAAGCTTTATTCTACTAAGAATACCGTTACATTTTACTGAGAGTTTATATACTCTCAGAAACGTCAAAGAATTCCACAAAGGGGAGGTAAGAATAAATCAGGGGAAGTAACTCTCCATTACTTATTACATTACGTTATGTGATTATTCTGGTGAAGGTGTTGTTTTAATGAAGGTTGTTAGCGCAACACAAGCAGAAGAAAAAATAAATTAACACCGATAGAATAATCTCCAAAAGGCGAAAAATGGTGTGAAAAGCCGGTGCGAAACGGCAGAGAAAAGGCAAGGAAAAAACAATGAAGCCCGCAAGTAATAATTCTTATTCTATTTTTATGTTCTTTCAGGTGTGTAACAATTTTTGAGGGCCCGCAGTCATCAGGTCGTCCTTGTTATGAAACTATGAATTACATCCTACACTATCTAAGCGGTAATTTCATTTAAAAAAACAAAAAGAATTATCTGCTTCGACGAGGTGTAAAAGTAGTGGCCGGAGTGGGTGAGAGACACAGAAACGGTAGAACGCCGGAGAGCGTAAGGAAAGGAAGGGAGGTAATCAATCGGTTTGTTTGGAAAAAAAAAGTAAAAAGATTATGAAAGAATGTCTAAAAACAAATTAAACAAATGTAAGAAACGATGAATGAACAAAGAGTATCTTAGGATTTTTCATATTATTTCCACTAAGTTTTCTATTTCTTTCCCCAAAGACGATTTAGTTCATTAGGAACTCTTAATGTTTGATCACGCTGTTTTTGAATGATTTTCTAGCGATTTTGAAGGATAAAAATAATATATATATATATATATATATATAACTAGTTTATATATATATATATATATATATATATATATATATATATATATATATAAACTAGTTTATAGGAAAAAGATGCAAAGCACGCTAACAAGGTCTTCAAAATAGCCTACAGGATGATCAGTGAGATAACCGATTTTTTTTAGCCCTGTCGGCCGGGGCTGTAGAATACACCGACTATGAGGGGTAAGACCCACACCAATGGGGTCACCTGTTGGGTGGCGACCCGAGATGTTTAAGGACAGAATTCTGGTGGATGACCAGTCCAATACATGCAACACTCCACTTTGGTCCTTACTTAGGCTAGACGGGCGGTCGGAAAGGCCTCCTCCGATCAATCGGCTGGTCATGTCAAGCCCTAGCACCTATATGATTGTTCGAATTCTATGGCAAAACCCAACCCTTTTTATCATGAGGGTGCTAGAAGGTGGTAGCTAAGGGTCTTCTTGTCCTGAGAATGGCGTTACATTCTATCTGATGGTGAGGTTCTAGTCCTGGTGGTTTGGGGAATGTAGGGCACCCCTTTATTACCATTGCCCCCTGGTCCACTCTAACCTGGAGTTGTAGTACTTGTTACGGTTCCATCTATGCGTTAAATAGAAAAATGTGTTTACAAAGAAAAAAACTGAATATCTATTAGGAATGAATTTAATTCAAAACTTTGTCGGCATTAAATGACACACCGAGGTTGAGCCACCATAAAACAAAACAAACAAAAACATTACCCATTTTTTGTTGAAATTATGACTCTAATCAGTATTTGATAGAACTCACAGATAGTAGTAATTCTCGTGTCAGAGTTATTTGTGCCGAATCCCATTTTTGTGTATAGTATTCAGGTTATCTGCCCCTAGTTTGCTTTAGTCCCTGTTAATAAAACGAGCACCACGCGTCTCTTCAAAAGTCGTCATCATGTTTTACTTTGATGATTGAGTTTAAAGTACCCCGCATGAAATATATGAAGATGAATACCTGCGCTTACCGGTGATTAAAAGTTATGTTTTATTTCTATGTGGAATTAGGTTCGTAAATTCCCAACATTTTTTGCAGTAGCTTTCAATGTTTTTTTCTATTCTTATACTTACATATATTTGCAAAGCTAATTTTAGTACGTCAGTTAAACAATTAACAAAACTTGGGATATAAAAACTGTGTTACACCATTCGTCTTCATGGAAACTGCTATATAGTGAGGGCGTGGTGTAATGGTTAAAGTCATGGGAAATGGACTCGTCGCCCCGAGTTCAAATCCTGGACGTGCTAATTGCATTTCACTTAGCGCTAATACCCTTGGGAAAGGTATGAATCCTACTTTCCCTCCAGCTATGGGTAAATAGCAGGGCAGACTGGGCTCTTTAACCATGGCTAGGTAACCAGTCTAGGAGAAGGAAAACTCTGAATTCAAACCTGTTAAACTCCGCTTAAGAAATTGACCTTGTGTCGTATCCTGCTCGTGCGGGGAATTGGTGAATATATATAGTAAAGTCACGTGAGTATTAGGAGTAGAGTCCGTCGTCTAAGTACTTCCGGTGAGTTCTGCCCAGAGTAATCTGTGTTTTCTATAAATAGTGACTAGAACCATCGCCAATGTTAAGGTACGGGGGACAAGGGTCATTCCATTATATCAGAAACCCAATGCGTGTTTTGAAAATCAGCATTCAAATATATAGCCTAATCGTTCCACACTTTGAATTTTGGGGCAATACAATCTTTCTTTGCCCATTCTATCTAAGTTGAGGTATGTTCGAAAAATAGCGAGACTGAAGCTGTATTTACTGTGGCGAAAATTCTAAAAAAAAAAAAAGAAACATTAATTTTCATCAAAATACTCCCGCTGACATTATAATATAGACATTCATAATAATAATAATAATAATAATAATAATAATAATAATAAAGATATAAGACTGCCAACCACCTCCTTATAAAAACGTCATTGGGGTGGCCTAAATTCAGTATCAGCCTGACAGCGATGGAGCCTATTCCCTTTTAACTAGCACTAGAGTGGGAGAGAGTGAGGAAGAGAGAGAGAGAGGGTGGTCCTTATTGTAGGCACGCCTTGATGATGATGATGATGATGATGATGATGAAATATTAGTATGAGTGTTACATCCTGTCCTTTGCAGTCGGATTGGGTAAATACATAACCTACCTTGGGCGTGGAAGCCCTATGCCAGTGACCTTGTGTCACATCCTACCTATGTCGAACAGCTTGGATAACTAATTCTCTACATTGGGCGTCCCATAGTGATGTAATCGTTAGCAAGCTAGTCTCACAGATCCATTACAACTGAATAATGAGTTTGATCCTTACTGGATGCTTCATACTGGCGACCTTGTGTCACATCCTACCAATGGCAAATGGGTTGCGTAATGAAGGATACCCCATTGAGGTGTAATGGATAGCAAGCTAGACTCACAGATTCATTACTACAGATTACCGAGTTCGATCCACGCTAATTGCCACATACTAGCGACCTTGTTTAATATCCTACCAGAGTGGATAAATACCAGAGTCAGCGGCTGGCCTATTGGCACAAACAGCCAAGAGCAATGGAGTATATCCCTTTTCACTAGCGCTAGAATAGAGAGATTATTTTGTGGAGTGCCAAACCTACCATCAGCTTCCCTCTTTACCGCTCAGTTCCAAGCTGTACCAGTCATGCACTGAGTTGGTGAGAGCCGGTATCGAACCCAGAACCTACTGAAAAGTATTTATATTTTAGTGTGCTGGTAAAAAAAAATCCTGAAAATAATACCTTAAAAGAACAGCAGCTGTACAACTTACCCCCCATCTCTCAAGCCGTCGGGTAAAGTAAGACGAGCAAGGCATGCTGGGTACTGCTAGAGAATTAAGAACGGTAGGGCATCATAAACGAATGTTCTACCGACTGGGCTAAATAAAAAATATCGGTAATTTATGAGGAAGTGCGTCCCGGTCTCCTGCCTCATGAATTGCTAACCGGTAACTATTAAAATAACGACCCCAGCTACGGTGTTACTTGAAAGAAAACAACCAACTTGGGGCGTTAAATGTATTTTAGGGGGGTAGTTCCCTTTTCTGTCGTAAATCTTATTTATTTATCGTAATTTGTCGTAATTCTTATTTATAGAAATTGTCGTAATTCTTATTTTATTTGTCGTAATTCTTTTTTATTTATTCGTAATTCTTTCGTAATTTTTTATTATTTTATCTATAAATTACGACAAATTACGATAAATAAACAAGGATTACGACGAATTACGATAAATAAATAAAAATTACGACAAAAAGAGAAGCCCCCCTCCCCTAAAATACATTTAACGCCTTAAGTTGGTGTTTTCTTTCAAGTAACACCGTAGCTGGGGTCATTATTTTAATAGTCACCGGGTAGCAATTTTTGAGGCAGGAGACCGGGACGCACTTCCTCATAAATTACCAAAATATCAACCAGACAATTAGGGTGTCTATCCCATTTTCACTAGCCCTAGATCAAGGAGATTGAAGTAGAGCGCCACACCTACCATCAGCTCCTTACTTTACCGCAAAATCCCTGTGCTACTCATACGGTAAGTTGGCGAGGGCCGGTATCAAACCAGGAACTTTTTGATTCCAGGGCAGAAGCTCTAACGACTGAGCTAAACCGGCCCTATAAATACTCACCCTAACTACGTTATTTTCTCAGGCAGTAGTATGAAAAAGCTGTTACTCCTATTGATAACCTTGACACGGGCTAGTTATTGAAGCTCACATTTTTTTTAAAATTTGTTTTCTCTTGTTTGTGTGCTGTTGTTATTTTTTTTGTTTCTTTTCTTTTGTTATGTTACTTTTTGTTTTGTTACCTTTTTGTTACCTTTGTTTAATTTCCATTTGTTTTTTTACTAACAAGATCTGATTAAATTCTTTGCCTTGTGTTTCCTTTTCCTTATTTATAACGAAATCTATCTCAAATCTCCGCCCCCCTCCCCGCCCGCACTCCCGGTTGAAAGAGAAGGAAAAAAGAAGATTTTCCATAAATATTTCTATAACTTGATAAATTCAGTGATTATTCTAAGACCTACGTTACAATTCCTATTTTTAAAAGCTTTTTCGATAACAGAATTAGAAACTACGCAATGTTTATTGCTATAAAAAAAATCCATTGATTAAAAACTAAACGCAAATTTCCATAGCAGAAAATTTTGCGGAATTATTTAAATTGAATTAAGAAATGGAACGGGAGTTGGTAGCTGTTTACCGCCCCACAAAGACAATCATAACATAGGAATTGTTTATAAATATATATATATATATATATATATATATATATATATATATATATATATATATTAACCAAACCCTCCGTACGAGCAGGATGCGACACAAGATCAATTTTTAAGCAAAGTTTAACAGGTTTGAATTCCGAGATTTCCTTCTAGACTAGTTACCTAGCCATGGTTAAAGAGCCCAGTTTGCCTTGCTATTTACCCATAGCTGGAGGGAGGACAGCTTTCCCAAGTGTATGAGCACTATGTGAAATGTAAACAGCTCCGTCCAGGAATTGAACTCGGATCGACAAGTCCATTTCCTACGACTCTAACCATTAAACCACGCGCCTCCCAATTGTTTAAATATATACATATTTATCAACCCCTCAGCACGAGCAGGATGTGTCACAAGGTCGATTTCATAAGCGGAATTTAACAGGTTTGAATTCCAAGTTTTCATTCTCCTAGACTGATTGCATAGATAATGTTAAAGAGCCCACTTATTCTTATCTGGAGGATTCATGCTTTTCCCAAGGATATTTGCGCTATGGGAAATGCAACTAGCTTCGTCCAGGATTCGAACCCGTCTCTCATTTCCTACGACGGTAGCCGTTATATCACGCACCTCCATTTACTTATATAGTTCCATCTACAGACACTTTTGAGTAGCGGTACACATGTTGCTTAATCTATGTGATAGCATAGATTATTGACAACACCGTGTAGCGAGAATACAAAGAGCCCAAATGGAAAATTACAGACCGTTGGGAAACTTTGAACTCAGAGGTGGGAAACCGGCAAATCACGTCAGATCTAGTTAGGTCCTCAGTTGATAGCCAGATTCAGGGTGAAACAGACGTGTTTCAGCCGGTTGTAACTCCGCGCGCTGAGTTAGTTATAAAAGGCAAATAAAAGCTTTGAAAAGTAACGGGCGTTGTTGATTGATTAAGCATGCCTTAAAATATGAAGAACCAACAAGTAAAGATGAAACAGCCAGAGAAAAGAATGAAGAAATAAGTACGTAGACATCACGGCCGAGGTAGAAAGAAGAAGATGTAGAATCCAACATGGTGAATAGAAAGGAGGCTAGAGATCACAAAGGACCGAAGAAAGAAAGTAATAACAGCAAGTAAGCTCTCTCTCTCTCTCTCTCTCTCTCTCTCTCTCTCTCTCTTCTCTCTCTCTCTCTGACACAAAGGAACTCTTGTATATATTTACCAACCCCTCCGCACGAGCAGGATGCGACACAAGGTCAATTTCTTAAGCGGAGTTTAACAGGTTTGAATTCAGAGTTTTCCTTCTTCTAGACTGGTTACCTAGCCATGGTTATAGAGTCCAGTCTGCCCTGCTATTTATCCATAGCTGGAGGGAGAATTAGATTCCTACCTTTCCCAAGGGTATTAGCGCCATGTGAAATTCCTACAGCTTCGTCCAGGAATTGAACTCGCGTTGACGAGTCCATTTCCTACGACTCTAACCATTAGACCACACGCCTCCATAAACGAGTGTATATGGCATTGTAACAAACATTGCTCAGCCATGAATCTTATGAAATAATGTTATCAACTGCTTAGTTAATTTATAGAATTTAACGGTACTAGCAAATATATGCACCCTCTGTGTGCAAGTATTTAAGTCTTAATTTAATAAAATATTATATTAAATTAGAAAGGCTAATGACACTAAATAGAAATGAAGATAAAAACGATTTAAAACAGAGGAGTGTAATCGAAAAACACGATAACTGAAACGTACTCTTCTATCACTCCCGTCTTTCATTGTTCTTTTTTTCTAATTTAACCATTTAGCTAAAATAGGAAGTAAACAATAAAATTACAGTTATTTCTTGTTAATGGATTTCTTTAAAGATTTATTGTAGAAATTTTTTGCTCATATTCATTAAGATACAACCAAACAATTACAAATTGAAATACTAAGCACATATTTATTAAAATCAAATTTTTATTATGAATATGTAAATTAGCCTTTCCGTTTACACTGTAAACTGCTATTTTGTTGTATATATAAATACAATTGCATGTTATTAGTATATAGATATGGTCAACAATTTTATTAATAATTGAGTTTTGAATAAAAAATAAAATCATGTAGAATGTGACGTAAATAAGTAAGGGAATTGTGACTTGAGTAGAAATATAGTTTCAGTTACAGACAGAAGAACACACAATCTCCATTATAATAAGAGATGTCAATGTAATATATTGTCTGATCAGTGCACCCAAGGACCAGGCTGAATAGGAAGTGCATGGGGGCCAGGTGCAGCCTGGAAACGAAAACAGGATGTGGCCCCGACCTGACCTTTTGCACCTGGAAATGCAGGTGGATGTTTGACATGATTTCGGTGCAGAAATCTGTAGGCGTAGCCCATTGCCAATGAAAACAGCCTGCGTGGGCGAAGAGGCGTGTCTACAGAAAAGACTGCGTAGGTGTCACGAACAAAGAGGCGTGACACCGGGGGTCAGACTACAATAAAAGAAGCCCGCAGAGATCGATTAGACAGACGACGATCAAGTTCGAGATCAATTGAAAAGAACTCTCGAAGGCTCCACATTGCGTAACCCTGCCCACGACTCTCAGCTGTACACAACCGGGGAAAATAAACATCTCATCTTATATTTTCCTAAATACAAGTGTTTGTGTTCTTTGACGGACCCAGTGTGTAACATCAACACATCAGGGTTATTCTATGCCAATAGATTAGGAAATAGGGTACGGTCACGTTTTCATTTTTTGTGTGGTTATTTATTAAGAGGTTTTCTTTTTCTACACGGGTCTGTCGAATACGATTTAATTTTTAACAGGACTATTTGACCTATAGATGAGACCCTAACAGGTACTTCCATTCCGGTTCAGAGTAGACATGAGAGAAATATCAATGAAGGCGTAGTCCATACTCCCAAAATCACCAGATCTAGAGCCTCACCATCAGATGCAGTTTTATGTCTAACCATCTTTTATTGCGGGGTGGAGGGTCTTACCCTTCTACAGGAGATATAGTCAGCGTATTGTAAATAACGACAACAGTGTGTGTCATTAGTTTCTAAATATGGGTTTACAACAGAAAATATTGTCAATGTCACCTGATCAATGGGCGACAGGATAAATAGGGAATCTTATATTTAAAAGGAATTTTATATATAAATGCCCTAAAGTTACATGTAACCAGGTCAAATGAATGACATAATAGAGAAGTCTACCGCCGTATTAGCATTATATTGTATTCAGTAAGCACTAGACATTATTCAGCTGGAATCGTCCTGTCGACTGAAGCAGAAGAATACACCTCTACAGGAAGTGCGTGGTGTAATGGTTACAGTCATGGGAAATGGACTTGTCGCCCCTAGTTCAAATCCTGGACTTGGTAACTGCATTTCACTTAGCACTAATCCCCTTGGGAAAGGTATGAATCCTACTCTCCCTCCAGATATGGATAAATAGTAGGGCAGACTGGGCTCTTTAACCTTGGTTAGGCAACCGGCTTAGGAGAAGGAAAACTCTGAATTCAAACCTGTTGAACTCCGCTTAAGAAATTGACCTTGTGTCACATCCTGCTCGTGCGGAGGAGTTTGGTATATATATAGAATACACCTCTACAGAGGGGTAAATACTCCCAATGAGGTCAGCTGTTGGCCGTGTCTGGCGACCTGTGATGCTTAAGGACGGAATCTTGATGGCAGAAGAGTCCATGACATGCAACACTCCCCTTTGGCTTAACGGGCGGTCGAAGAGGCACCATCGGATCAATCAGCTGGTCCCGTCAAGCTCTATCATCTATATAATTGTCCCGAACCCCAACACTTTTTATCATATATGTGCTAGAAGGTGGTAGTTGAGGTGACCAGTGTATGACGTTAAACTGCATCTAGTTCCAAATGAAGTACCTTTTCATTACCATTACTCCCAGGTCCACCTGGACTCAGAGTGGTAGTACCTCTTAATGTCCCATCTATGGGTGAAATAGAAAAAACTGAGTTAAATAGTATGTTTAAAAATTGAGTTTTAAAAGCTTTGAATACCCATTAAGAATGAATAAAACAAAACGTCTCCGGTATAAAATAACCCAAGGGTTGACCTGCCTTAAAATCTAACCAACCAATCGATCCAGTCAGGGCATCTTGTGTGATACAAAGGCTTGCAAGCTAGACTAACGGGCCGTTGCTCGCATGTCTGTTCATGTTTCTGGCTTGTGCTAAATTAAGCTAAGCTTAGCCAATAACTACCCGACCGAGGGATTGAACTGCCATCCATCAAATAACTAGATCCTCTTCAAGCAGGGGCTTTTATCCACTATGTTATGTGTCAAGTGGGACATTCCTGTGATGATAAGTTGGAAATTATGTGTTAGGTCGTCCTTTTGAGAGCTGTATGTCCAAATCTTTATGAGTGTCAGTGTGTGTGTGTGTGTGTGTGTCCGTGTTTTATTGGTTACTAAGGATGATTTAAACAGGGACATAATCTGTGTCCCCACCCCGTGAAAAGAACCCAGAGGCAAAGATGAAAAGGGGACTCGGACATCTGATTATCTCTGCTTACCAATCACTGAAGGGATAAAAGTTTTTAATTCATATGACGCGGCTCTAATTGGAAAGGGTTCGGACTTTCAACGACGACGACGACGACGACGTCCCTGAGCTGAGCGAGAGTTTTAATGATGTCCTGAAAGAGATGTTAGATTGTTGAGTCGTCTTTTGATTCGTCACTGATTGACTTATTGAACACTTTGCTTTTATGTTTTCAAGTTGCGCGATAATCTCTGTGTGTGTATCTTTGTTGTTTATTATGAATGTTTATATGAAAGTCAATAACAAACTCCATATTCTCTTTGAAAGGCTTCGTGATAGCTGTCACTGAATTGCGGGACTCGTTTGAAAATATCGATTTATTGTCCCCATTAAGAACAGCCCAAAGAAGTGTAGATTCTGTTCAGCTCATTCAATGCTTCACCGTATAAATATCCCCAGAAAACATTATATATATATATATATATATATATATATATATATATAGTATGAACAAAAAGTAATAAGACAAACAGGAATATTTTTTATATATGTTATTTATTCTCAACTAGTTTCGACCTTAGGTCATCGTCAGGAGAAAATTTCGCATTTGAAGAAATTGTTTTTAGATTTCTTAAAAGGGAGCATTATGGAAGATCTATAAAAATTGGAGTATTTTTGAGGGTTTTACATGCTATTAAAATCCGGGTAGAAGAGTGTGTTAGTAGTAGCAAGTCCATCTCTTCCGTGAAAAAACCTCTTTGAGGTGGGTTATTTTTTGAATGCTCTTATATATATGAGGGAGGGTTCGATACTTTTTCTATACACTTATATATATATATATATATAGTGTGTAGAAAAGTATCGAACTTTTTTGTACTTTTTAACACACCTTGTATTCTGGGAAAAAAACGTTCCGTTCATTCTTCATTTCTATCTCGGTAAATACAGCTTTACACTTGGTACTTTTTGGACACACCATGTATTCTGAAAAAATTAATGAATGGAACGTTATTATTTTTTCAGAATACAAGGTGTGTCAAAAAGTACAAAAATCTCGATACTTTTACACACACAACACACACACACACACACATATATATATATATATATATATATATATATATATATATATATGTAAAGTAGTAAAAGTCCGTCGAGGTGGCTAAAGTCGGTATCACCATCAGTGAGGGGAGTCAAATCCCTTTCACTCGCGCTAAAACAAGGAAGAGTTTTTGCGTCTGAGGTGGGTGCCACACCTACCATCAGCTCCTTACTTTAACGCAGTAATATCCCTGTCTACTCCACTGAGTTTGCCGATAGCGTTTTCGAACTATATAATATTTTTCGAACGGATATATATATATATTATATATATATATAAATATATATAATAATTCACATACAGTGTGTTTCGCTGTAACAACAGCTCTTCAGACAGCGGCTTAAGACATTGCAAGGCTGTTTAAAGGCCGGAATCTAAACTCGATGATTGTTGTGTCAATCCAGAACACTTACCAATGGGCTATCAGCATAACATACTTTAAGAAAAGGGATTTTTTAACTGATATAATATGAACATGCATACATAAAGGCTGCTAAAGAGCTCTAATCAGTTTTAAAGGAGAACTTGCTAATTTTAGCAATAATCGCAATGTACCCCAGAATATATATATATATATATATATATATATATATATATATATATATATATTGTGCATTTTGGCAGCAAGTAATTATTAGGCCGAATTGTTATATGATCACGAATATTTTCTTATTTTAATGATTTTCATTTGTAACGTTCAAGGTCTTCTAGTCGTCTTGTGTAGAACGGGACCGATCGTGAACCAGATGTCACATATCTTTAGCAAAGCGCTTTCAAATCACCTTCCCGCTGATCGTCCCTCCGAGGATTGTTTGTTTGCAGTATTTGTTTGATGCCAAAAACAAAACAAATAAAAACCTACACTTACAAATTAAACTGTTAATGTTCCCACGTATTAAAGCCGAATATATATATATATAATTATATATATATATATAGTATTTATAATATATATACACATGTAACATATACATATATACATATGTACAACATCTGTACATCTATTTCTATATATTAGGGCTATATATAGAAAATACATTATTTCCATTTTATCTTGAGGGTGGACATAAGGGCCTCATAAAATGCTGTATGCCTAAATTGGAGTGGTTAGTTTATTTCAACCATCCATATATTAAAAATACAAACATACCTATGTATATATAATAAATATCCAGAAAACTACTGAACAAACGTAATGAACTGATCGTCAAGTGCAGACACAAAGTTGAAATTCCATATATAACGTTATTAAATCCCCAAATAGGCCTATAGTAGCCCTTAGTTCTTAATTCTTTATTATTCTTTATCTTAATTATTAACTAGCAAAAGATATGCACCCTCCGGGTGCAAGTATTTAAGTTTTAATGTAATGAAAATATCGTATTAAATTAGAAAGTCTAATAAGAAGCAGATAAAAAGATTTGAAACAGAGTGGGGTAAATAATGAAAAAAATAGAAATGAAACTTACTCTTCCATCATCTGCCGTCTTTCATTGCTGAATTATTACTTATTTAACTATTTAAGTTAAAATTAGGAATAAAGATAAATTTACACTTATTTTTTCTTGTTAATGGATTCATTTAAGAGATTTATTGGAGAAGATTTTTGCTTAATTCATTAAAATAAAATAAACAGTTTAGAAATCAAATAATACTTAAACACATATTTAATAAAATCACATTTTTAATAATCAATCTGCAAATTAGCTTCCCGTTCTCATGCAAACCGGTATTTTTTGTATATATAAAATACAATAGCAATGTTATTAGTATGTAGATATGGACAACACTATAAAAAGGGGAAGCAATTTTATTAATAATTGAAGGTTTAAAATTAAATAAAAATAAAATCATGAAGAATGTGATGAAATAACTGTAAATTGTGACTCATTAGTATTATTTCCGGTTACAGACAGAAAAACACACAATCTCCATTATAAAAGAATTAGACACTGTGTCTAAGCTTCCTGAAATAGATAATAAATGCAAAAATTATAAGTCTTTTGTTGTAATTTTTACTTATAATTTTGCTCTGTGACAAATTAACAGTTATTTTCATCACATTCTGTCATGATTTTATTTATATTGTAATTTAACCTCAATTATTATAAAATTGCTTCACCTTTATTAGTGTTGTCCAATCTACATACTAAAACAATGCTATTGTATTTAATATACAAAAAATACCGGTTTGCCAATTGAGAACGGACAAGGCTAATTTGCAATATTGAATATTAAAAATGTGATTTTATTAAATATGTGCTTAGTATGTGATTTCTAAAACTGTTTGATTTATTTTATGAATATAAGCAAAAAATCTCCCATATGAATCTTAAATGAAATCCATTAACAAGAAAAATAAGTGTATTTTATTCTTTATTTCCTAAATTTAACTAAATAGTTAAATTTAAGTAAAATTCAGCAATGAAAAGACGGCAGTGATGAAGAGTAAGTTTCATATTCTATTTTTTCTATTATACCCCACTCTGTTCAAAATCTTTTTATCTGCATTCTTATAGACTTCTAATTTAATACGATATTTCATACATTAAAACTTAAAATTTAAACTTTTGGCAAAACCCCGAGGGTAGCATATCTTTGTCTAGTAATAATAAGATAAAGAATAAAGATAAAACAAGGGCTATATAGGCTATTGGGGATTTAATAACGTTATATATGAATTTCACTTTGTGTCTGCACTTGACTATCAGTCATTTACGTTTGTTCAGTAGTTTTCTGGATTATTATTATATATACATAGGTATGTTTGTAATGTTTTATATTATATGGATGTTGAAAAAACATAACACTCGATTTAGGCATACAGCATTTATGAGGCCCTTATGTCCACCCTCAAAGATAAAATGGAAAAATGTA
The DNA here is from genome assembly GCA_023376005.1 of Doryteuthis pealeii. Lineage (NCBI taxonomy): Eukaryota > Metazoa > Mollusca > Cephalopoda > Myopsida > Loliginidae > Doryteuthis > Doryteuthis pealeii. Next base: position 124,814,535 of record CM042141.1, read on the forward strand.
ATTTTCTATATATAGCCTAATATAGACAATAGATTGTACAGATGTGTGTAACATATTATATATGTATATGTACATGTGTATATATAATTATATATATATATATATATATATATATATATATACTATATATCGGCTTTAAATACCGATGGAACAATACAGTTTATTGTATAGTGTAAGGTTTTATTGTTTTTTTTTTTTTGGCATCAAAAAAAATACTGCACCACAATCCTCGAGGACGATCAGCGAAGTGATTGAAAGCGCTTTGCTAAAGATATGGGAACATCTGGTTCACGATCCGGTTCCGTTCTACACAAGACGAACTAGAGACTTGAACGTCTACAAATGAAAATCATAAAATAAGAAATATTCGTGATCTATAACAATTACGGCCTAAATAATTTACTTGCTGCCAAAATGCACAATATATATATATATATATATATATATATATATATAATATATATATAGTCTGGGTCTGCGATTTATGCTAAAATAGCAAGTATGTCTCCTTAAATCACTGATAGAGTCTTATTAGCAAGCCTTTAATGTATGCAGTGTTCATACTTATTCAGTTTAAAATCCCTTTTTTAAAGTATGTTATGCTGATAGGCCCTCATGTTCGGTCATAGCTGGTTCTGCATTGACAACAACAGTCGAGTTTAGATTCCGGCCTTAAACCAGCTTGTCAGTCTTAAGCCGCCTGAAGTTGCTTGTGTTACAGCGAGAACACTATCTGTATGTGAATATATATATATATATACTATATATATATTATATATCACTACTTTAATATATATATACTTCGTTCGAAAATATATATAGTCGAATAACGGGCTATCGAACAACTCAGTGGAGTAGCACAGCTGGATATATGCAGTAGTAAGGAGCTGAATGGTAGGTGTGCACTCCACCTCAGACGCACAAAACTCCTCCTTGTTTTAGCGCGAAGTGAAAAGGGGATTGACTCGCCTCACTGCATAGGCTGATACCGACTTTAGGGCCACCTCGACGACTTTACAACATTACTATATATATAATATATATATATATAATATATTATATATTATATATGTGTGTGTGTTGTGTGTGTGTGTGTTGTAAAAGTTCGAGATTTTTGCTAACTTTGTGAACATCACCTTGTATCTGAAAAAATAATTAACGTTCCATTGGCATAATTTTTCAGAATTACATGGTGTGTCCAAAAAGTACAAGTGTAAAGCTGTTATTATACCGAGATAGAAGATGAAGAATGAACGGAACGTTTTTTTCCAGGAATACAAGCGTGTGGTTAAAAAAAGTACAAAAAAGTTCGATACTTTCTAACACACTATATAATATATAATATATAAGTGTATAGCAAAAAGTATCGAACCCTCCCATCATATATATATAGAGCATTCAAAAAATAACCCCACTCTCAAAGAGGTTTTTTCACGGAAGAGATGGACTGCACTATCTACCAACTCTTCTACCCGGAATTTTAATAGCAGTGTAAAACCCTCAAAAATACTCCAATTTATAGATCTTCCATAATTGCTCCCTTTAAAGAAATCTAAAACAATTTCTTCAAATGCGAAATTTTCTCCTGACGAATGACCTAAGGTCGAAACTGTATGGAGAATAAATAACATATATAAAAAATATTCCTGTTTGTCTTATTACTTTGTGTTCATACTAATATATATATATATAATACTAATCATATATATATAATGTTTTTCGGGGATATTATATACGGTGAGCATTGAATGAGTGAACAGAAATCTACACTTCTTGGGCTGTTCCTTATGGGGACAATAAATCGTATTTTTCAAAACGAAGTTCCCGCAATTCAGTGACAGCTTATCACGAAGCCTTTCCAAAGAGAATATGGAGTTGTTATTGACTTTCATATAAACATTCAGTAATAACAACAAAGTACCACACACAGAGATTATCGCGCACTTGAAAACATAAAAGCAAAAGTGTTCAATAAGTCATCAGTGACGAATCAAAAAGACGACTCAAACTCTAACATCTCTTTCAGGACATCATTAAACTCTCGCCTCAGCTCAGGGACGTCGTCGTCGTCGTCGTCGTTGAAAGTCCGAACCCTTCCAATTAGAGCCGGCGTCATTATGAATTAAAAACTTTTTATCCCTTCAGTGATTGGCTAAGCAGAGATAATCAGATGTCGAGTCCCCTTTTCATCTTTGCCTTGGGTTCTTTTCACGGGGTGGGACACAGATATATGATCCCTGTTTAAATATCCTTAGTAACCAATAAAACACGGACACACACACCACACACACACATGACACTCATAAAAAGATGGACATACAGCCTCAAAGGACGCCTAACACATAATTCCAACTTATCATCAAGGAAATGTGCCACTTGAACACATAACAAGTGGATAAAAGCCCTGCTTGAAGAGGATCTAGTTATTTTGAGGATGCGTTTCAATCCTCAGGTCGGGTAGTTATTGGCTAAGCTTAGCTTAATTTAGCACAAGCCAGAAAATGAACAGACATGCGAGCAACGGCCCGTTAGTCCTAGCTTGCAAGTCCTTTGTAATCACCACAGATGCCCTGACTGGATCGATTGTTGGTTAGAATTTAAAGGCAGGTCAACCCTTGGTTTCTTTATACCGCGAGACGTTTTGTTTTATTCATTCTTAATGGGTATTCAAAAGCTTTTAAACTCAATTTTTAAACATACATGTTAACTCAGTTTTTCTATTTAACCCATAGAGGGACATTAAGAGGTACTACCACTCTGAGTCCGCGTGGACCTGGGAGTAATGGTTAATGAAAAAGGTACTTCATTTGGACTAGATGCAGTTAACGTCATACACTGGTCACCTCAACTACCCACCTTCTAGGCACATATATGATAAAAAGTGTTGGGGTTCGCCGACAATTATATAGATGATAGAGCTTGACGGACAGCTGATTGATCGATGGTGCCTCTTCGACCGCCCTGTTAAGCAAGGGAGTGTTGCATGTCATGGACTCTTCTGCCATCAAGATTCGTCCTTTAAGCATCACAGGTCGCCAGAACACGGCCAACAGCTGACCTCATTGGGAGTATTTACCCTCTGTAGAGGTGGTATTCTATATAAGATCCAAACTCCCGCACGAGCAAGGATGTGACACAGTCAATTTCTAAGCGGAGTTCCAACAGGTTTATGAATTCAGAGTTTCCTTCTCCTAAGCCGGTTGCCTAACCAAGGTTAAAGAGCCAGTCTGCCCTACTTTTATCCAATCTGGAGGGAGAGTAGGATTCATACCTTTCCCAAGGGGGATTAGTGCTAATGAAATGCAGTTACCAAAGTCCAGGATTGAACTAGGGCGACGTCCCATTTTCCCCATGACTGTAAACCATTACACCACCGCACTTCCTGTAGAGGTGTAATTCTTCTGCTTCAGTCGACAGGACGATTCCAGCTGAATAATGTCTAGTGCTTACTGAATACAATATAATGCTAATACGCGGTAGACTTCTCTATATGTCATTCATTTGACCTGGTTACCATGTAACTTTAGGGCATTATATATAAAAATTCCTTTTAAGAATAAGATTCCCCTATTTATCCGTCGCCCATTGATCCAGGTGACATTGACAATATTTTCTGTGTAAACCATATTTAGAAACTAATGACACCACACTGTGTCAGTTATTTTACAATACGCTGACTATATCTCCTGTAGAAGGGTAAGACCCTCCACCCCGCAATAAAAGATGGTTAGACATAAAACTGCATCTGATGGGAGGCTCTTAGATCTGGTGATTTTTGGAGTATGGACTACGCCTTCATTGATATTTTCTCTCATGTCTACTCTGAACCCGAATGGAAGTACCTGTTAGGGTCCTCATCTATGGTCAAATAGCCGTTAAAATCAATCGTATCGACAAGACCCGTGTAGAAAAAGAAACCTCTTAATAAATAAACCACACAAAAAAATGAAAACGTGACCGTACCTAATTTCCCTAATTATTGGCAATAGAATAACCTGATGTGTTGATGTACACACTGGGTCCGTCAAAGAACACAAACACTTGTAATTTTAGGAAAATATAAGAGTGAGGAGTAGTGTTTATGAATTCCGGTTGTGTACAGCTGAAGGAGTCGTGGGCAGGTTAAGCAATGTGGAGCCCTTCGAGAGTTCTTTTCATTGATCTCGACTTGATCGTCGTCTGTCTATCGATCTCTGCGGGCTTCTTTTATTGTAGTTGACCCCCCGAGTGTCACGCCTCTTGTTTCGTGACACCTACGCAGTCTTTTCTGTAAGACACGCCTCTTTCGCCCACGCAGCTGTTTCTTCATTGCAAGGGCTACGCCTACAGATTTCTGCACCGAAATCATGTAAACATCACCTGCATTTCCAGGTGCAAAAGGTCAGGTCGGGGCCACATCCTGTTTTCGTTCCAGGCCTGCACCTGGCCCCCATGCACTTCCTATCAGCCTGGTCCTTGGGTGCCACTGATCAAACAATTAATTACTTGACATCCTCTTATTATATGGGAGATTGTGTGTTCTTCTGTCTGTATGAAAACTAATATTTCTCTCAAGTCACAATTCCCTACTTATTTACGTCACATTCTAATGATTTATTTTTTAATTCAAAACTCAATTATTAATAAAATTGTTGACCATTATTTCTATATACTAATAACATGCAATTGTATTTATTATAATACAACAAATAGCAGTTTTCGTGTAAACGGAAAGGCTAATTTTTACATATTCATATAAAATTTGGATTTTTAATAAATATGTGCTTATATTTCAATTTGTAATTGTTTGGTTGTATTTAATGAATATGAGTCAAAAATTTCTACAATAAATCTTAAAGAAATCCATTAACAGAATAACTGTAATTTATTGTTTACTTCCTATTTTAGCTAAATGGTTAAATTAGCAAAAAAGAACAATGAAAGACGGGAGTGATAGAAGAGTACGTTTCAGTTATCGTGTTTTTCGATTACACTCCTCTGTTTTAAATCGTTTTTATCTTCATTTCTAATTTAGTGTCCAATTAGCCTTTCTAATTTAATATAATATTTAATTAAATTATAGACTTAAATACTTGCACACAGAGGTGCATATATTTCTAGTCCGTTAAAATTTCTATAAATTTAACTAAAGCAGTTGATAACATTATTCATAAGATTCATGGCTGAGCAATGTTGGTTTACAATGCCATATACATCGTTGATGGAGGCGTTGGTCTAATTGGGTTAGAGCGTAGGAATGGGACTCGTCAACGCGAGTTCAATTCCTGACGAAGCTGTAGGATTTCACATGGCGCTAATACCTTGGAAAGGTAGGATCTAATTCTCCCTCCAGCTATGGATAATAGCAGGGCAGACTGGACTCTATAACCAATGGCAGGTAACCAGTCTAGAAGAAGGAAAAACTCTGAATTCAAACCTGTTAAACTCCGCTTAAAGAAATTGACCTTGTGTCGCATCCTGCTCGTGCGGAGGGGTTGGTAAATAATATACAAGAGTTCCTTTGTGTCAAGAGAGAAGAGAGGAGAGAGAGAGAGAGAGAGAGAGAGAGAGAGAGAGGCTTTTACTTGCTTGTTTTATTACTTTCTTTCCCTTCGTCCTTTGTGATCTCTAGCCTCCTTGTCTTACCATGTTTTGGATTCTACATCTTCTTCTTTTCTACCTCGGCCGTGATGTCTACGTAATTATTTCTTCATTCTTTCTCTGGCTGTTTCATCTTTACTTGTTGGTTCTTCATATTTTAAGGCATGCTTAATCAATCAACAACGCCCGTTACTTTTCAAAGCTTTTATTTGCCTTTATAACTAATCTCAGCGCGCGAGTTACAACCGGCTGAAACACGGTCTGTTTCCCCTGAATCTGGCGTATCAACTGAGGACCTAACCAGAATCTTGACTTGAATTTGCCGGTTTCCCACCTCTGAGTTCAAGTTTCCCAACGGTCTGTAATTTTCCATTTGGGCTCTTTGTATTCTCGCTACACGTGGTTGTCAATAATCTATGCTATCACATAGATTAAGCAACATGTGTACCGCTAACTCAAAAGTGTCTTGTAGATGGAACTATATAAGTAAATTGGATGGTGAGCGTGATATACAGGTTGATTATAACTGAGAGACGGGTTCGAATCCTGGACGACAGCTTATGCACTTTCCCATAGCGCAAATATCCTTGGGAAAAAGCAGAATCTCCAGAATAAGAATAAGTGGGCTCTTTAAACATTATCTATGCAATCAGTCTAGGAGAATGAAAAACCTTGGAATTCAAACCTGTTAAATTCCGCTTATGAAATCGACCTTGTGACACATCCTGCTCGTGCCTGAGGGTTGATATATGAATATAATTTTAACAATTGGGAGGCGCGTGGTTTAATGGTTAGAGTCCGTAGGAAATGGACTTGTCGAATCCGAGTTCAATCCTGGACGGAGCCTGTTTACATTTCACATAGTGCTCATACCTTGGAAAGCTTGTCCTCCCTCCAGCTATGGGTAAATACAAGGCAAAACTGGCTCTTTAAACCATGGCTAGGTACTAGTCTGAAGGAAATCTCGGAATTCAAACCTGTTAAACTTTCGCTTAAAAATTGATCTTGTGTCGCAATCCTGCTCGTACGGAGGGTTTGGTTATATATATATATATATATATATATATATATATATAATATATATAATAAGGTTATAACAATTCCTATGTTATGATTGTCCTTTGTGGGGGTAAATCAGCTACCACTCCCGTTCATTTCTTAATTCATTTAAATATTCCGCAAAATTTTCTGCTTGGAAATTTGCGTTTAGTTTTTAATCAATGGATTTTTTTTTATAGCAAAACATTGCGTAGTTTCTAAATTCTGTTATCGAAAACTTTTAAAAAATAGGAATTGTACGTAGGTGGTCTAGAATATCACTGAATTATCAAGTTATAGAAAATTATGGAAAATCTTCTTTCCTACTCTTTCAACCGGGAGTGCGGGCGGGGGAGGGGGGCGGAGATTTGAAGATAGATCGTTATAAAAGATAAGGAAAAGAAACACAAGGCAAAAGAATTTAATCAGATTTCTTGTTAGTAAAAAACAAATGGAATTAAACAAAGGTAACAAAAAGGTAACAAAAAAGTAACATAACAAAATGAAAGAAACAAAAAAATAACAACAGCACACAAACAAGAGAAACAGAATTTTAAAAAAAATGTGAGCTTCAATAACTAGCCCGATGTCAAGGTTATCATAGGAGTAACAGCTTTTCATACTACGCCTGAAATATTATTAACGTAGTGTAGGTGAGTATTTATAGGCCGGTTTAGCTCAGTCGTTAGAGCTTCTGCCCTGGAATCAAAAAAGTTCCTGGTTTGATACCGGCCCTTCGCCAACTTACCGTATGAGTAGCACAGGGATTTGCGTAAAGTAAGGAGCTGATGGTAGGTTGGCGCTCTACTTCAATCTCTTGATCTAGGGCTATAATGGATAGACACCCTAATTGCTGTTGGATATTTTGGTATTTTGAGGAAAAGTGCGTCCGGTCTCCTGCCCAAAATTGCTACCCGGTGACTATTAAAATATGAACCCCAGCTGACGGTGGTTATGGTGAAAGAAAACCCAACTTAAGGCGTTAAATGTTATTTTAAGGGAGGGGGGCTTTCTCTTTTTGTCGTAATTTTTATATTAGTAGATCGCGTGATTACGAGAATCACACTGTTTATTTAATATAGCTCTGCGTAATTAAAAAACATAGATAAATAAATAAACAAGACATTAGACGAATTACGAAAATAAACAAGAATTACGACACACACTACACAATAAAGAATACGTATAGCAAACATTTCTATAAAAAGAATTACGATACAAATTACGATAAAATAAATAAGATTTAGCTGTATTATGAAAGGGACTACCCCTAATACCATAACATTTAACGCCCCAAGTTGGTTGTTATTTTCTTTCACGATTAGTAACACGTAGCTTGGAATCGTTATTTTAATAGTTACCGGCTTAGCAAATTCATGAGGAGGAGAACCGGACCACTTTCCTCATAACATTAACCGATATTTTTTATTAGGCCCAAGTCGGTAGAACATTCAGTTTCTGAGTGACACGAGCCCTACCTGTGTTCTATGAGAATTGCGATGCTAAGCGGCTACCGCTACTCAAGCCTTAAATGTCTCGAGAGTACTTACTTTTAACCCGACGCTTCAGAGAGAGATGGATGAGAGCGGAGAGTATGCTACAGCTGCTGAGATTTAGAGAGAGATTTTCAGGATTTCAATTATCTTTACCAGCACAACTAAAATTATAAATACTTTTCAGTACGGTTTCCTGGGTTCGATACGCTCTCAACCACTCAGTGCAATGCGACTGGTACAAGCTTGGAAGCTGAGCGGTAAAGAGGGAAGCTGATGGTAGGTTTGGCACTCCACAAAATAATCTCTCTATTTAGGCTAGTGAAAGGGATATACTCCTTGCTCTTGGGCTGTTTTTGTGCAAATGGCCAGCCGCTGACTCTGGTAATTTATCAACTGACTGGTAGGAATTAAACAAGGTCGCTAGTACGTATGTGGAGCAGAATAGTGGGGAGCGGGAACTCGGTAATCTGTAGTAATGAACTGTGAGTCTAGCTTCATCCATTTAACACCTCAAATGGGGTATCCTTCATTACGCACCCATTTGCCAATTGGTAGATGTGACACAAGGACGCCAGTTATGAAGCAATCCAGTAAGGATCAAAACTCATTTATTCAGTTGTAATGGATCTGTGGACTAAGCTTGCTAACCGATTAAACATCACTATGGGACGCCCAATGTAGAGAATTAGTTATCCAAGCTGTTTCGACATAGGTAGGATATGACAACAAGGCCACTGGCATAGGGCTTCCACGCCAGGTAGGTATGTATTACCCAATCCGACTGCAAAGGTACAGGATGTAACACTCATACTAAATTTCAATCATCATCTCATCATCATCATCATCAAAGGCGTGCCTACATAAGGACCACCCTCTCTCTCTCTCTTCCCTCACTCTCTTCCACTCTAAGTGCTAGTTAAAAAGGGAAATAGGCCCATCGCGTCAGGCTGATATGAATTTTAGGCCACCCCAATGACGTTTTTATAAGGAGGTGGTTGGCAAGTCTTATTCTTTTATTAATTATTATTATTATTATTATTATTATTATTATGAATGTCTATATTTAAATAATGTCCAGACGGGAGTATTTTGATGAAAAATTAATGTTTCTTTTTTTTTTTTTAAGAATTTTCGCCACAGTAAATACAGCTTCAGTTCGCTATTTTTCGAACATACCTCAACTTAGATAGAATGGGAGCAAAGAAGATTGTTATTGCCCCAAAATTCAAAGTGTGGAACGATTAGGATATTATATTTGAATGCTGATTTTCAAAACACGCATTGGGTTTTCTGTTAATGGAATGACCTTGTCCCCCGTACTTAACATTGGCGATGGTCTAGTCACTATTTATAGAAAAACACAGATTACTCTGGGCAGAACTCACCGGAAGTACTTAAGACGACGGACTCTACTCCTAATACTCACGTGACTTTAACTAATATATATTCACAATCCCGCTCTAAAGCAGGATACGACAACAAGGTCAATTTCTTAAGCGGATTTACAGGTTTGAATTCAGAGTTTCCTTCTCCTAGACTGTTGACTAGCCATGGTTACAGAGCCCAGTCTGCCCTGCTATTTACCCATAGCTGGAGGGAGAGTAGGATTCATACCTTTCCAAGGGTATTAGCGCTAAGTGAAATGCAATTACACGTCCAGGATTTGAACTCGGGCGCGAGTCCATTTCCATGACTTAACCATTACACCACGCCCCACTAATATAGCATTTTCCATGAAGACGAATGGTGTAACACAGTTTTTATATCCAAGTTTTGTTAATTGTTTAACCTGACGTACTAAATTAGCTTTGCAAATAAAATATGTCAGTAAGATAAAATAGAAAACATTGAAAAGCCTACTGCAAAAAATGTTGGGAATATTACGAACCTATTCCACATAGAAATACATAACTTTAATCACCGGTAAGCGCAGGTATTCATCTTCATATTTTCATGCGGGGTAACTTTAAACTCAAATCATCAAAGTAAACATGATTTACGACTTTTGAAGAGACGCGTGGTGCTCGTTTTAATTAACCAGGGAAACTAAAGCAAACTAGGGGCAGATAACTGATACTATACACAAAAATGGGATTCGCACAAAATAACTCTGACCGAGAATACTACTATCTGTGAGTTCTATAAATAACTGATTAAGAGTCCATATTTCAACAAAAAAAGGGTAATGTTTTTGTTTGTTTTGTTTTAGGCATATCAACCTCGTGGTCATTTAATGCCGAAAAAGTTTTGAATATAAATCAATTCTCTAATGATATCAATTTTTTTTTTTAAACAATTTTTCTATTAACCATAGATGGAACCTAAACAGTACTACAACTCCGGTAAGAGTGGACCAGGGGGCAATGGTAATGAAGGGGTGCTCCACATTCCCCAAACCCCACTGAACCTCACATCAGATAGATGTAACGCCATTCCAGGACATAGAAGACCCAGCACCACCTTCTAGCACTCATGATAAAAAAGGGTTGGGTTTTGCCATAAGGCAATTGAACAATCTATAGGTGCTAGGGCTTGACGTGACCAGCCGATTGATCGGAGAGCCTCTCCGACCGCCCGTCTGCCAAGTAAGGCCAAAGTGGAGTGTCATGTCATGAACTGTCCATCCACCGTTCTTCCTTAACATCCGGGTCGCCACCCAACAGGTGACCCATTGGGGGAAGTCTTACCGCAGAGCGCTGCATAAGAGTGCTTGTAATTCTACACCCCGGCCGACAGGGCTTAAAAAAATCGGTTATCTCACGATCATCCTGTAGGACTATTTGTGTGCAAGAAGCCTTGTTAGCGTCTTGCATCTTTTTCTATAACGTTTATATATAGAAAATAAGAATATATACTATAGAAGAGGCCAGCGAGAGAGAGCGACATATAATATAATAGGAGAGGTATAATACCTTACACTATGTAAGAGTATATAATAGATGATGAATAAGCTTAAGGCGTATCTCTCTTCACAAGGATCTGTTATGTATATCATTCAAAACAGCATGATCAAACATTAAAAGAGTTCCTATCGAACGTGAAATGCGTCTTTGGGGAAAGAAATAGAATAAACCTTAAGCGTGAGAGATAATATGAAAAATCCTAAGATACTCTTTTTCATCATCTCGATCGTTTCTTTACATTTGTTTAAATTTGTTTTTAAACATTCTTTCATAATCTTTTTAGTACTTATTTTTTTCCAATACAAAACCGCAGGTTGATTAACACTCCCTGTCCTTTCCTTACGCTCTCCGGGGGCGTTCTACCCGTATTTTCCTGTGCGTTCTAACCACTCCGGCCACTACTTTGTTTACACCTCGTCGAGCAATAATTCCTTTTTTGTTTTTTAAAGAATTACCGCTTAGATGAGGTTAAGGGCAAGTAGAATAGTTTCCATACAAGGACGACCTGGGATGACTGCGGGCCCTCAAAAATTGTTACACACTGAAGAACATAAAAAATAGAATAAGAATTATTACTTGCGGGCTTCATTGTTTCCTTGCCTTTTCTCTGCCGTTTCGCACCGGCTTTTCAACCAATTTTTCGCCTTTTGGGAGATTATTCTATCGTGTTCAATTTTATTTTTCTTCTGCTTGGTGTTGCGCTAACAACTTCATTAAAAACAACACCTTCACCAGAATAATCACATAACGTAATTAATAGTAATGGAGAGTTACTTCCCTATTTTATTCTTACCTCCCCTTTGTGGAATTCTTTTGACGTTTCTGAGAGTATATAACTCTCAGTAAAATGTAACGGTATTTAGTAGATATAAAGCTTTTCTTAAGCCTAATGTGTGGTGGTCGTTTAATTATACACGTAACCAACGTGTTTGTTTGCAAATTGGAAATCAAATTTAAACGGCCAATGAAATCTGAAACTGGGATAGCAAGAAGATCTGCGAGAAGTTAGAAGAAATCTATTTTTGGCCTTATCCAGAATAATTTTTCATATTGAATTAATACGCGAAACTTTACATCCTAACAAAATAGGGACAGGTTTGCTTCTTAGCTTCTATCAATTGTCACATTTTTAGGTGGTAAAAGAAAATGAAATTAAACGAATATTACTCTGATTTCTAGTGCATCCTAGGCACCTTCCCAAACTCTTGGAGGTCGGTTCAAGGGCACCAATTGTAATAGGTATGACCTTTATATGTTGAGTATTTCCACAGTATTATTTTTCAGCTCTCTGGCCGGTCCGAGTATTGTTTATCTTTATCGTTTTCTTTAATTTTTACTTAGTGACCCGCCGGGACATGTAATATCAATTTCCAAAGAGAGTGACATAGGCAATCAGTTTTTTTTAATTAACACCACGACTAACAGACAGGCGATCCATCTCTATGTCTGGGATTAGGGGATTCGTCGGTATCTCAAACTGCCGAGGATGTCTCATTCTCTTGGACGATTCCAGTTTGTGCATATTCCATATGAGTATAAGAAAGAATTTATTCTTGCAAAATTTCCAGAGGAATCTCTTACAGCATCTAACCTTGCCCCTTTATTATTATTTACTCCTTTTGAGTTTCAATCAGTGTAGCTGATGGTCTTTCACTGGAAGCAAGACAGCAAAGTCTCCTCAGGTCTCCAAGGATCTTCTTGGTATTCTATCAGAAAGGTTGCAACGAGCTGGATTGAGAGTTCTAAAAGCTTACTGAATCCAAACTTTCCAGCCCTTTTACTAAATCTTTGGGACTGTTCCATAGTCGCTAGCTCGATCGACTCACATATACAGGGTAACATTTCACTTTCGAATGGGAGTCCATATACTTTTTCAGTTCTCTGGCAAGGTCAGATAATTGGTCTTGTCAATTTTTTCATTTCCTTTAACTTCACCCGTGATCCGCTGGCACTGGCTGTCAAATAAAACGGCATCTGCAAAATAAAAACATTCCACCAGTTGGACAAGTTCTTTCCTTTTCATTTTTGTTAATCAACACAGGTCCTGGTCTTCTTGATGGGATAAAGGTGATCGTTTTAATTCAAAGTCCCAGAGAATTTTTTGTGCGTGCGCAGTTCCTCAGAACAGAATTCCTGGTTATGCAATATACCATTTTTGTTGTGTGGTCAAAATTTAATTTCTTGCATAAATTCCCAGTGGATCACCTTCCCAACCCAGTCGTGTCAAAGTTTTGTATTCTCGTTGTGCTAGTTTGCTACATTTCGCAGAGTATTGGTTTAACAGTCTCATCTCTATTACGCAAAGTCTACTTTACTATTCTGTTGGGTCTTATCAATTTTCGCTTTGATGTAGTTTGTCCTTATGGCATTATTTTGTGCAGCAATAAGTGATTCTGTTTCTCGTTTTGAGGTTCCCTTTCTTAACCATGTCCAAGTCTTTCCCATGTGGCGAGCGTACGATCTACTTTTTATGTCGCATATTGAAAGCGTCATTATGATATTATTATAATTTATGTATTATATTTATTATTATTATTGAATAGGAATAGTTTATTGAAATCATAATAATTTTTCATAAGTTAATCAATATCAGATAGGAAATACTTGAAGCCATAAAACTGGGACAAATTATTTGCATGAGATATGATTACTTGATATCAATACACATCTGTAAAAGAATAATGAATTAATTATTAAATACAATTAAGTTCTTGAAAATTATATATGTGCAAATTATTAATATTAGATAGTACCTTGAAACCATACAATTGTGAGCAATTCATTTATATAAATAGACTTACTTGATGCCATTTTACCTGTGTGAACGAAAATGAGAATTATCAACAATAAAAAGTAAACTTACTTGAAACCACATCTTGCATAGATCATATTGTATTCAGAATAATTCTTGAATTTATACTTGCTTAAAACCAATTATTAATCTATGTATGATAGAGATAAGGAGGTCTGTGATCTTGGTATAACAAGTACTGAGTTTTATAAGGCGAGAAATACAGTATACGCCTCCAAGTATGACTGCCGTAAAATGTAACAACCAAACCAACAACCGTAATAGAACGTGTTCATTTATCTGCTATGCGCTTGATTAAAACTACGAATGCAATAGACGTCACAAAGATCCATTGCAACAATTCAATATGTCCATTGCCTGAGTAGCCCCTGATTCTGAGGCTTCTCGTTTAATTCATTTAATTAGGGGGGGATTGAGTCAGATTGAGCGCAACATTTATGCCTCTGTTAAGATCATCCCTTGTGGGAGAGAGATAGCAATACATCGCAAACACACAACAAGCATAGATAAATATATCTACTACTTCACACACTAGGGTTATATACTATATATCTTAAATAAGTTTGTATATATATTATATATATATGGTGTGTTAGTGTTGTGTGTGGTGTGTGGTAATCTCAAAAGTAGGTTTTTTGTTTCACTTCCGCCTCACCACAATTCCCTCTTCAGTGTGTGGGGTGAGGAGGACATATTTCCATAAAATCTAACTGCTCTCTGTTTTCTATGGCAACACCATATGTATCAGTTATAATTTCCCCTCACTTGGGTTTTATTTAAATATCTGATTTGTAGTGATAGCAGCATCAAACACTTTATTATGCCATTAATTTCTTTTGGGCTACTCTTTTTTTTTCTTATTTTAGAAAATAAGCACTTCTATATATATTCACTAACATTAATGTGCAACTGCTCTTATTATTTTAAGTTGTTTCTTTTTTCTTTAAAAAAAAAAGCATCCTTGTAGAAAGAATAAGTAGGGTACTGATGAAGAATGAAATCCACGCGACGTTGATAATAAATGAATGTCAATATTTAAGAGCAGGAGAATTAACTTCAGGACTCAACAATACCAAACAGAGCTGAGCTCGTCATTGGTCATTCCCACTTTCTTTGTTTACATGCAATCCAAAGGATCCGTTAAGGCGGGGATTATTTCATTATCTTGCTTTGAATTAAACTACGATGCAATAAGACGTCACAACAGTGTCTTAGGGTGTTCAAAAAATTATCAAAATGAGACATTGTCTATTTTCTTTTTCAAAAATCTTTGGCTGGTATTTCTTTCATTGCTATGGTCTTTTGCTTGGTTACACTTTGTCAAAAATTAAATAGCCTTGAGCATCAATTTCTTAGAGAAGAATTTAGAAAAATTTCTTAATGTTGTCAGACATTCTTTCAATCTTGATTTGTGCTGTGGTTACACTTTGAGTAATGATCCTTCGATGGTTCAAAAATTATTACATGTAGCATCTCTATTACACTGTATAACAAAAAAAGTTTTATTTTCAATTGCTTATGTGAAATATATGGAAAATCATTATCATCATGTTGCGCTAGTCGTAACGGATATCATGACAATCTGTCTAAACCCTCCTATCATTCACATTCCCCTCGGGAAGTCGTTCACAGATCCAATGGCGTAACCGCTGTTCCTTGTGTGGTGTTATTTTTTCAACGTTTTGTTTAAGATCTTAACCATCAATCTTGTTCTGCCCTATCTAGCTTATTCTCTAAGATGTTTCGTTAAGGGTCAATCAGTGTAGCCAGTACAGTGGCACTGATACAAACAACGGGCTAGGAAAGATTCACTTTATATTAAAAAATAGAAATACCTTTTTTTTAAATATTTGTCTATTTTTAAGATGCAAGCTTAATAATTTATATATTTTGATTTTTAAAAAAAGGTTTACTTCATTTTGTTTTCATTACGAAGGTTTCGGTCGATGGTCCTTCGTATTCTTTCAGAATGTTTCTTGTCGTACCTGGAGCCTTCTGGTCGTAAAATCCGGGAGCCTTCACGAGATCTTGAACCAAACCCTTTATTAGTACATTTTCTTAAATCTTCAAATATGGTCTTTCTGTGATTTGGAGGATTAAATTTTAGATTGTAGAGAGAAGCATTTGTGGGCTGATTCATAAAAGTTATAATATTGCAGTGCTCTCTTCTATATTTTTCTTCGTTTTTGGTTTTGGTATTTTTTATTTAGATCCTAATGTAAATTTAATTCAGATCTATGTAAAAGAATGTAAACATTTGTCCATTTTACATAGAAAATAGGTTATTTTCAAAAGCTCATTTACAGAGCGCAACGTTTGAGGGAATCATCGCCACTTTTAAATTATTTTACAATATAAATATCTACAAAATAACATTTTCCTCTGTTACTGTGCAAATAGATTTGTCAGAGTGGATTTTGGGAATGAATGACAATAAAGGGTACTCCCACTCTTCCCTGAGTCCATAACTGGAGCCTCACCACCTGACACAATTTAGTGTCCCCAATTAAGAACATCCGAGAAAGGAGAAGGGGAATCCTACGGCTAACTCTGCAGCGGATACAGTCAGCGTATTATTGTTGGCCTGTTACTTAATTATAGCTCGTAATAATAATAAATAAAGGAGTGAATGATAATAATAATAATATAATATATTACATAATAATATGGACACACACTCTGCTCCAAAGAATTGAGAAAATGTGAAACATGAAGGTGAAGGTCGTACCAATTGTAATTGGTACTCGTGGAAACGGACCCCAAAAATCACTGGAAAAGAAATTTTGGTGAATTGGAAAATCAAAGTGAAGAATCAAGACCATCACGAGACAAATCTTCACTGTTAAGTCGGCATGTTCAGAGCGAAGTACACTGGGAGACCTGAGAATGACTTGCTGTCCTAGCCTCCAGTAACCGAGTCTAGGATCGGAAAAACTCCATAATAATAATAATACACATAATATATATATAATATATATTAATATAATAATAAAGCACATGTAAAATGACATGGGCAAGAAGTTGAAATCTCCAAGAGAAACTGAAATCTCTTTAATAGCAAGCATAAAGATCATTGCGATCACGACCAATTTATATCAAAAGCGACAATTGATAATACACAAGGAATAGCAGTTTAGATTATATGGAAGACACAGAAACAAAAATGTTCATCAACATGATCACTGAGAATTGTGTAAAAGATTTAAATTTGATCATACTAACAAATAGAATATGCAATTAAACGATAATCCGAACGGAATTAGCTAATCCCAGCAAGATGACCAAAAACCGCGGTGTAATTAAACAAGATAAAAAGAACTGGGCAGTCAAGGACCCAGGTAGAAGGCCACCAAGTAGTGGGAAGAAATCGCAGTGGGAATTGTGCAAGAAATTCAATTTTGACCTGCTATCCAAAATGTAATATGCACAAACCGGATCTGTCTTTAGGAATGAGATGCATAAGATTTTTCAGGGATATCTTTGGAAGATGATGATCACCTACCCCGGCCAGAAGACCATAAAAAGACCTAGTGTTAATTAACAAGAGACTTGTCATGTGAATGACGCTCGCACTGTGTTGGTTGCTGTTCAGTAGAGCAGTACCACTAGCCCAGGTGTGGAGATGAAACAGCAAGCAATTGCTAGACAAATGATGGTGAACAGGGTATATGACGACACGGATGCCAATGTTAACTTGGTGGACGTCGGTGCCGAAGCTCTCTTATGATTTAGCTAAGGCGTCCTTGGGAAGCGCAGAGACAGATTTCGCTTCACACAGTCCAGAATGCCGAAGATTTAATGGGTTCCAATTACAATTTCTTAATAGATTGTAGAATTTTATTATGTCTGGGGAATCAATTAAAGCGTCCTAAACCCTCCTTGTACCTAATCATGTGTATCAATTTTCTAAGAAACTGTTGAAGAGTTATTTAAGAGTTAGCCTGAAAATGGGGAAGGGAAGAAAAAAGAAAACACTGGACGCCATGAATACGATTTACTGCGTCCCTTTAACTTTTGTTAGTCAGTAACGCAAGACGCGTACCTATCGCATCTCTGCAATGGCTTATGCGGAAATAGACTGGAAGGATCAGAATCAAGAAGAATCGGAGTATATATGTTATATAAATGCCATTTGTACACCCGCTGCGTTTTTCCGCTAACGTCATAAACATGTTGCTACATTGTTATATCTTCAGTGGTAACAGTCCTNTTCTGAATTTTCCTAGGCTAGAGCGCCCAGCCTGCTTTACTATTTACCCATAATACCAAAAGGTATTTGATAAGTCCTCTAGACGGCACCCAGTGTCTGCACAGAGTTGATAAATGTAAGTTTATTAGTCCACAAGTCAACGTAATAGCGTGATAAAAGTCCGAACTCTTTTACTATGATGTCGCTGTCCAAGACGTTTGACTATAAGCCACAGGGAACCCCTCCTACTTACAAATTTTCAGTAGTATCTTTCCAGGGTGTATGCCTATGAGATTCCGTTACTACTACTGAGTAATATTTCCAGTAGTTTACTTGTTTTGAGATATACCATTTCTTATTTTTTCTTTCATCTCGATTTGCTTGCTGGTGTCTGCTTTTAAGATCCCAGATTATTAGGTCTATTTCTTCCTCTTCATATGAATTTATAACAACACTCAGGATGACTCTGCTCTTCAGCTTTTAGTGCAAACAGAAGAAAATTGAAAATAAAGTATCTTCCAAAAGTAAAGCTGACATCTAGATGTGTAAAACATAGACACCTAGACTAGAAAGCTGAATCTGCCGGCTAGAAAATCCTGATCCTGGTTTTTCGTTAGGGTCACAAAAGCTTATTAGACATCTACATGGTGTTCGGGATAAATTTGGCATACTTATATTTGGTTATTTTTCTCCGTAGGTTGGAGATATTGACGCACACTACGCAGCATTTAAAAGCTTGGACCCTTCTTTATTCATTTACGTGATGACAGATAGAATGGATGACTGGAACTCACCTGAATCATGGAAGAGATTTTTTTTAAATAGCAGAACAGATTGGGCTCTTTAAACTTGGTATGGCAACCGGTTTAGAAAAAGAAAAACTCTGAATTCAATCCAGTTAAACTCAGCTTAAAATTGGCCTTGTGTCACATCCTACTCGTGAGGAGGGGTTAGTAAATATATATAAAGCATAGATATCTTGAAAGCATTTGTTAGTAAGTGAATGTGATAATCAATTGTTAATGAATTTGATCCTTCCCGGATGCCCTTGAACCAGACTACGTCTAGATGAGTCAATATTTTTTTTTTTATCCACGACCTTATGGATTTTTAATTCTTATTTTTCTGAGGTATCCATTGCTTATTTCGTCTTTCATCACCATTGGCTTGCGGGTGTGGTCTTTTAAGGTGCGTGCCCAGGGTATGACGTAAACTAATGGTGAAATTCCAAACAGTGAAAAAAGCATTGGTTAATATATATATATATATATATATATATATATATATATATATATATATATATATATATTTCAACACATTGTTAATGAATTAGATCCTTTCTGGGCGACCTTATGCCAGACTAGTTATAAATGAGTCAATCTGTATATCTACTGTCGAATAGATTCTGCTTTTGAACATATTTTTTAATTAATCAAATGCATTATTGTTTTCCGTCTCTTATCTCTCTTGATAAATAAATTGATGGGATGATCAATTTTTTTTTGTTTCTCTCTATCAACTAATCTTAACTGTGCGTAATCTCTCCCTATCAAATTGGGCATGACACAGAACAAAAATAAAAAATAAAAATAAACGAATCAAACAATAGATTCCCTGGTGGAGTGCTTAATATCATCTTTTTATTTTATTTTATTTATTCATTTGTTTAATTAATTTTTTTTTTTTTGCATTTGATATTAATGAAAAAGATATCTATTCAATAGAAACTGAAGGTGAAATATTTTTTTTTTTTTGCTTTTTAAAAAAATTTATTTATTTAACTTTTAGTGAGTTTTTTAAAGCCTTTTGTTAATAGCGTTCTGCAATGAAGAAGTTAGCGATGGATATCTGGTTGTGTATTTAATCAAATTTGGTGACTATTTGTAGAGGAAAAATTATTGGATATAACAAACAGAACTGCAGAAACAGAAGGGTCATTAGAAAACAATCAGAAATTAAAATCATTTCCATTTCGAATTGTATTTTGCCGGGTTTGTTTTTTTGTTGGGGGGGGGGGTTATTTCGAGACGAGGGTTCAAGTGTATCAATAGACAGGCAGGAAATAATCAATAATTAATTTTGTGTATATACGTGAATCTTTGTAGAAGTTTATATGTGCCTGCGAGGGTGTATATGAATACACGTGTATGTGCGAGTGCGCGTATATGTGTACATATACGTGTGAACTGATATGTGCTTGTCTACATGTGTGTGAGTGTGCAAACGTTTATGTTGGTGTAAGTGGGTATGCGTCTATAAGTTAGTATGCGAGTATGCAGATATATATATATATATATATATATATATATATATATATATATATAATATATAATATATATATATTATATCCTAACAGTATATCGCTTCCAAGGTTTTCAAACACACACATACATATTGCAAATCGTGAGAAAATGACAGTTACCAAGTACACTTGAATTTATCTCTTTGCTAACCTAATATATATATATATATATATATATATATATATATATATATATAAATATATATATATATATATATATATATATATAAATAAATATCTTTAGAAAAAACAAACAAAAATATTTATTTCATAATGTCGGATTCACTTCCATTCCCTTTTCATATATATATATATATATATATATATATATATATATATATATATATATATATATATATATATGAAAAGGGAATGGAAGTGAATCCGACAGTATGAAATAATATATATATATATATATATATATATATATATATATATATATATACTAGCAAAGTACCCAGTCCATGACCGGACTAAAAAAATTAGGAACACTAGAGAGTGGGAGAGGAGAAAACGGCATAAGGGAGAAAATAAGAGGAATATGATTTATCAAATTAAAAAAAAATCACTGCGAATTTGTATAATAGAATGGTTGTTTATTCTAGGAATATTTATTATTATTTTTGTTTACATTTTTGTTTACACTTAAGATATTATTTCAAAACATGCATTCCTAAACTTTATTAAAGATTTAACGATAAACATAGCTAAGAATTAGTGTATTATAATATTCGTTTAGTTTACATTTTTGAAACAATTTAATTTTTTTTTAGCGAGCTTCCTTGCTCCTTGGTTGATTTCACCATTTTTGCCATATTAAAATGTAACAATAAAATGCTAAGAATTAAATACTTACAATTGTTCGTATTACAATTTCTTTTTTTCTTTTCTTTTTTCTAAAACTCTTTTGTACATACGAACAAATTAAATACTGATTAAAAATCGTTAAATTAAATTTTCGTTTTCGTTCATTATTATCATTATTTACTTCACTGTAAAAAATAATTCAACCGATAAAACCACAAACAAATTACATATCTAAAAGATTATTTGCTTTTCTTTCTAACCAAATAAATATTTCTAAGATTAGACCGGTGATGTGCGAGAAATTCTCAGCTGAAACGATTAGGGCGCAAATCTGTCTACTTTTTTTTCCAGCAGCTGATACAGGCAGCAGCCAGCAGAATTTTAAAAATATTAGCAGCAGCAACTATACCACGATTATCACAAATCATTTGATTTTTGTTTAATTAATTAATTATATCCCTTAATCAGTAAAAATCAATAACAGCATTTGGAGTGTTTCTTAGTTAGAAGGATATTAATGTGTATGCAAGATTTCGAATCTGAGTAACCGTCCGTTTTGGAGTTATACGTCGACAGTTACATACCAAAATTCCTTATATATATATATATATATATATATATATATATATATATATATATATATATTATTTAAGTTTTCGCGTATGCTTCTAAATTATTTAGTTAAAAATTGATTGTAAAATGAATGAATAGATGAAATAAAAATGAATGAAATGATGGGGATAAATGAAAAATCCTTTCCAAGGGACCCTTCTCAAAAGTATTAAAAACACTTTTTGAGAGTGATAGAAATTCAAACCCATTCTCAACAGATATTACAAAGGTAAGAGTCGAATTTTATCTTCTCTAAAAACTTATAGAATAATTATATTAACTTGATGCTTCAAAGGAGTCTAATAATAGATGAGGAAAACTTTCTATCAGGGACCCCACTCTCAAAAAGTGTTTTAATACTTTTGAGAGGGGTCCCTTGGAAAGGATTTTTCATTTATCCCCATCATTTCATTCATTTTTATTTCATCTATTCATTCATTTTACTATCAATTTTTAACTATATATATATATATATAGGTATATGTAAAAACAAAATTTCTTTTGCGATGAAACAAAGAAAATACAGTGCTCAATCACAGTTTGTAAGAGCTAATATTTTTATTTACTAAGTAAAGAGCTAATATTTTTATTTACTAAGTAAAGAACCACAACAAACACCATTGGATCTTGTTCCTCAACCTGATGATTGCTTTAGCATGAAACCGCGGTTGTTGATAATGAACATTGATCTATGAAAACATTGTAAAATAAATAAATATATATATATATATATATATATATATATATATATATATAGGTGTGTGTGTGTGTGTGTGTGTTGGAATCAGTAGGTGTATAAGCATGCGTAATGGTATGAGTATAAAATAGGAGGGATGGGTGTATGTATGTGCATGTATGCATGCCTGTATACGTAGTATGTACTTGGACAGTAAAGTTATATATATATATATATATATATATATATATATATATATATGCATGTATCAATCTGCGTGCATGTATGCATTTGGGTGCATGTATAGGAATGTGAGCTTTTATAGATGTGTGGGCATATATCTGTGTATATGTATGTGTGTGCCTGTGATTGTATGCATGTATATATAAGAGTAAGATTAGCATATGTGTGTATATATGTTTGCGCGCATATGTATAAATTTACCTGTGTGCATGGGTGAATGAATGTGCACGTATACATGAGACGATATAAATGCATGTATGTTCCTACTTCTATGTGTATGCTTGGGTGTATATGCTCGCATCTGTGAGCGAGCGGGTATGGGTGTGCATTTGTGTAGCTTTGTGTTTGTATACGGGTATATATGTATCAGTAAGTGTATAAGATTATGTGCATATGTACGTATGTGTGTATGTGTGCATATGCATGTTTAATTATATATATATATATATATATATATGTATACATATATATATACATACATATATATATATACATATATACATACATACATACATACACACACACACACATATATATATATATATATATGGAGAATAAGTGTTTAATTGGAGTCGTACCTAATTTTGAAAATTAATTAATTAATAATGAATTAGGCGGGAATACCTATTAAATGTATGGCTAAACAAATCGAGAAAAATCAATCTCTGTATGTACATTTCGGCCTATTAGGCCTCATCAGCAGAGCTATAGATCGGAAGACCGCCCTGTGCGTGATTTGAAACCGGACTGCCAAGCTGACAGGCCGATCCCATAACCCCAACACCAAACGAACTTCTTAGATTTTATGATTTGTTTAGAGTAGGTTAACATTCCTCTTCTAGTGACTTTTATTACACGACGATGTGGTAAGTTGTAAACAAGGTTTGTTTAGAATGGCTTTTTGCCGATAATTTTTTGGAGAATAAGTGTTTAATTGGAGTCGTACCTAATTTTGAAAATTAATTAATTAATAATGAATTAGGCGGGAATACCTATTAAATGTATGGCTAAACAAATCGAGAAAAATCAATCTCTGTATGTACATTTCGGCCTATTAGGCCTCATCAGCAGAGCTATAGATCGGAAGACCGCCCTGTGCGTGATTTGAAACCGGACTGCCAAGCTGACAGGCCGATCCCATAACCCCAACACCAAACGAACTTATATAAACAAAAGTGATGAAACAGGAATATTTCTTTTATGTTATTTAAACTTATCCAAACCAACTTCAAGATAGAACTGGACCCTTCTATCGGTAAACAACGTTGATGATTTTCGATCAATCTAGTATGAATTATTCGTGCAGTTCTCTCTGGACACAGCTTAGTTCTGCGAAGAAAAAAAATCGAAATAAATTCAAGAGCCAAGTTCCTGAATGACAGAATATAAGGAAAAAAAATGAAAACAGACGAATACAACGAAATTCCGACAGTGAAAAGCAAACATCAAATAAAAAAGAAAAAAGAAAAACGAATGAACTCCATCGTATCAAAATTGCAAAACAGAAAACTACGGTGGAAGCCCACACCGAAGACAAAACAACAAAACCTAAAATAATGTGAAAAAAACAAACTACAAATGAGCATAAACAACCACACCTAAAAAGGCGAACGAAGGAAGGATAAGAAGGAAGAAATCGGCTCACACCAAACAACACACAAATGCATCTAACGAGAAAAAAGGTGAACCCAAAATACAAATCAACCGATGTTTCAACTGAAACACTAACGCCAGATCTGCTAATAATCAAATATATATTTACCAACCCCTCCGCACCAGCGGGATGTCAATTTCTTAAGCAGATTTCTATCAGACCATTATACAATTAAAGCGGGTATTATTTATTACCAAAATCAGCAGCAATAATACTCAGTAATCATAAATATATTTAGCAGTCCAAATAGAAGTACACGTTTATACAAAATTATCTATATATGTTTACCAACCCCTCCACACGAGCAGGATTCAACACAAGTTCAATTTCTTAAGCGGATTTTAACACGTTTGAATTCAGAGTGTTCCTTCTCCTACACTGGATACCTAGCCATGGTTACAGAGCCCAATACTCCCTACTATTTGCTCATAGCTGGAGGGAGAGTATTTTGATTCATACCTTTTCCAAGGGTATTAGCGCTATGGGAAACAGCTTCGTCCAGGATTTGAACTCGGGTAGAGGAGTCCATTTCTTACAACTGTAACCATTACACCACGCACCTCCAACTTACTAATAATCACAGTGGCCATTCCCGTCGTAAACCCTTGGCAGCAGCTCCCGCACGTGTCATTTGTGTACACTGAAAACGGATATGTTTTAATTGAATGAGTTCTGAGGTAAATAGATAGGAAACTTTTCAATATCCCATCATACAGGTAAAAGATATAAAGAAAAAAAATTGTACAGGGGTAGGGGAAATTTGATAAGCAAGAACTTAAATACCCTCAAACCCCAATTAATATCTACAGCTACTAAAAAACAAGAAACTGGCTAACCAAGACAATTGGGAGAGCGGATATAAAACCGCGCGATAAGATGTCAACATCTTGGTTCGAAGGACCCCTGCGTCTGCCGATATCTGCTTAACTAATTTAATTTCTGTTCCTTTCACACGACCTTCTATTGGCGGGTTTTGTCGGGTTCATTTAAAGGTTATTATCTGTCAATCATATCTATAACGCCTAGCGATAACCTTCCATTTACCCCCCCCTCTGTTTTGAATCTTCAACGAACTTCAATTCAAAAATCTAACTACACCTAATATATAATTCTTAGGCTACGGACGAACTATATAACAGACTGAGAGACAGTATTTTGGCTTTCAGATCATGAACCAACCCTTGTGAACCTGCTGCCTGAGAAAAATCCCTCGCCCAATTTCCAAAATATAGATCCAGCCTTCCAAACATAGAAATGGCAAAAAAAAAAGAATATAAAAAAAACACAAAGAAACGACATTTACCACTCGACAACCTAATAAAAAAAAATAACGTGAAGCTCTAAAGTTACTCTCAACTAGAGAAAACCTAATCTTAACAAAAACAGATAAGAGCGGAGCAAAAGTAATCTGAAGTATCGATGAATATCTCAAAGAAGCCAACAACAAAATAAATAACGAGGCATTCTACCATGAATTTCCAACCAACCCTTTCGAAGATCATCAGAACATTATTATAAATTCATTAAATGATATGGTCGGAAAAATCTAATCACTAAAGAAACATCAGAGATACTATAACCCATCAACACAAAACCTGCTCGCTTCTACGTTGAAAGATAGTAATAATAAAAATAACATTGAAATAGATCACTAAGTAGGCATTGTGATACTATGATTAAAGTCGAACATGGCCAGAATAAATAAATAAATAAATGAATAAGAAAGAGAATAGGTTAAAGCCAGGCATAAGTAAAAGGGGTGGTTGGTTGACCTTTTTACGAATCCAAAGATTAGGCCGTAAAGTTTAAGAGACTTGTACGACCACCATGAAGTTAGGCCACTTAGTGATAATATCTTATGCACCCAGGTATTAAAAGCAAAAGGGATTTTTATGAGAAAATCTCTTTTTTTTAAATTAATGGTCGACGTATTGAAGACGTAGTATCTGGAAAAAGATTTAATTACTTTAATTTTAAGGGTTAATGACGACTAGAAGTCGGCGATTCGATTTAAGTACTGGCCATCTGTGTGGTCCGGAGAAGATGGGTGGGGAAGGAGAATTTGACATAAATACAGCTAAACTCCAGCACTGAGGCAGTTAGAACCCGAGCCGTTGAGGTGTTCAGGTCGCAGGTAGAGATAGCCAGCAGTTAGAACCCGGGCCCTAGATGTGTTAACGTCGGTAGCAGTAGTTAGCCCCGAATCCACAACGAGAGAGGTAGCGAGTAGCAGCCAGTTGGATAGACAGCGAAGTCTCACACACCCCTTCTTTCATCCGCGTCTTTTTTACAAACACTTGTAGTTGTTTTATCCTTGAGCCTGTTTCTGACTCGTGCAAATATGGCCAGCGCAGAGTGTTACAACGTTTGGGGTTCTAGACATCGTGCATTGAAGGTGCAGAGCGCAGAACAGGTAGTCTCACACATGAGCCTATTCTAGTAGTGACTACACCAAGCGGAGATTTAAGAGGTTTGCATTCAGAGTTTTTCTTCTCCTAGTCTGGTTGCCTAACGAAGGTTAAAGGGCCCAGTCTGCCTTACTATTTACCCATAGCTGAATGGAAAATAATTGGATTCCCAAGGGTAATATTTCATACCTTTCCCAACGGTAATGCTTCGTTAGCAAACGTCTGCCAGTCAAAAGTAATACTAATATTTCGTCAGCAAACGCCTGCCACTAGTACCGTCGAATGCTAATTTTACGCTTCCCCGTGCCCCAATGATTGCGATTGTATGTCTATGTTTGTATATGGGTAAAGAATTCAAAGGTCTGACATTTATTTTTTCATTAACTTAAATTATCAAAGTAATTAAACGAATAAAAATTAATAAAGCCAAACATTGATAATAACACCAGCGATCATATCATAAACATTTGTTAATTAATTAACAGAATTCGCTTAAATACCACTGTAGAGGATTATCTTTTTTCTGCCGGAAAAGTTATCTTCTCGCTGCGTTGCTGTTTGTTCCCACTAGGGGACCTCTAGTATTTAAGCGCGTTCTTTCAAACGCTGCTTCCTCTTTTAGCTGGATCTTCTCAAGAACTGCTATGGGCTAGAGTCTATCTACCACCCTTCTCGGTGGGGCTTTTGCCCCCCACCCCCACATTACTGTAAGTCCCTTATACAGCATAGACTATCCTTTAGTTCCATGTCTGTAACATTTATATGTTAGGTACATTTGGGTATCTTGTTTATACCTAAATATTGTATATGTATTTACATGTTCTATTCTTCTGTACATTATGTATCTTATCGTTTCCATGTGCTGTTATATATATATTAAATGTTTTGTCTCACAACGTGTCCGAATTGTATGTTCACTAATTAACTTTCAATCTTACACAACCTTCAGCATCCTCCATTCATTGTGAAGTCACTTCGTATTTACCACATTCATATTATAATTAATTGCAAATCCTATGAATACCGGCATTATCAGTACTCTCAGGTCCGCCCAAGTGGTAATCCTTGTTAGAGTCCAATATATCGTTGAAATATCTATTCAAAAAATCATTCGTATTTGATAGGTACATTTGATGCTGGTCCACCTGAGTGGTAGTCCTTGTTAGAGTCCAATATATTGTTGAAATATCTATTCAAGAAATCATTCGTATTTGATAGGTACATTTGATGCTGGTCCACCCGTGTGGTAATCCTTGTTAGAGTCCAATATATCGTTGAAATATCTATTCAAAAAATCATTCGTATTTGATAGGTACATTTGATGCTGGTCCACCTGAGTGGTAGTCCTTGTTAGAGTCCAATATATTGTTGAAATATCTATTCAAAAAATCATTCGCATTTGATAGGTACATTTGATGCTGTATGGGCAAGTCCTCGTGTCGTATTGGTTAGCATGCTGTACTGCGACATCGTAGTATGCGGGTTCAAACTCCAATTGAGCTATCAAGTTCAGTTACATAGCAATATTATTCCCTTGAAAGATGTATGAACGCCCTATACGAGAAAAAGGGGGGTAATTTCGTGTCGTGGAATTTTCGTGGAAGGAATTGGTAGGGTGATATTCAAAGAGGTGGAATTTACATGGAACCGGGCACAACAACACATAGAATTCTTGTGTAGAACTCAACCTAGTTTTTCTCCACGTGTTTCATTAGAGTCGATTGTTGTATACTCTTCTTTACTTCTATTATTCTTCTGCTCATCTTTGGTATCTTACGTTCTTCTTCCAGCGTCTGGACCTAGTCTTGGGGACTTCGTGTCTGGTGGTTGGTCGCCCTTAATTCATTTCTTCTTCTAGATCAGTCTTGTTACCAAGACATTCATTAACCACAAAACCATATTATTTATGTAAGCTTTTATTTACTTAACTAAACATCTCATGTAACTAAACATAACGCGCGTGTGCAGTGAGCTTCAGCTAAGGCAGAAAGACCTTATCTGACTGACGTCCAAGCTGAAACTGAGAGCCAACCAGGTCCCACGTGACTTCACGTCTTTCGCGGGCTTTCTGTAATATTCCATGGAAAGTCCCGCCCCTGATATGAAAAGGGGCCATCCCTTCAGAAATACAGGGGGTTGACATAAATCTATGCATAGATTATGTAACAGGATGTTGACCTGTTTTCATTTGGTTTTAAGGTATATTCTCTCAGAGTTACCAACATTTTAAACGTTGGTACATTCAGATATAGTTCTACCCTATATAATCTTGCGAAGAACAACAGTTTCAATATTTTACTAGTTTTAAATGTTCCTACTAAAGATATTTTAATTAGCACAACATAGCAAAAGGTTTCGCGTTGGGTGTGCACTTCCAACTTTGAAGATTGAAATTTTCGGAAGTATCACATATCAGATATAGTGCCAGAATAAAGTAGTGCTGTAATGAGTTTATATTCCATCAAACAAATAAACCAAACCAAACCAAACCAAACATACATACATAAATTGTTGAATTTGATAAAACTTTGTATATATATATATATATATATATATTATATATATATATATATGTATGTGTGTGTGGGGGGGGAAGAAAAGGAAGTGAATCCGACGGTATGTAGTATATTAAGAAAGATTGAAAAAACACAGGTTTAAATGAGTTAAGTGGTGAGTTTATTGGCCGACACTGCAGTGTTTCGATCAATTAATTAGATCATCTTCAGGGCATTTGTTGGTATATGGAAGGTAATAAGATTTTTTTTTATCACAGAATAACGAGAAAAGCGAGTGATAGTCCTTGTTTATCAGTCTGTTTAAAATTGAAGTTTGAAAAAAGAACGCTGAAAAATAGACGGTTTGGGATATGACGTCAAATAATCTCTTTTACGGTGTGAGTATGGGACTGTGTAAGTGTGTGTATCGAAAAAAAAGCAAAGGTAAAAAAAAAATTCTTATTACCTACCATATAACAACAAATGCTCTGAAGATGATCTAATTAATAGATCGAAACACTGCAGCGTCGGCCAATAAACTCACCACTTAATTCATTTCAAACTGTGTTTTTTCAATCTTTCTTAATATACTATATATATATATATATATATATATATATATATATATATAATTGATAATTTTTGAATCATATTACCACGACCAGACAACTCGGCAAACACCATTTGCGACATCCGGAGCACTGGTAATATGATTCAAAAATTATCAATTATATATATAATTCCTCTATCAAAAATCAAAAATTCAATATATACCCTTTGCCCATTAGGTTTCGTTCTGTGGATGCAGGCCCCGAATTGGGAAGTCGTTGTCCTAGAGGTGCCCTTGCCCTCTGTAATCCTTCGTTAGGATACATGGCAATATAGGTTAAGTGACTGCGCATTTGAATTAATGTTGCCATTGACTAGATGATTTGGCATTCTCCGTTTGTGGCATGGGCTGGTGGCCCAGTGGGTTAAGTCCTCGCTCTTCCCGCTGTGTTCCACTGGTTCAATCTCTAGTGGCGGAGATTGTGGTATGCACTGCTGATGAGACCAAAGGAGGTCGAAACAGCTGTCCAGTGCTCCGGATGTCGCAAATGGTGTTTGCCGAGTTTTCTGGTCGTGGTAATATGATTCAAAAATTATCAATTATATATATAATTCCTCTATCAAAAATTCAATATATTTATATATATATATATATATATATATAATCTTCTATGTTATTAGTTACGTTTTAATGCTGCTGTTTTTTTTAATCTTAAAAAATAAAGATGCTTTCTGTACTAAAGGTTTAAAACATTTTTAGTTGGCATGTTAGTGTATCATGATTTGAGATCAAAGCTTACCATAATATCATTTTTTCATGGTGATGTTTTTTTTATCTATTTTGTTAACTAACTCTCCAGACGGCAAGCCTTGATATCAAATGATTATACATAAACATGCCACCAAAAACAATAAGACAAATGTCTTAAACTTCTAAAAAAAAGAACATTAAAAAAAACAAAAAAAAACTTACATCTAGCAATTAAAAAGATTCTATCTATATATAACACACGCACATGAACACACACAAGCACACACAGAAATATATATATATATATATATTATATATATATATATATATATATATATATAATATATAATGAGATTAACAGAAGTGATAAGACAAATCTGAATACTTCTTTGTATCTATTGTTAATGTTCTCATATAGTTTCGACTTTAGGTCATCGTCAGTATAAAATTTGAATTTTCATAAATATTTTACAATAGTTTTTATAAGAGTTAATATATATATATATATATATATATATATATATATATATTGGAGGATATTTATTTAGCCTTACATTTGAACATATATGCCCGCCTAAATTCATTAATTATTAACTAATGAATTTTCAAAATTAGGTATGACTTCAATTAAGCACATATCCTCTAAAAATTGTCGGCTAAAGGCCATATCAAATAAACACATCGTTTATTTACGTACTCTCGTGTATATATATATATATATATATATATATATATATATATATATATAAAAGTGTAGATAAAAGGATATGAAAACGCACAATGCTGTTAAAATGAAAATATTTTATATCATATTCATAGCTAATATTGAACAATATTTCGATTTATAAAAATCATCTTCAGAGCTTTTAATCCGGACTCGTCGAGAGAGAAGCAGAAAATAATTTAAATTCAAAACGAAAAACATTCATGTTCCAAAAAGAATGCAAGTCATGCGATATATATATATATATATATATATATATATATATATATATATTTATATTTATATTTATATTTATATAACCTAGAAATAAATAAACAGCCCCTTTGTGACTATACGGCTTGCGTATGTTGTTTCTGACCTAACACAAATAATTGTTCATGATAAGGCACAAAACTGAAAACTGATGAACACATGTTTATGTGATGAAATATTTATTATAAATTGTTGATTGTTTCATCTTATGAATGATATACTCATAAACATAGATTGTCGATGGTTTTCCATTTACAAACTCCTCTCAAAAGAAGAAAAATTATTTTAAGCTTAAGCTCTTATTGTTGTATAAAACTTATAAAATCATCCAGGATATTCATTAATATCAATTTCTCTACTTTTGAATTAAGTAATGTTACATTTTTAAAAGTTGAATAATAGATTGGCTGAATCTTTTATTTGGCATATAGTGTAGTTAAAAGATTTAAAATTGTTTTCCTATAAATGGAAACTATTGGTGTTGAATAATTGTCATTAAACTTAAGGTCACTCGAAAGCTTGGTTTTCATTGGACGAGTTAGGTGACTAAAATTCTAAAAATTAGAAGACAGATTTTAGCTGAAGATCAGTTAGTCTGGAGTGATTTAAAGCTCCACATTGATTTCCATCTCTGTTCTGACTACACATATATAAACTATATATATATATATATATATTATATATATATATATATATATATATATATATATATATATATATAATAAACTTAAGTACTTTTCCAAACTGTCACTTATATTGTTTAATTATTCTCTTAGTATTAGTCGTAAACACCTTCTTCTAACTGAAACTCAAACCTTTTTTATGAGGTTATTCTCTGTACTCTCGTTTATAATTGTAATCAGCTTGAAATTGGCCTTGTGTCACATCCTATCCATGGTGGGGAGATTAGGTGATTACATATTTCTAAATAATTCATATCAACATTTACACCGAGTAAAAATCGAAGTCCCGAGTAATGATCTACTAAACTAACACATTATCGATTACATCATGCCTTATAACTCATTATGTATTCTTTAACTAAACTTAGCATAGTTTGGCGCAAGGCCAGATGCATGGAGCATTCCGTTAGAATCATTTACATGTGTAGTTATTGACTAAGCTTAGATCTGAGTTTGAAAGCCGTGCAAAAGGCTGATGCATCCAGTTAGAATCGAACCCACTGACAATGATATGTTAGCCTAGATTATTAACCATTACATCATACATGTTACCATCCCACTCTCATGAGCTATCATTTACTAAGCTTATCGTGTTTGGCATAAGGCCATGAGCTTTTCTTATATACCCATTTTGTATCGGGTATATAAATGGCGCGCGCGCAAGAGAGAGAGAGAGAGAGAGAGAGAGAGAGAGAGAGAGAGAGAGAGAGAGAGAGAGAGAGAGAGAGAGAGAGAGAGAGAGAGATTTTCTTAAGTGAGTCTGTTTGTCGACCGGCAATCCTGCTTTGGGTTAGTTTCTTCCACTGGTCGTGCTCATTTCTTTGTTTTTTATTAATGAAGCAAGACTTCGTTTAGTTTTCAAAGACGTCTTTATTAAAACCTAAACCTATAAGAGTTTTAACCGCGCGCTGAGATGACATACTTAGGAACAGATGCCCCTTTCGAATCATGGCTAAAATCTAACATTCTAGTTCCAGTCTCACGCCTGCTTTCAGCCAATGAGAAATCAGCGGCTAGGTCAGCGAAAGGTGAACTGCTGTCAATCACCTTTACAATCCATTCATTATACCGTTATTTAAATCTTACTAAACCTTAGTCATAATTCGTAGGCAACCCACGAATTATGTAACACTTTCAGTGAGAATCGTTTTAATGTTTAGCTATTGACTTTACTTTGCTAAATACTCAGGCGTGAGGCACCCAGTGGAAATCGAACTCTCGAGTAATTATCTGCTAACATAGCTCATTAACTATTCTATCCGCCCTGTCGGCTGGGGTGTTAGAATGCACCGACTGCACCTCTGCAGAGGGGTAAGACTCCCCCAATGGGGCCACCTGTTGGCCGTGGGTGGCGACCCGTGATGCTTAAGGATAGAGCCCAGGTGGATGAGCAGTTCATGACATGCCATACTCCACTTTGGCCCTATCTTGGGCTAGACGGGCGGTCGGAGAGGCCCCTCCGATCAATCGGCTGGTCACGTCAAGCCTAGCACCTATATGATTTCCCAACCCTATTGCCCTTATGGCAAGCCCCAACCCCTTTTTATCATATGAGTGCTAGAAGGCGGTGGCTGCGGGTCTACATGTCCTGGAATGACGTTAAAACTCTATCTGATGGTGAGGTTCCAGTTTTGGAGGTTTGGGGAATGTGGAGCACCCCTTCATCACCATTGCTCCCTGGTCCACTCTGACCCGGAGTGGTAGTACCTGTTAGGGTCCCATCTATGGGTTAAATAGAAAAATGTATTTATAAAAAAATTGTATTATCCATTAAGAATTGATTTATTTCAAAACTTTATCGGCATTAAATGACCCACTGAGGTTGATATGCTGTAAAACAAAACAAACCAAACCAAAACTAACTATTCAATCATGCGTGGTGACACACGAAATACTGGGGGTGGGGGTATTTTCCAATAGTATTAGATTATAATTAATTTATAAAAATGTTTTACTTCCCACACAAATAAAGTAAGTAAGTAAAGTCGTCGGGGCGGCATAATGTCGGTATCAGCAATGCAGCGAGGGAGTCTATCCCCTTTTCACTAGCGCTAAACCAAGGATTTTATTTTAGCGTCTGAGGTGGAGCGCCACACCTACCATCAGCTCATTACTTTACCGCACAAATCCCTGTGCTACTCATACGCTGAGTTGGCGAGGGCCGAATTCTGCACAGAGTAATCTGTGTGTTCTTAAATAGTGGTTTAGAACCATCGCCACTGTTCAGGTACGGGGGAGATGGGTCATTTCATTATATCAGTAGGATAAACAAAAAGATTCTTAAATTTAAAATGTAAACTTTAAACTTGACGTAGAGCATTTAAGATCATTAGCGACTGTAGTCAAATCAATTGCTGACTTGAACTTTCTGCGAGGAAACACCAGAACAACTTAACCCCAACTTACATATTTGGGGTTACATATTTACGAAACCTACAGAATAGGATTTACCAACAAGATTCTGTAGAGAATATAACAAGTGTACCCATACACTGGCGACCAGGATTTTAACATACCTGGAGGAGGAAAAATCTGAATTTAATACTAAATTAATATATATATAAAGTAAAGTAAAGTCGACGGGGCGGCCTAAAGTCGCTATCAGCCAGTCAGCGAGGGAGTCTATCCCCTTTTCACTAGCGCTAAACCAAGGAGATTATTTTAGCGTCTGAGGTGAAGCGCCACACCTACCATCAGCTCCTTACTTTACCGCACAAATCCCTGTGCTACTCATACGCCGAGTTGGCGAGGGCCGATATCGAACTAAGAACCATGTGGTTTCTATCCGAACGCTCTACCGACTGAGCTAACCCGGCCATTTTCAAATGTTCCTAATCATATTTTGAATAAAAATCTTTAACAACACAATTTCGAAAAATTTTTGTTCCCATTTTTTAAAGTTCCATAACAATTGGCATTCCTAATTACGTTACCATGAAAACCTTGTTGATTATTCCGCAATATCTTCCGTAATTTCTTTTGCGAATTATTATCCGACGAAGGCCATACAAGTGAAACGTCATAAAAATACGTAAACACTCCCACCAAATTGATTTCATCGTCTAATTTTTCTTACAGTAAATCAAATGAAATAAATGCACTTTGTTGTAGTTCACTAAATTCTTTTATTGTTTTTATTGAACTTATCGTGGTATAAAGTGTACAAGAAATCGCCACTTTTATTTATTGACTTTCCGAAAATTGTGCAAAAGTCTGATGCATCCAGTTAGAATCGAACCCACTGACAATGATATGTTAGCCTAGATTATTAACCATTACATCATACGTGTTACCATCCCACTCTCATGAGCTATCATTTACTAAGCTTATCTTGTTTGGCATAAGGCCATGAGCTTTTCTTATAAACCCCTTTTGTATCGGGTATATAAATGGCGCAAGAGAGAGAGAGAGAGAGAAGAGAGAGAGAGAGAGAGAGAGAGAGAGAGAGAGAGAGAGAGAGAGAGGAGAGAGAGAGAGAGAGAGATTTCTTAAGTGGGTCTGTTTTGTCGACCGGCAATCCTGCTTTGGGTTAGTTTCTTCCACTGGTCGTGCTCATTTCTTTGTTTTTATTAATGAAGCAAGACTTCGTCTAGTTTTCAAAGACGTCTTTATTAAAACCTAAACCTAATTTTTCTTACAGTAAATCAAATTAAATAAATACACTTTGTTGTAGTTAAATAATTTTTTAAATTGTTTTTGTTGTACTTATCGTGGTATAAAGTGTACAAGAAATCACCACTTTTATTTATTGACTTTCCCAAAATCAGTACAGTTTTTGTTAGTGTTTTTGTGGAATTGATACTTTTGTTGTGAATGGTCATAGATATAAGTAAAATCAGAAAAAATACCCCTGTCCCTTCCCCAATGTATCAAAAATAAAATGTGAAAATAAGATACAGAAAAAGTTCGTGTATACGCAAGAGTAGTTTGTTTTGTTTTGTTTTACGGCATATCAACCTCAGTGGGTCATTTAATGCTGATAAAATTTTGAAATAATCACTTCTTAATGGATAATTCAATTTTTTTATAAATACATTTTTCTATTTAACCCATAGATGGGACCCTAACAGGTACTACCACTCCGGGTCAGAGTGGACCAGGGAGCAATGGTGATGAAGGGGTGCTCCACATTCCCCAAACCTCCAAAACTGGAACCTCACCATCAGAGTTTAACGTCATTCCCAGGACATGTAGACCCGCAGTCACCGCCTTCTAGCACCCATATGATAAAAATGGTTGGGGCTTGCCATAAGGGCAATAGGGTTAGGAAAATCATATAGGTGCTAGGGCTTGACGTGACCAGCCGATTGATCGGAGGGGGCCTCTCCGACCGCCCGTCTAGCCCAAGATAGGGCCAAAGTGGAGTATTACATGTCATGAACTGCTCATCCACCTGGGCTCTATCCTTAAGCATCACGGGTCGCCACCCATGGTCAACAGGTGGCCCCATTGGGGGAGTATTACCCCTCTGCAGAGGTGCAGTCGGTGCATTCTAAAGCCCCAGCCGACAGGGCGTGCAAGAGTAGTAGAACACCTCATAAAACATCACCAGGTAATAATTATGTCTATAAGCTCGACTTATATCCGAGTCATCCAGTGTACTTGTAATTTATGTAATTTGACCAAATCTTATTCGTAAAATCAACCTTTGCTCAAGTATCTATGATAAGTGTTTGAACCAATCGCAAATCTGTTTTTGTTACCTATCATTGCTGGGGTCTAATTAGGTTTATGAGCTCGACTTATATTCCAGTCATCCCGGCTACTTGGATTTTCCCATGTAATTTGAACTAATCTTATCCTCAAGATCGACTTATACTCAAGTATCTAGAGTAAGTGTTTGTACAAGTTGCAAATCTGTTTTTTATTGCCAAATATTGCTGGGGTCATTAAAAGCTTTGATTGGGGGGGGGGGGTATCAAAATTAAGTTATTAGTTTGGAAATTCTTGAAATTAGCAATGTTAATATAGAAGTCAACTACAGTTACATCGGAGTATTTGGAGATTGATAACGTGAAACTCTGTATCGTGAGATTTTATCGTGTTTTATATATATATATATATCATACACAGACACCGGGTTTCGACGTTTCATGTCTCATCAGTGTGGCTAGACACAGCAACTACCTCCGACCATGAGCGAAAACCGACTGATTTTTCATCAGCCCGCATTTTATATACATATATCTATATATACATATATTTATTCATATATATATATAATTATTTAATTATATAATATATAATATATATATATATATATATATATATATATATTTATATTTATATATTATATATATGGGAGTAAATATGGAAATTAAATCCGACAATATAAAGAAAATTTGAAAAAACAAGTGTTTCGAAAATGGGATGAATTTAATTATCGATGTTTAAAACATTTCGGTTACATTGAACCTTCATCAGGATGTCTCTTGGGGTGAAGAAAATGATGGATGTTTTAATATGTGACAGGAGATGAACATCTTTTTAGTTATGTAACTGTATTTGATCAGCGTTTTATTTTTGAAAGGCAAGTCGCGATCTACTCACGCGAAGATGTCATGACGCGTGACGCCACTCGAAGAAATGCAAAAGACGAGAAAAAGTATTAATGGACTGATTATTTTAAAGAGAACATAGGGAAACACAGTGGGAATGATAACTAAATAAATGATCAAATACAGTTACATAACTAAAAAGATGTTCATCTCCTGTCACATATAAAAACATCCATCATTTTCTTCACCCCAAGAGACATCCTGATGAAGGTTCAATGTAACCGAAATGTTTTAAACATCGATTATTAAATTCATCCCAATTTCGGAATACTTGTTTTTTTAAATTTCTTTATATATATATATATATATATATATATATATATATATATATATATATATATATATATATATATATATCCTTTTTTAGGCTCAGTCTATGGAAAAGACAAAAATTCGAGTTAGTTACAATTTTAACTGTTGGAAAAAACGAAAGAAACCGAAAATCGAAATAATAACGAATATACAAAAGTGCTCAATGCATACATAGAGCTAGTTTAGAAAACTGATAAATAGCACTCGGCTATTTAATCCAGGTTTCAACAACAATTCTTTCTCTTTCTCTTTCTCCCCCGCACCCTTCTCTCTTTATTTCTCTAATTCTCTCTGTCTCTCCCTCTCTCTGTGTGTGTGTGTCTCTCTCTCTCTCTCCACACACACACACACACACACACACACACACACAGAGACATATATATATATATATATATATATATATATATATATATTAATAAAAGTAATGGTAATTTGCTTGAAGCATTGTTAAGTATGTTATAAAATAATAAAATTCGAAGGCAATACAATGCGTAAAAAATAAAGACAAAAAGATGTTTATATGTCTAATCGATTTCAAAGCGAAGCTTTATCATCAGAGAGTTATTTCAAAAAATAAATCTCTGATGATAAAGCTTCGCTTTGAAATCGATTAGACATATAAACATCTTTTTGTCTTTATTTTTTACGCATTGTATTGCCTTCGAATTTTATTATTTTATATATATTAATAATGAATTAGGCGGAAATACCTATTAAATGTATGGCTAAACAAATCGAGAAAAATCAATCTCTGTATGTACATTTCGGCCTATTAGGCCTCATCAGCAGAGCTATAGATAGGAAGGCCGCCCTGTGCGTGATTTGAAACCGGACTGCCAAGCTGACAGGCCGATATCACAAGAGGAATATTAACCTACTCTAAACAAATCGTAAAATCTAGGAAGTGCGTTTGGTGTAGAGGTTGTGATATCGGCCTGTCAGCTTGGCAGTCCGGTTTCAAATCACGCACAGGGCGGCCTTCCTATCTATAGCTCTGCTGATGAGGCCTAATAGGCCGAAATGTACATACAGAGATTGATTTTTCTCGATTTGTTTAGCCATACATTTAATAGGTATTCCCGCCTAATTCATTATTAATTAATTAATTTTCAAAATTAGGTACGACTCCAATTAAGCACTTATTCTCCCAAAAATTATCGGCAAAAAGCCATTCTAAACAAACCATGTTTACATATATATATATATATATATATATTATATATATATATGTGTGTGTGTGTGTGTGTGTGTGTGTGAAATAAGAGGAAATTAATCCGACAGTGTGAATTTGATATATTGAAAAACAAATGATGTTTACAAATGCTTGGGATCATCAGGAGAGAATATTTATTTCATATATATATATATATATATATATATATATATATATATATATATATATATATATATATATAAGGTATTTAGATATACAAGGTATTTTATTATGGGAGCTGACGTTATGAAAGCAAAAAAGTTTTAACGTAGAAAGCTATAATGAAATATCATCCATCTGAATCCTTATATATATATATATATATATATATATATATAATATATATTATATATATATCATCCACATACACGTCTCATCAGTGTGGCTAGACACAGAAACTACCTCCAAACAGGAGCAAAACCTGACTGACTTTTCATTAGTCTGATTCGTTAATCCCTCGGTCATCGACAGCAACCATTAAAGAGCTGTGTTTTAACTGTTAAATACATCTGTGTATTATTTTACGATCACCCGAGAGACCAAGTCTGTAAACAACCGATGATCATTGCTTTATGTTGTGGGTGAAAGTCAATTAAAATCGGTCCTTGGGGGGCTTCTGTGAGCATATCTGCAACCCTCTGATTTCTCACTGAAAAAATACTCATCAGATGATAATTAGCGATTGTATACTGGAAGTTATCTTTCTAGCTTATAGTTTGTTGCATTAATTTATATTTAACATGATAATTAATCGGAAACCAGTTAATGGTAAATTTCTCTTTTTATAGAATTTTAACAATGAGCTAACACAATTACGTTACAATGTTCCGGTTTTTTTCCAAGTTCTGATACTAAGCAAACACGCATTCGGAATTCAGATCTTTGAGGTATAATTGGGAGTAACCTTTAATATTGGAAAGAATAAGATATATTTACGTAACAAAAACAAATAAAAGAAACAAACAAACAAAAAACAAATTTTCACTGTTTTCTGTCTGGAAGTTTATGAGAAAAAGAATTAAATTCCCTTGAGGTAATCGTTTGTTATTGTATCCGATCTACACTGTTCCTTGTTGTCGCAGAACAAGTGAGTTGTGATAAAAAAAAAACGACTGAATTAGACGACGCAAGAAAATACTAGTCAAAATTATTAACGGATCTTCAAATATCATCCACAAAAAAAACAAGCAGTACTTTTAGTTAACAAAAATAATTTAAAAAATCACCTACTAGCTTTCAATGTCCCAGCAGATAACGTTGTAAGAGTAAAGGTGATCTAAATATTTGATAAATACCTGGATCTTGCTAGAGGACTGTTGTTTTTTTTCCGATATAAGGTGTGTACCAGACGGCCACTTGTATTTATAGACTCGGCGATGAACATGTGACCAACCTATTGTCCAATCACTGGCAGTGCTCTGCTGCTGATATTATCATTTATACTGGCCTTTTCTGGTCATACTAGCATTACTACTTGGATCTCCTTGGACGACGGACCGAAGGATATTATATCACAGGACTTATTCACTTACCGAAGGATTCTATATCACAGGACTTATTCACTTATCGAAGGATTCTATATCACAGGACTTATTCCCTTACCAAAGGATTCTATAACTCGGGACTTGCTTACATATTTACTTTGGGTTCTTTGCAACTGGCCAAGGATGTGATATGTGATATTCATGGAGGCCATGAATATTACATAGATAATGCCTGGCATAAGAGACTCGGGGTCGTCTGTTGCCATGCACAGGCGAGCAACTTACCTAGTGCCTCAGAACTAATCAAGTACCTTGAAGAAAATGGGCATGACTGATTGAGGCACACATAAAAGCCGGCACAATTCATTCCTTAAAAAGAACGAGTGACAACCTGAATACATTTCCACTACTTGCAAAATCTAATACCAAAATCTAATCCATTTCTAAATGTTTGTTTCTGTAACGTAATGAACGCCTTAGAGAAAGTTTAAATTGAATTTTAAAAAAAAAATTAAATCTAATTTTGGGGAGAAAGAGAAAAAAGAAAGTTTTTAGGGGACATAGAGTCGTTAGCAATTTAGCGAATATAAATAGATAAAAGCGGAAGCTTCGAATTTTCTGTGCGAAGGGAACCGGAAACGGATATGTTTCCTACCCCACCCCCGATATTAGAGGGGAAGAAAGAGTGTGACTCGTAGTATTGAAGTCGTCAGAACAGGAGCGAACCACGAGGAGATGAAATCGGGTCTAAGTCAAGTTGACAGATAATCCCACGAGGTGCGGGATGTTAGAACGAAGTGGCCATATTGGAAAGAAAAAAAAATTAGTCATTCCTTCACTCTCTTACCTGATAACCTACGCTGGTGTGAGCGAATAATAAGCCATAGTGGCAGAATTTACAAACCGAAAAGTAATCTGTTCGCGTTTTGTTTTCCGATGTCTGTTTGCCTTCAACTTTTTGCCTTCCTACTATGCCCGAGTAATGGCATGGCATAAATGGTTTTAGTAGTGACTACACAACATTTCCAAACATAGGTATATTTTCAATATTCCAAAAAAAAAAAACTTGTTTAATCAATAATCATTTGTTAGAACATATGTATATGATCTCATTCATTCATTTGGTTTGGATTGATTTTTTTTTTTTTTAGCTTTAATGGAATATCAAGGTTTGTGAACTGTTTAATGCCAGAACCATCCTTGTAGAACAGTAGTAGTACTATTTAACCGATATCCAGGAATATGAAGGGTTTCATCCATTTCCCAAGGATATTAAACCGAAAGTGAATTTAATAGCTCGACTGGAGTTCGAACTCTGTTATTACAATGTTACAGATCAGGATGTTAGTCACTACGCTACGGGCACTCCGCCCCTAGTTATTATGGGTACTTGATGCCGAAATGTAATTTGTTTGTAAACGTCTCGTGAAAATCAAAACTATATTTTCAATATTTCATTTGATCTTTTAAAAATTGCACTTTTTATTTACCTATAATCCTTTCTTGCTATAGATTTGGATTCTTTTTTTAATGACACATCAACATTCGTGGATTATCTACTTCTAAAGCCATCCCTGGAGTAGAACAGTAGTGTTACTATCTAACCCATAAATTGTGGTATCAGCGGTTCATATATTTCCTTATGTATTTCAATGTGTTTCTCCGAAATTGAACGTAATAGCGCGACCGGAGTTCAAATTCGCTTATTACAATGTCGCAGTCCAACACGTTAGCCAATGCGCCACGGGGACATCCCTGCTAGAACATGTACGACAAAGCTAAAAATGGACAAAACTCATGGAATCATATATATATATATATATATATATATATATATATATATATATATATATATATAATCCAAAAATCCGGAGAAGAAATCTTCCTTACGACATAGGGTTATTTTTATTAAAAAATGTGTCGCAGTTTGCAGAGCTCAATGTGTACTCTTATTGTTTGTGTCACAGAGCAAATTTATAAGTAAAAATACAACAAAAGACTTATAATTTTTGCATTATAGTCTATTTCAGGAAGCTTAGACACAGTGTCTAATCTTATTATAATGGAGATTGTGTGTTTTTCTGTCTGTAACCGAAACTATATTACTAATTGAGTCACAATTAACAGTTATTTTCATCACATTCTTCATGATTTTATTTATATTTAATTTAAACTCAATTATTAATAAAATTGCTTCACCTTTTTATTAGTGTTGACCATATCTACATACTAATAACATGCTATTGTATTTATATATACAAAAAATACCGGTTTGCAGTGAGAACGGGAAGGCTAATTTGCATATTGATATTAAAATGTGATTTTATTAAATATGTGCTTAGTATTATTGATTTCTAACTGTTTGATTTTATTTTAATGAATATAAGCAAAAATCTCTCCAATGAATCTTAAATGAAATCCATTAACAAGAAAAATAAGTGTAATTTTATTCTTTATTTCCTAATTTAACTAAATAGTTAAATAAGTAAAATTCAGCAATGAAAGACGGCAGTGATGGAAGAGAAAGTTTCATTTCTATTTTTCTATTATACCCCACTCTGTTTCAAATCTTTTTATCTGCATTCTTATTAGACTTTCTAATTTAATACGATATTTCATTACATTAAAACTTAAATACTTGCACCCGGAGGGTGCATATCTTTGCTAGTAATAATAAAGATAAAGAATAAAGATAAGAACTAAGGGCTACTATAGGCTATTGGGGATTTAATAACGTTATATATGGAATTTCACTTTGTGTCTGCACTTGACTATCAGTTCATTACGTTTGTTCAGTAGTTTTCTGGATACTTATTTATATATACATAGGTATGGTTGTATTTTTATATATATGGATGGTTGAATAAAACATAACCACCTCCGATTTAGGCATACAGCATTTCTGAGGCCCCTATGTCTACCCTCAAAATAAAATGGAAATAATGTATTTTCTATATATAGCCTAATATAGAAATAGATGTACAGATGTGTGTACATATGTATATATGTATATGTACATGTGTGTATATATATATATATATATATATATATATATATATATATATCGGCTTTAATACCGATGGGAACAATTAACAGTTTAATTGTATCGTGTAGGTTTTTATTTGTCTTTGTTTTTTTGGCATCAAACAAATACTGCAACCAACAATCCTCGGAGGACGATCAGCGAAGTGATTGAAAGCGCTTTGCTAAAGATATGGGACATCTGGTTCACGATCCGGTTCCCGTTCTACACAAGACGACTAGAAGACTTGAACGTCTACAAATGAAAATCATAAATAAGAAATATTTCGTGATCTATAACAATTACGGCCTAAATAATTACTTGCTGCCAAAATGCACAATATATATATATATATATATATATATATATATATATATATATATATATATTCTGGGTGCTGCGATTTATGCTAAAATAGCAAGGTTCTCCTTAAAACTGATAGAGCTCTTTAGCAGCCTTTATGTATGCAGGTTAATACTCATATCAGTTAAAATCCCTTTCTTAAAGTATGTTATGCTGATAGCCCCATTGGTAAGTGTTCTGATTGACAAACAATCAGTCGAGTTTAGATTTCGGCCTTAAACAGCTTGCAATGTCTAAGCTGCGCTGAAGAGCTGTGTTACAGCGAAACACTACTGTATGTGAATATATATATATATATATATATATATATATATATATATATATATATCCGTTCGAAAATATATATAGTTCGAAAACGGCTCTCGCCAACTCAGTGGAGTAGCACAGGGATATATGCAGTAAAGTAAGGAGCTGATGGTAGGTGTAGCACTCCACCTCAGACGCAAAAACCCTCCTTGTTCTAGCGCGAGTGAAAAGGGGATTGACTCCCTCGCTGATAGGCTGATACCGACTTTAGGCCACCCCGACGACTTTACACACACACACACATATATATATATATATATATGTGT
The DNA here is from genome assembly GCA_023376005.1 of Doryteuthis pealeii. Classification (NCBI taxonomy): domain Eukaryota; kingdom Metazoa; phylum Mollusca; class Cephalopoda; order Myopsida; family Loliginidae; genus Doryteuthis; species Doryteuthis pealeii. The sequence continues at coordinate 124,859,233 of CM042141.1, forward strand.
GTGTGTGTGTGTGTGTGTGTGTGTGTGTGTAAAAGTATCGAGATTTTTGTACTTTTTGACACACCTTGTATTCTGAAAAAAATAACGTTCCATTCATTAATTTTTTCAGAATACATGGTGTGTCAAAAAAGTACCAAGTGTAAAGCTGTATTTACCGAGATAGAAATGAAGAATGAACGGAGCGTTTTTTCCAGAATACAAGGTGTGTTAAAAGTACAAACAAGTTCTATACTTTTTCTATACACTTATATATATATATATATATATATATATAAAAAATTTCGGTTCAGCCTTTTTAGGATATATAATTCAAATTTTATTCACTAAATCTCACTTTAAAATTTGAGATTTAGCGTTATAGCCGATTTATACTTGGCGACTGACTGTGGCTGTGTGGGTAAGAATTTGGCGAGCGTAAGTTCGTTCGGGTCTCGAACCCGGCCAGAGGCTGCTAAACTATAACTATAAATAACATATAGTGTCTATAGTTACTATATATTATATATATATATATATATATATATATATATATATATATATATATGTGTGTGTTTTCTGGGGATATTTATACGGTGAAGCATTGAATGAGCTGAACAGAATCTACACTTCTTTGGGCTGTTCTTAATGGGGACAATAAATCGATATTTTCAAACGAGTCCCGCAATTCAGTGACAGCTATCACGAAGCCTTTCAAAGAGAATATGGAGTTTGTTATTGACTTTCATATAAACATTCATAATAAACAACAAAGATACACACAGAGAGATTATCGCGCAACTTGAAAACATAAAAGCAAAGTGTTCAATAAGTCAATCAGTGACGAATCAAAAGACGACTCAACAATCTAACATCTCTTTCAGGACATCATTAAAACTCTCGCTCAGCTCAGGGACGTCGTCGTCGTCGTCGTCGTCGTCGTTGAAAGTCGGAACCCTTTCCAATTAGAGCCGCGTCATATGAATTAAAAACTTTTATCCCTTCAGTGATTGGTAAGCAGAGATAATCAGATGTCCGAGTCCCCTTTTCATCTTTGCCTCTGGGTTCTTTTCACGGGGTGGGGACACAGATTATGTCCCTGTTTAAATCATCCTTAGTAACCAATAAAACACGGACACACACACACACACACACACTGACACTCATAAAGATTTGGACACACAGCTCTCAAAAGGACGACCTAACACATAATTTCCAACTTATCATCACAGGAATGTCCCACTTGACACATAACATAGTGGATAAAAGCCCCTGCTTGAAGAGGATCTAGTTATTTGATGGATGGCAGTTCAATCCCTCGGTCGGGTAGTTATTGGCTAAGCTTAGCTTAATTTAGCACAAGCCAGAAACATGAACAGACATGCGAGCAACGGCCCGTTAGTCTATCTAGCGAGCTTTTGTATCACACAAGATGCCCTGACTGGATCGATTGGTTGGTTAGATTTTAGGGCAGGTCAACCCTTGGGTTATTTTATACCGGAGACGTTTTGTTTTATACATTCTTAATGGGTATTCAAATCTTTCAAAACTCAATTTTTAAACATACTATTTAACTCAGTTTTTTTCTATTTCACCCATAGATGGGACATTAACAGGTACTACCACTCTGGGTCCAGGTGGACCTGGGAGTAATGGTAATGATAGGGTACTTCACACTCCCCATAGCTCAATTGTAACTAGATGCAGTTTAACGTCATACACTGGTCACCTCAACTACCACCTTCTAGCACATAAATGATAAAAAGGGTTGGGGGCTTGCCATAAAGGCAATTGGGTCGGGACAATTATATGGATGATACAGCTTGACGGGACCAGCTGATTGATCCGAGGGTGCCTCTTCGACCGCCCGTCAAGCCAAAGGGGAGTCTTGCATGCCATGGACTCTTCTGCCATCAAGATTCCGTCCTTAAGCATCACAGGTCGCCAGAAACGGCTAACCGCTGGCCCCCTTTGGGAGTATTTACCCCTCTGTAGAGGTGTATTCTATATATATACCAAACTCCTCCGCACGAGCAGGATGTGACACAAGGTCAATTTCTTAAGGGTTCAACAGGTTTGAATTCAGAGTGTTCCTTCTCCTAGGCCGGTTACCTAACCAAGGTTAAAGAGCCCAGTCTGTCCTACTATTTATCCATATCTGGAGGGAGAGTATGATTCATACTTTTCCCAAGGGGATTAGTGCTAAGTGAAATGCAGTTACCAAGTCCAGGTTTTGAACTCGGAGTGACAAGTCCATTTCCCATGACTGTAACCATTACACCACGCACTTCCTGTAGAGGTGTATTCTTCTCCAGCCGACAGGACGATTCGAGCTGAATAATGTCTAGTGCTTACTGAATACAGTATAATGCTAATACGGTGGTAGACTTCTCTACTATGCCATTCATTTGACCTGGTTACATGTAACTTTAGGGCATTTATATATAAAATTCCTTTTAGATATAAGATTCCCTATTTACCCTGTTGCCTATTGATCAGGTGACATTGACAATATTTTCTGTTGTAAACCGATATTTAGAAACTAATGACTCACACTGTCGTCGTAATTTACAATATGCTGACTATATCTCCTGTAGAAGGGTAAGACACTCCACCCCGCAATAAAAGAGGGTTAGACATAACACTGCATCTGATAGTGAGGCTCTAGATCTGGTGATTTTGGGAGTATGGACTACGCCTTCATTGATATTTCTCTTAGGTTTACTCTGAACCGGAATGGAAGTACCTGTTAGGGTCTCATCTATAGGTCAAATAGTCCTGTTAAAAATTAAATCGTATTCGACAGACCCGTGTAGAAAAAGAAAACCTCTTAATAAATAACCACACAAAAAATGAAAACGTGACCGTACCCTATTTCCTAATCTATTGGCATAGAATAACCCTGATGTGTTGATGTTACACACTGGGCCCGTCAAAGAACACAGGCACTTGTATTTAGGAAAATATAAGATGAGATGTTTATTTTCCCCGGTTGTGTACAGCTGAGAGTCGTGGGCAGGGTTACGCAATGTGGAGCCTTCGGGAGTTCTTTTCAATTGATCTTGAACTTGATCGTCGTCTGTCTAATCAATCTCTACGGGCTTCTTTTATTGTAGTCTGACCCCCGGTGTCACGCCTCTTTGTTCGTGACACCTACGCAGTCTTTTCTGTAGACACGCCTTTTCGCCCACGCAGGCTGTTTTCATTGGCAATGGGCTACGCCTACAGATTTCTGCACCGAAATCATGTCAAACATCCACCTGCATTTCCAGGTGCAAAAGGTCAGGTCGGGGCCACATCCTGTTTTCGTTTCCAGGCTGCACCTGGCCCCCATGCACTTCCTATTCAGCCTGGTCCTTGGGTGCACTGATCAGACAATATATTACATTAACATCTCTTATTATAATGGAGATTGTGTGTTCTTCTGTTTGTAACTGAAACTATATTTCTACTCAAGTCACAATTCCCTTACTTATTTACGTCACATTCTACATGATTTTATTTTTTATTCAAAACTCAATTATTAATAAAATTGTTTTACATTATCAATACTGTTGACCATATCTATATACTAATAACATGCAATTGTATTTATATATACAACAAAATAGCAGTTTACAGTGTAAACGGAAAGGCTAATTTACATATTCATAATAAAAATTTGATTTTAATAAATATGTGCTTAGTATTTCAATTTGTAATTGTTTGGTTGTATCTAAATGAATATGAGCAAAAAATTTCTCCAATAAATCTTTAAAGAAATCCATTAACAAGAAATAACTGTAATTTTATTGTTTACTTCCTATTTTAGCTAAATGGTTAAATTAGAAAAAAAGAACAATGAAAGACGGGAGTGATAGAGGAGTAAGTTTCAGTTATCGTGTTTTTCGATTACACCCCCACTCTGTTTAAAATCGTTTTTATCTGCATTCCTATTCAGTGTCATAAGCCTTTATAATTTAATATAATATTTTATTACATTAAGACTTAAATACTTGCACACAGAGGGTGCATATATTTGCTAGTACGGTTAATTCAATAAATTAACTAAGCAGATGATAACATTATTTCATAAGATTCATGACTGAGCAATGTTTGTTACAATGCCATATACACTCGTTTATGGAGGCGCATGGTCTAATGGTTAGAGTCGTAGGAAATGGACTCGTCAACGCGAGTTCAATTCCTGGACGAAGCTGTTGGAATTTCACATGGCGCTAATACCCTTGGGAAAGGTATGAATCCAATTCTCCCTCCAGCTATGGATAAATAGCAGGGCAGACTGGACTCTTTAACCATGGTTAGGTAACCAGTCTAGGAAAAGGAAAACTCTGAATTCAAACGTGTTAAACTCCGCTTAAGAAATTGACCTTGTGTCGCATCCTGCTCGTGCGGAGGGGTTGGTAAATATATATACCCTCGTTGGGTATATAGACAAGAGTTCCTTTGTGTCAGAGAGAGAGAGAGAGAGAGAGAGAGAGAGAGAGAGAGAGAGAGAGAGAGAGAGAGAGAGAGAGAGCCTACTTGCTATTATTACTTTCTTTCTTCAGTCCTTTGTGATCTCTAGTCTCCTTTCTATTCACCATGTTGGATTCTACATCTTCTTCTTTCTACTTCGGCCGTGATATCTACGTACTTATTTCTTCTTTCTTTTTCTGGCTGTTTCATCTTTACTTGTTGGTTCTTCATTTTCTAAGCCATGCTTAATTAATCAACAACGCCCGTTGCTTTTCAAAGCTTTTATTTGCCTTTTATAACTAACTCTTCGCGCGGAATGACAACCGACTGAAACACGTCTGTTTCACTCTGAATCTGGCTATCAACCGAGGACCTAACTAGATCTCACGTGATTTGCCGGTTTCCCGCCTCTGAGTTCAAAGTTTCCCAAGTCTGTAATTTGCCATTTGGGCTCCTTGTATTCTCGCTACACGGTGTTGTCAATAATCTATGCTACCACATAGATTAAGCACCATGTTTACCGCTACTCAAAAGTGTCTGTAGATGGAACTATATATGTAAATGGAGGCGCGTGATATAACGGCTACCGTTGTAGGAAATGAGAGACGGGTTCGAATCCGGGAAGAAGCTAGTTGCATTTCCCATAGAGCAAATAACCTTGGGAAAAGCATGAATCCAACTGCTCTTCCTCCAGATAAGAATAAGTGGGCTCTTTAACATTATCTATGCAATCAGTCTAGGAGAATGAAAACTTGGAATTCAAACCTGTTAAATTCCGCTTATGAAACTGACCTTGTGACACGTCCTGCTCGTGCTGAGGGGTTGATAAATATGTATATATTTAAACAATTTGGAGGCGCGTGGTTTAATGGTTAGAGTCGTAGGAAATGGACTCGTCGATCCGAGTTCAATTCCTCGACGGAGCTGTTTACATTTCACATAGTGCTCATACACTTGGGAAAGCTGTCCTCCCTCCACCTATGGGTAAATAGCAAGGCAAACTGGGCTCTTTAACCATGGCTAGGTAACTAGTCTAGAAGGAAATCTCGGAATTCAAACCTGTTAAACTTCGCTTAAAAATTGATCTTGTGTCGCATCCTGCTCGTACGGAGGGTTTGGTTAATATATATATATATATATATATATATATATATATATATATTTATAAACAATTCCTATGTTATGATTGTCTTTGTAGGGCGGTAAACAGCTACCAACTCCCGTTCCATTTCTTAATTCAATTTAAATAATTCCGCAAAATTTTCTGCTATGGAAATTTGCGTTTAGTTTTTAATCAATGGATTTTTTTTTATAGCAATAAACATTGCGTAGTTTCTAATTCTGTTATCGAAAAAGCTTTTAAAAATAGGAATTGTAACGTAGGTCTTAGAATAATCACTGAATTTATCAAGTTATAGAAATATTTATGGAAAATCTTCTTTTTTCCTTCTCTTTCGGGCGGGAGGAGGGGGCGGAGATTTGAGATAGATTTCGTTATAAATAAGGAAAAGGAAACACAAGGCAAAGAATTTAATCAGATCTTGTTAGTAAAAAAACAAATGGAAATTAAACAAAGGTAACAAAAAGGTAACAAAACAAAAAGTAACAAAACAAAAGAAAAGAAACAAAAAATAACAACAGCACACAAACAAGAGAAAACAAATTAAAAAAAAACGTGAGCTTCAATAACTAGCCCGTGTCAAGGTTAGCAATAGGAGTAACAGCTTTTTCATACTACTACCCGAGAAAATAACTCAGCGTATGAGTAGCACGGGGATTTGGCGGTAAAGTAAGGAGCTGATGGTAGGTTTGCCGCTCCACTTCAATCTCCTTGATCTAGCGCTAGTGAAAATGGGATAGACACCCTAATTGTCTGGTTGATATTTTGGTAATTTATGAGGAAGTGCGTCCCGGTCTCCTGCCTCAAAAATTGCTACCCGGTGACTATTAAAATAATGACCCCAGCTACGGTGTTACTTGAAAGAAAACACCAACTTAAGGCGTTAAATGTATTTTAGGGGAGGGGAGCTTCTCTTTTTGTCGTAATTTTTATTTATTTATCGTAATTCGTCGTAATCCTTGTTTATTTATCGTAATTTGTCGTAATTAAAAAAATAAATAAAATAAATAAACAAGAATTACGACAAATTACGATAAATAAACAAGAATTACGACAAATAAATAAGAATTACGACAAATTTCTATAATAAAATAAGAATTACGACAAATTTCTATAAATAAGAATTACGACAAATTACGATAAATAATTAAGATTTACGACAGAAAAGGGAACTACCCCCCTAAAATACATTTAACGCCCTAAGTTGGTTGTTTTCTTTCAAGTAACACCGTAGCTAGGGTCGTTATTTTAATAGTTACCGGTTAGCAATTCATGAGGCAGGAGACCGGGACGCACTTCCTCATAAATTACCGATATTTTTTATTTAGCCCAGTTGGTAGAACATTCGTTTATGATGCCCTACCGTTCTTACTTCTCTAGCAGTACCCATCATGTCTTACTCGTCTTACTTTACCCGACGGATTGAGAGATGGGAGGTAAGTGGTCGTACAGCTGCTGTTCTTTTAAGATATTACTTTCAGGATTTTTTTTTACCAACACACTAAAATATAAATACTTTTCAGTAGGTTCCGGGTTCGATACCGGCTCTCACCAACTCAGTGCATGACTGGTATAGCTTGGAACTGTGCGGTAAATAGGAAAGCTGATGGTAGGTTTGGTACTCCACAAAATAATCTCTCTATTCTAGCGCTAGTGAAAAGGGATATACTCTGTTGCTCTTGGCTGTTTGCGCTAATAGGCCAGCCGCTGACTCTGGTATTTATTCACCCTGGTAGGAGATTAAACAAGGTCGCAAGTATGTGGCAATTAGCGTGGATCGAACTCGGTAATCTGTGAGTCTAGCTTGCTACCCATTACACCTCAATGGGGGTATCCTTCATTACGCAACCCATTTGCCATTGGTAGGATGTGACACAAGGTCGCCAGTATGAAGCATCCAGTAAGGATCAAACTCACTATTCAGTTGTAATGGATATGTGAGACTAGCTTGCTAACGATTACATCACTATGGGGCGCCCAAGGTAGAGAATTAGTTATCCAAGCTGTTCGACACAGGTAGGATGTGACACAAGGACACTGGCATGAGGCTTCCACGTCCAAGGTAGGTTATGTATTCACCCAATCCGACCGCAAAGGACAGGATGTGACACTCATACTAATATTTCATCATCATCATCATCATCATCATCATCATCATCAAGGCGTGCCTACAATAAGGACCACCCTCTCTCTTTTCCTCACTCTCTTCGATTCTAGTGCTAGTTAAAAGGGGATAGGCTCCCTCGCTGTCAGGCTGAAACTGAATTTTAGGACACCCCAACGACGTTTTTATAAGGAGGTGGTTGGCAGTATTATATCTTTATTATTATTATTATTATTATTAATGCCTATATTATAATGTCAGCGGGAGTATTTTGATGAAAATTAATGTTTTTTTGTTTTTTTTAAGAATTTCCGTCACAGTAAATACAGCTTCAGTCTCGCTATTTTTCGAACATACCTCAGACTAACTAAGATAGAATAGGCAAAGAAAGATTGTATTGCCCCAAAATTCCAAGTGTGGAACGATTAGGCTCTATATTTGAATGCTGATTTTCAAAATACTCATGGGGTTTCTGATATAATGGAATGACCCATCTCCCCCGTACCGTAACAGTGGCGATGGTTCTAGTCACTATTTATAGAAAACACAGATTACTCTGGGCAGAACTCACCTGAAGTACTTAGACGACGGACTCTACTCCTAATAATCACGTGACCTTACTATATATATTTACCAACTCCCCCGCACGAGCAGGATACGACACAAGGTCAATTTCTTAAGCGGAGTTCAACAGGTTTGAATTCAGAGTTTTCCTTCTCCTAGACTGGTTACCTAGCCATGGTTAAAGAGCCCAGTCTGCCCTGTTATTTACCCATAGCTGGAGGGAAAGTAGGATTCATATCTTTCCCAAGGGTATTAGCGCTAAGTGAAATGCAATTAGCACGTCCAGGATTTGAACTCGGGGCGACGAGTCCATTTCCCATGACTGTAACCATTACACCACGCCCTTACTATATAGCAGTTTCCATGAAGACGAATGGTGTAACACAGTTTTTATATCCCAAGTTTTGTTAATTGTTTAACTGACGTACTAAAATTAGCTTTGCAAATAAATGTAAGTATAAGAATAGAAAAAAAAAAACATTGAAAGCTGCTGCAGAAAATGTTGGGTATTTACAAACCTAATTCCACATAGAAATAAAACATAACTTTTTATCGCCGGTAAGCGCAGGTATTCATCTTATATATATTTCAGCCAGGGTACTTTAAACTCGATCATCAAAGTAAAACATAATGACGACTTTTGAAGAGACGCGTGGTGCTCGTTTTATTAACAGGGACTAAAGCAAACTAGGGGCAGATAACCTGAATACTATACACAAAAATGGGATTTGGTACAAATAACTCTGACACGAGAATTACTACTATCTATGAGTTCTAGCAAATACTGATTAGAGTCATAATTTCAACAAAAAATGGGTAATGTTTTTTTTGTTTTTGTTTGTTTTGTTTTACGGCGGATCAGCCTCGGTGTATCATTTAATGCCGACAAAGTTTTGAATTAAATTCATTCTTAATAGATATTCAGTTTTTTTCTTTATAAACACATTTTTCTATTTAACGCATAGATGGAACCGTAACAAGTACTACAACTGCACGTTAGAGTGGACCAGGGAGCAATGGTAATAAAGGGGTGCCCTACATTTTCCAAACCACCAGGACTAGAACCTCACCATCAGATAGAATGTAACGCCATTCTCAGGACAAGAATACCCTTATCCACCACCTTCTAGCACCCTTATGATAAAAAGGGTTGGGTTTTGCCATAGGATTCGAACAATCATATAGGTACTAGGGCTTGACATGACCAGCCGATTGATCGGAGGAGGCCTTTCCGACCGCCCGTCTAGCCTAAGTAAGGACCAAAGTGGAGTGTTGCATGTATTGGACTGGTCATCCACCAGAATTCTGTCCTTAAACATCTCGGGTCGCCACCCAACAGGTGGCCCCATTGGTGTGGGTCTTACCCCTCTGCACAGTCATAGTCGGTGTATTCTACAGCCCCGGCCGACAGGGCTAAAAAAAATCGGTTATCTCACTGATCATCCTGTAGGCTATTTTGAAGACCTTGTTAGCGTGCTTTACATCTTTTTCCTATAAACTAGTTTACATATATATATATATATATATATAATATAATATATATATATATATATATATATATATATATATAAACTAGTTTATATATATATATATATATATATATATATATTATTTTTATCCCTTCAAAATCGCTAGAAAATCATTCAAAACAGCGTGATCAAACATTAAGAGTTCCTAATGAACTAAATCGTCTTTGGGGAAAGAAATAGAAAACTTAGTGGAAATAATATGAAAAATCCTAAGATACTCTTTGTTCATTCGTCCTTTCTTACATTTGTTTAATTTGTTTTTAGACATTCTTTCATAATCTTTTTACTTTTTTTTCCAAACAAACCGATTGATTACCTCCCTTCCTTTCCTTACGCTCTCCGGCGTTCTACCGTTTCTGTGTCTCTCACCCACTCCGGCCACTACTTTTACACCTCGTCGAAGCAGATAATTCTTTTTGTTTTTTTAAATGAAATTACCGCTTAGATAGTGTAGGATGTAATTCATAGTTTCATAACAAGGACGACCTGATGACTGCGGGCCCTCAAAAATTGTTACACACCTGAAAGAACATAAAAATAGAATAAGAATTATTACTTGCGGGCTTCATTGTTTTTCCTTGCCTTTTCTCTGCCGTTTCGCACCGGCTTTCACACCATTTTTCGCCTTTTGGAGATTATTCTATCGGTGTTAATTTATTTTTCTTCTGCTTGTGTTGCGCTAACAACCTTCATTAAAACGACGCCTTCACCAGAATAATCACATAACGTAATGTAATAAGTAATGGAGAGTTACTTCCCCTGATTTATTCTTACCTCCCCTTTGTGGAATTCTTTGACGTTTCTGAGAGTATATAAACTCTCAGTAAAATGTAACGGTATTCTTAGTAGAATAAAGCTTTCTTAAGCCTAACTGTGTGTGTTCGTTTATTATTACACGTAACCAACGTGTTTGTTTGCAAATTAGAAATTCAAATTTAAACGGCCAATAAATCTGAAACTACGATAGCAAGAAGATCTGCAAGAAGAAATCTATTTTATATCGGGTTCGTATTAGTGTATAAATACACTAAAGGTTCTAACACGAGTACTTTCTGCACTAGTTAGTGCCATCATCAGGTGTGGAACTGGTAAGATGTTTCCATTGTTTCTTTTTAAACAAACAGTAACAGTAAGAATACGTAGGAGGAGAGGCTCATAAGTTTATCAGAATGTTGTGGGGAATGGTGGGAGGGGAATTGGCTGGAAATTATAGGCATTTAAGAATATGTTGGCTAGTTTCAAAGTTGATCTTGTTTAATTTTTATTTTTTATTTAATGTATAGGGCTTCGAGTATCTAATTTTTAAAATATATTAATCTTTAATTAGTGTAAATCAAAAACATTTTAGTTTTTTAAAGAAAAAACTATAGAATAAACGAATAATTTTCATTTGAATTGATATGCGAAACTTTCCATTTACAAAGAGAGACAGGTTTGCTTCTTAGCTTCTGTCACATTTTTAGGGGTAAAAAGAAAATAAATTAAACGAATACTTACTCTGATTTCCAGTGCATCTAGGCACCTTCCCAAACTCTTTGGAGTCGTTCCAAGGGCACCAATTGTAATAGGTATGACCTTTATATTTATATTCCACAGAATTTATTTCTTAGCTCTCTGGTCAGGTCCGAGTATTTGTTTATTTTTTCGTTTTCTTTAATTTTTACTTAGTGATCCGCCGGGATGGCAAAATTCACAATTCTGATGACAAGATCTTTTCTTGTTAAATAAGACTACAGCAGGTCTTCTAGTCGGGATTAGGGGATTCGTCGGTATCTCAAACTGCCAGAGGATGTCTCATTCTCTTGGACGGATTCCAGTTTGTGCATATTCCATATAGTATCATGGTGAAAATTTATTTCTTGCAAAATTTCCAGAGGAATCTCTTACACATCTACCTTTGCCTTTATTATTATTTACTCCTTTTGAGTTTTCACATCAGTGTTAGCTGATGGTCTTTCACTTGAGTCTGAGTGACAGCAAGTCTCCTCAGGTCTCCAGGAATCTTCTGAGTATTCTAGCAGATTGCAGCAGTGCAGTGTTTTGAATGGTTTCAATCCTTCCTCTGATATCCAAACTTTCCAAGCCCTTTTCTAATCCTTTTGGGACTGTTCCAAGTGCACCAACCACAATCGGTATCACTTTCACTTTCATATTCCATAACTTTTTCAGTTCTCTGGCAAGGTCCAGATATTTGTCAATTTTTTCATTTTCCTTTAACTTCACCCTGTGATCCGCTGGCACTGCAAAATCCACCAGTTGACAAGTTCTTTCTTTTTTGTTAATCAACACTAGGTCTGGTCTTCTTGCTGGGATAAGGTGATCCGTTTTAATTTCAAAGTCCCAGAGAATTTTGTGCGTTTCGTTCTCAAGAACAGATTCTGGTTTATGCATATACCATTTTGTTGTGTGGTCAAAATTTAATTTCTTGCATAATTCCCAGTGGATCACCTTCCCAACCCAGTCGTGTCAAGTTTTGTATTCTCGTTGTGCTAGTTTGCTACATTCGCAGAGTATATGGTTAACAGTCTCATCTCTATTACCGCAAAGTCTACATTTACTATTTTGTTGGGTCTTATCAATTTTCGCTTTGATGTAGTTTGTCCTTATGGCATTATTTTGTGCAGCAATTATAAGTGATTCTGTTTCTCTTTTGAGGTTTCCCTTTCTTAACCATGTCCAAGTCTTTCCATGTGCAACCTCATCTATTTGTCGTTTGAAGCGTCATTATTATTATTATTATTATTATTATTATTATTATTGAATAGGAATAGTTACTTGAAATCATACAATTTTTCATAAGTTAATCATATCAGATAGGAATACTTGAAGCCATAAAACTGTGGACAAATTATTTGCATGAGATATGATTACTTGATATCATACACATCTGTAAAGAATAATGATTATTATTAAATACAATTAGTTACTTGAAATTATATAATTATGTGCAAATTATTAATATTAGATAGTAATGCCTTGAACCATACAATTGTGAGCAATTCATTTATATTAAATAGGACTACTTGATGCCATTTACCTGTGTGAAACGAAAATGAGAATTATCAACAATAAAAATAACTACTTGAAACCACATAATTGTGCATAGATCATTTGTATTCAGAATAATTACTTGAATTTATACTTGCTTAAAAACAATTATTTTCTTTAGTTACTTGAAGCGATAAAATTTGTTTGAAAACAGTCTGAGATTAGCATTAAATAAGCCTCCAAGTATTGACATGCCGTAAATGTAACCAACCAAACCAACAAACCGTATAATAGTTCATTTATCTTGCTTGATTAAACTACGATGCAATAAGACGTCACAAACATTGCACACTTTTTTATAGTCATTCTATACCCTGATTTGCTCGTTTAATTATTTAATTGAGTCAGTTGTGACACTCAACATTTTGCCTTCTGTTAAGTCATCCCCTCTTTATAAACATACATACACATACACACACACACATATAATATATATATATATATATATATATATATATATATATATGTGTGTGTGTGTGTGTGTGTGTGTGTGTAATCTCAAGTAGGGTTTTTTGTTTCACTTCCGCTCACTCATCAATTCCCTCTTCAGTGTGTGGGTGAGGAGGACATATTTCCATATCTAACTGCTCTCTGTTTTGTATGGCAACACCTGTATCCAGTTATAATTTCCCTCACTTGGGTTTTATTTAAATATCTGATTTGTAGTGATAGCAGCATCAACACTTTATTATGCCATTTATTTCTTTTTCTCTTTTTTTCTTATTTTAGAAATGCACTTCTATAATAACTTCTACAATAACTGCTCTTATTATTTTAAGTTATTTCTTTTTTCTTTAAAAAAAAGTCATCCTTGTAGAAGAATAGTAGTGGTACTATGACAGAATGAAATCCCTAGATTTGAATATATAAATGAATGTCAATATTTACAAAAAGAAATAAAACCAGGATCAACATCCAACAAATTTGATTCAGTCATTTCATTTCATTTCTTTGTTTAATGGCATATCAACCTTGGTGGGTTATTTCATTTATCTTGCTTGATTAAACTACGATGCAATAAGACGTCACAAAGTGTCTTAGGGTGTTCAAAAATTATCAAATGAGACATTGTCTATTTTCTTTTTCAAAATCTTTGGCTGGTATTTCTTTCATCTTATGTCTTTTGCTTGGTTACACTTTGTAGTCATAAAATGTAATAGCCTTAAGCACTCCAGATTTCTTAGATGAAGAATTTAGAAAAATTTTCTTAATGTTTGTTCAGACATTCTTTCATCTTGTTTCTGTTGCTTGGTTACACTTTGACGTAATGATCTTCGATGGTTCAAAATTATTACATGTAGCATTCTCTGTTACACTGTTTAACAAAAAAAGTTTTATTTTTCAATTGCTTATGACTGAAATATATGGAAAATCATTATCATCATGTTGCGCTAGTCGTAAGGATATCCATGACAATCTGTCTCACCAACCCTCCCTATCATTCATTCCCTCGGGCGGTCGTCTGCACAGCATCCAGTGGTCGTAGAGCTGCTTCCTTGTGTGGTGCTATTCTCACGTTTTTTAAAGATCTTAAGCATCATTCTTGTGCTGCTCCTATCTAGCTTATTCTCTAGATGTTTCGTTAGGGTCCAATCAGTGTAGCCATACAGTAGCACTGATACAACAACGGTTAGGAATAATTGTCACTCTAATATTAAAAAATATAGGAAATATTTTTTTTATATTTGTCTATTTTTTAGATGAAGCTTAATAATTTATATTATTTTGATTTTTAAAAGGTTTATCTTCATCTTTGTTTTCATATACACAAGGTTTCGGTCGATGTGTCCTTCGGATTTCTTCAGGTGTTTCTTGTCGAACTCTGGAGCCTTCTGGTCGTAATCGGGAGCCTTCACGAGATCTTGAACCAAACCCTTTATTTAGTACATTTTCTTAAATCTTCAAATATTTCTTCTGTGACTTGGATGATTAAATTTTAAAGATTTGTAGAGAGAGGATATTTGTGGGCTGATACATAAAAGTTATTAATATTGCAGTGCTCTCTTCTAAATATTTTTCTTCGTTTTTGTTTGATATCTTTATTTAGACCTAATGTAATATATTCAGATCTTATGTAAAAGTAAATGTAAACATTTGCCCATTTTACATAGAAAATAGGTTAATTTTCAAAGCTCATTATACAGAGCGGAAACGTTTGAGGGAATCATCGCCACTTTTAAAGTTATTTTACAGTATAAGTATCTACAAAATAACATTTTCTCTGTTACTGTGCAATAGACTGTCAGAGTGGATTTAGCCAGTTTAGTGTCCTATTAAGAACATCCAGTTTTGGGAGAGGGATCCTATCACTCTGCAGCGGATATAGTCAGCGTATTATTGTTAGCCTGTTACTTAATTATAGCTCGTAATAATAAAGTTCAGCCCAATCCTCACCGGGTTACCTACTTCTGCAAGATTCAATGATACATAAAATAAAATTGCAACGATACAGTGAAGATTAGCATGGGTAAACAGTAGGACAGACTAGACTATTAGGACTATATGACCTTTAGGCACCCCTTTTGCGACCTCGATTCGTGGGGACACATTTCTCATTTACACCGTCAAGATCCGGTTATTTGTTAGGGGTTAGGGTTACGGGTTAGGGTTAGGGTTAGGTGTTAGGGTTAGGGGTTAGTTTTATAATTAAAAAAAACCCTCTAAAAATCGTCTATTAACAATTAACCGGATATTGACAGTGTAAATGGAACAAATGTCCCCACGAATCGAGATCGCAAAAGGGGTGTCTAAAGATCATATGGTCCGACTATTAAAACTTGGTTAGGCAACCAGTCTAGGAGTAGGAAAACTCTGAATTCAAACCTGTTAAATTTAGCTTAAAATTAATCTTGTGTCACATCCTGCTCGTCTTGAAGGGTTGGTAAGTATGTACCTACTTCTGTGTCCATTTTAACAAAAACAGCAAACTTCAATCTAGCTTAATTCTTCATCGTTTGAATACTCTGTGAGATTACTCTGAGCCCCACCCCCACTCGCGCAAAAAGGAAAAACTATTGGTGCGATGAGAGCCTCTTTTTCGAAAGTCAATTAGTGGCAAATGTTATTATGACCTTGTTTTTCCTGGGCGCACCGGTGATTTTGTAGCTCTCACCGCCTATATAATATTCTGTTTCATTACAGACACGGTCAATATTCCACAGGCTTTGATGTTGATTTCTCAAATGACTTCTCTGATATTTACTTACCGTTATCTAATCTGACATCGCTCCGATGACTCACCCAACTTCGGAAAACCTGTTTAATGACTGCAAGTTGAAATTACTGGAACACTTGCCAGAAACTTGTTCTAATATTTCATTTGAGAGGAAATGGTTGTTTATCCTCACCCCTCCACCCCACCGAAACAAAAAACAAGGGGTCTAGTTACATTTGTAATCTCTTTAACCCTAACCCTAACTTTAACCCTAAATCTAAAGACTCACCTTAATCTTACCTGATAAATTATACATTGTGATTAATTAACAACTATTAAAATCATCGTTATCGCTCGATATAAATCCACCCTGTCGGCTGGGGCGTTAGAATACACCGACTGCACCTCTGCAGAGGGGTAGGACTCCCCCAATAGGGCCAGCTGTTGGTCGTGGGTGGTGACCTGTGATGCTTAATGATAGAACCCATGTAGTTGAGCAGTCCAACACTCCACTTTGGCCCTTACTTAGACAAGACGGGCGGTCAGAAAGCCCCCCTCCGATCAATCGGCTGGTTAAGTCAAGTCCTAGAACTTATATGATTATCCCAACCCTATTTCCCTCATAGCAAGCCCCAACCCTTTTTATCATATGGGTGCTAGAAAGCACTGTCTGAGGGTCTCCATGTCCTGGGAATTACCTTAAGTTCTGATGATGAGGTTCCAGTTTTGGAGGTTTGGGGAATGTGGAGCACCTCTTCATCACCATTTTCCCTGGTCCATTCTGACTCGGAGTGGTAGTACCTGTCAGGGTCCCATCTATGGGTTAAATAGAAAAATATGAGTTTATAAACAAAATGGAGTATCCATTAAGAATGAATTTATTTCAAAACTTTGTCGGCATTAAATGACCCATCGAGGTTGATATGCCGTAAAACAAACCAAACCGAACCAAACAAAATCGATGTAAACCCTGCCCTTTCGTCTGAGCTTAGTGTACACTTACTGTATCACCTGCAAGGGAGAAAGACCCCCCCCTAAAAAAAGTGGTATGGTACTAAATTGCATTATGTGGTGAGTATCCAGTTTGGATAGGTGGATAGGGTGTAGTACCCCTTCATTGTCATTATTCCCAGGTCTACTCTTACCTGGAGTAGTAGTACATGTTAGGGTCCCATCAATGTCTCAATTTATTCTTATTCGATAGGAATACTTCATACGATATAACTGTTAATTACATGTTTTAAGAATACTTACTTGAAGCTATAATTGTTTTATAAATATTATTATTAATTGGTATTTACCCAACTGGTTCGTGACGGGTAGGATGTGACACAAAGACGCAAGTATGGGGCATCCAGCAAAGATCATCCCTCTTATTCAGTAATGATGTGTCTGCAAGACTTGCTTGCTAACCATTAATTACACCACGATGGGACGCCTCTGTTTACTCAACCCATTCGTCACGTGTAGGATGTGACACAAGATTGCAAGTATGGGTATTCAGCGAGGATCAAACTCGCTATTCAGTAATAATGGATTTCCAAAATTATTATTAGTCGATTGAAACAATAGTTGTGTAAATTATTAGGTATTAAACCTATACTAAACCAAATGTGATAACAGGAAAATATTTACTCATTACCTGAAATGATATAATTGCGGCTTAGTCCCTGTGATGTAATTGTTAACGCGGTGGGCGCTAAGTTTCCTTTCAAATTGATATAATGAATATGTAAATACCTTGGTACCCCCTCACTATAATCTGATTGGACAGTGTCATGTATAAATAGTCGACACTGTGTTGGTCCTATACCTAATGCCTACAAGCTAAACTTACTCGCTAGACGACACCACGACTACTCGACAGACGGATTGCTATTCGACATACCAATTACTACTGCGATAATATACCAAATACCAACTTCAGAATATATCCCTTAACCCGGATATATCACAAATTAATACTATGGGGAAGGGTATGAACGTTCTCATACTCCCAGATATGGGTTCATTCATAACACTACTATTCTTCTACAGGAACGGCTTTTTTTTATAGAGGCGCGTGGTATTATATCTAGAGTCGTAGGAAATGGACTCGTCGACCCGAGTTCAAATCCTAGACGAGGCTGTCTACATTTCACATAGCGCTAATACCCTTGGGAAAGGTATGCATCCACATGCTCTCCTTCCAGCTAGGGCAAATAGCAGGGTAGACTAGACTCTTTAAACTTAGGCAACCAATCTAGGAGAAGGAAAACTTTGAATTCAATCCTGTTAAACTCCGCCTAAAAATTGACCTTGTGTCACATCCTGCTCGTGCGGAGGGGTTGGTAAATATATACATGGACGGCTTTTGCATTGAATAACCCAAGAAGGTTGATATGCCAATAAACAAAGAAACCATAACAAAACATATAATCGCTTGCATTGTTAATATTAGGCAGTGAAAACTATTATTTATAGACAAAGTACAATCTAAAAGAAACTTTTGTGGGATGCTGCTCCCATGATTTATCTAAGACAGCACGCACCATCCTTGTATAGTTTTCATCTATCCATTTCTCTAAACGTTTCATTAGAGTTAAATAATACAGCCATACAGTAGCACTGACATTGCTACAGCTTGGAGAATTCTCGGTGTTGTGTAATTATTTTGAATTTCCTGTTTTAGAACTAACAACAAAGCTAATTAGTAAGATTTAATTGAATGTGAATAATTATTTTTTGAGACGGATAATTCATCATTTTTATTTATTTATTTATTTATTTTTATTTTTTGAAAATTGGAAATTCAAATGTTATACGATTAGTTATGTCTGGCAGCAATATGCTTTGTTGATTCTTGTTTGCTTTTAGAGCTTTTTTCCTTTCAATGAAAGCCTCCTTCCCTCCTATGAGAAATATATGTCTACATTAAGACCTTCCCCTGGGTACAATATGTAGGGTCTAGGAAATGAAGCACACGGAGAGGAAATATGCCCCAAAGCATGGAAAACCCGCGAGAACATTTTAAAAAAGAATACTTCTCCCACCGGAGTAAACTCTATCCCCCAGGGCGCAAAATAAAATGAACATGGGTATTCAATATCTAAAAAAAGTAGATTCATTTTAAAGTTTAATTTCCATTGCAAGAATTTTTGATATTAAGTTTCTAATCCAACCCTCCTGCTTCCTTACAAAGGAATGTATATAAGTAAGGGAAGATATTTTCCTATACAAGAAAGTTGAACTCGTCCAACAAAACCTTAAATGATACGGACTACACAGATGAGTAGTCGAGTACGAGTAGTAGCTAGTTGTGACAGAAAATTAATTACTGTTGTGAAAAAACAGTGCATTGGTCTCTATTCTTTCGTTCCTGGTTTAGCCATTCTTTGGCCATTGCCAAGAAGAATATTGATTGATTTTACCGTCATATCAACACTTATAGGCTAATTTTATACCTAGAGGTTAGGGAATTGTGCTCATCGTACATTTATATTTGCGTTTTTGTGTACTTAAAGTTTTTTGTACATAGTTATATTTGTAGGAATTACATTCTTACATTAAAGGATTACCTTCCACATTTCTCTCGTTAGACGCTAGGTAGCGTACCCAGCAGCTTTATACAAACAGAACCGCCAAGGTTAAAAATTTCTTTGATGGTTTAGTCTCGAGAACATAAAACGCATAGTTGCGTCTCCTGTCCACAGGACAGATGAGCCTTCCTCCCAGCATTCCGTGCGCACATTACACGAAGACACATGCTTGATATACACATTTCTGACTTTATTCTTTAACCAACAGTCTTAAGAATTTTTTCTATACAAAATACGATCAACATATTACGATATTTTACCTTGTACTACTATGTATTCTTTGTATATTCTACCGTGTTATATTTCTTCTATTAAGTTTACCCAGTGAATTGATATTGTTCTTGTTAATTCTCCGTGAGTTTTTTGTGTGCAAATATCCACATGAGGATATATTTATACTACATGCAGATTTAAACTACAAAGTTTGCAGGTTTATCCAATTACAACTAAAATTGTTAGCCACAAGCTATGGTTTCCGAACCAACAAACAGACGAAGACTACCTTCATACATTGAGATCATGCCTTGCTCCAGCAATCTTATGATATCAAGTATTCCTATCCAGTACAAAATAATTTCCTCACAGTAATATGGTTTCAATTATTCCTATCTAATACTAATTATTATATGGCTTAAAGTAATTATTTTATCTAATAATATTCATTTTATGATCACAATTATATGTTTTCAAGTAACTAATAACAATAATTTTAAGTGAACTAACATAGCTTCAAGTAACTATTCTTCATACATATAATTTACGGCTATATGGTATCAAGTAAGGTTCCTAATTCAATACCGGCACTCGCCAACTCAGCAAATGAGTAGCACAGGGATCTGTGTGGTAAAGTAAGGAGCTGATAGTAGAAAAAGTTCCGGAACTTATCAACAAGTTAGAGATAAATAATGACATTTTATTTTTGCAATACATAACTGTATCCACCATAATTCCTAGAAAAATCAAATATTCAAATTCTCGAGATTTGCTAACGGTTCTATATCGTTCAGCGTCCTGAAAGTGAAATTTTTAAAATTCTCTTCGAACATTTTTCAAAATTCTCCGTTTTTCTCCAACGAATTTTTTTCATTCAAAATAAAATTTAACTCTGATGAAGGTCGAATTTTCTCTGTGTACGGAATATTTTTACATTTTTCTATTATTATTATTTCATTTCATTTGTTTATTTAATAATAATAATAGTTTGAATCGTGTACACATAGATAAACTGACCGAAACACA
Source organism: Doryteuthis pealeii (assembly GCA_023376005.1). Lineage (NCBI taxonomy): Eukaryota > Metazoa > Mollusca > Cephalopoda > Myopsida > Loliginidae > Doryteuthis > Doryteuthis pealeii. The sequence continues at coordinate 124,880,003 of CM042141.1, forward strand.
TGTGTAAGTGATATTGATTAAATTCATCATTTATTATCCATTCTGTACTTTCTTTTCTTTATTCATTCTTCCTCCTATCGTCGGATTCAATTCCAATTCCATTTTTACACACACACACACACACACACACACACATATATATATACATAAAAATATTTCAGATAAGCCGGAATCAAAGGGTTTTTTAAAGATATATTCTCAGATTTATATAATAATGAAGAAATAGCCAGAAAATATCAATTACATACATTACTTTTCATGGTGATATAATTGAAGAAAATAAACGAAGTCTTTTATTATAAAGTGAATACAAAATGTTGCTATGTTGAGCGCTTGCTTTATTGCAAGCTAACTACACAAACCATTATTACTGTAGTAAGTTCGCATTTAACTTGATGCTCCAATCTAAGGACCTTGCGCCTGACTAATCGACACCTAGTAAATATTAATATTTTATGGACTTTCACCACTTGGAAATAGCTCTTTTTATGTATTTACTCAAACCCTCCAAACTTGCAGTATGCGAAACAAGGTCAATTTAAAAGAGGATTTTTACATTTGAATTCAGAGTTTTCTTTCTCTTAGACCAGTTACCATACCAACATTAGAGTCCAGTCTGCCCTACTATTTAACCATCGCACGGGGGAGAATATTTGGGTTCATACATTTCCCAATGGTATCAATACTATGTAAAATGCAAATGGCCTAGTCCAGGATTTGAACTCGTGTCACCGTGTCGATTCACTACGACGTTTAACATCAACCCGTCTAGCCTTTTTAAGTCTCAAATGATTGCTACCATATGGCTGCACCACTTGGACTCTACCCAAACATTTAATGAAAAAGTTAGATGGTAACTGTACAAGGATGCTGCGTAATGTCCCGAACAAATCCTAGAAGCAGCACACCATAAACGAGCAACTGTAGGGCCATTTTCCTCCTATCACACAAAACATTCGGATAAGACGAACAAGACATGCTGGACACTGCTGGAGAAGCAGAGACAATGTCGTAAGTTGTTACATAATCTATGCGGTTGCATAAAATTATTGTCAATCCCCTGTATTTCTAAAGGGATGGCCCTTTTCATAGACTTTCCATGGAATAGTACAGAAAGCCCTCGAAAATACGTGAAGTCACGTGGGACCTGGTTGGGTCCTGAGTTTTCAGTTTGGACGTCGGGCAGAGAAGATGTCCTGCCTTAACTGGAACTCACTGCATACGCGCGCTATATTAGTCAGATGTTTAGTTACATGAAATGTTTAGTTAAGGAAATAAAAGTTTAAGAAAATAACACGGTCTTGTGGTTGCTGCATGTCTTGGTAACAAGACTGATCTAGAAGAAGAAATGAGTTAAGTGCGACCGACCGACCAAGACGAAGTCCAGATGTTAGAAGAAGACGTAAGATGTCAAAGACGTCAGAAGAAGAATAGAAGTAAGTAAGTAAAGATGTATACCACAAAGTGACGTTCTCTTGTGTGTACCTAAACAAGAGCATACCAGAGCAGGTCGAACAGCAAAAGCCTACATCAACTAGCTCTGTATGAATATCGGATGCCGTGCGGAAGACATGCTAGGGGAGATTAATGATATAGACGGATGAAAAGAGAGAGTCATAGAGATCTGTGCTATCAGTGTGACCTGATGATAAGGATTTGATAAATAAAAACACTATTCGATAAAATATTAATACCAACAATGCTTTATTTATGAACTTTGAGTACTTTTGGTTTTCCGTTATTTCGCAAAAAAAGCAACAGGAATAAGATTAAAGAAAAACTAGCCAAAAACGAAATATACCAACAATGCTTCTTCTATGAATTTCAAAGACATTTCACTTTTATGTACTTGTCAAGAGTGTCCCGCTGTGCTGTTGAAGAAATGTCTACAGTGGTATTTGTCTAGCTCCCCAGGTGGCCAGAATGTGACGCAAGGTTCGTTTAATGTGGGGTACAAATGTCTACAATAATATATAAAATATGATATGGAAATGTTATACTTACATTCAGGATTCAGATAAGAATAAGTTTCACGAATTTGTTATATATATATTTTTTAATGAACAGTTATATTTTAGTCCCAAAGTTTTATATCAGCAGTCAGTCGTAAGTCACTATTTCTTAGAATTCGGTTCAGGAAAAGATTACAGAAATATAGTGTGCGTGTGTGGAATGTGTGTGTGTGTGTGTGGGGGGGGGGGTTATAGTGAGTTGAAGGTTTAATTCGTAAATATAAATATTCATAAAACAAAAGAACCCCCCCCCAAAAAAAAAAATCTGATAAGGTCTGAAAATCATTATTTCCTGGACTTTGAATTTAAGTAATATATATATAATATATATATATATATATATATATATATATATATATATATATAATTAATTTGAAGGCAATTACATGCATATAAAAAATAAAAACAAAGATGTTATTTTCGTCTTATCGATTTCAAAGTAAACTTTATCATCATAGACGGTTTTCAGAAATGGTCATAGTTTTAAAACATAGTTTCCTTAAAATTGTTCATCAGTCCTTCTAATATATAATTATTATGTAATATTTGAATATATAATTAATACATAATATCTAATCTATTTGAAATTTTTAAAAATACTCATAAAACATAGTTTCCTTAAATTTTTCATCAATCCTTCTAATATATAATTATTATATGATATTTTAATATATAATTGATATATAATATTTAGTCTATTTCAATTTTTTAAAAATACTCATAAAACATAGTTTTCTTAAATTTTTCATCAATCCTTCTATTATATAATTAAAGATAATCTTTTTATTTATTTATTCACTGATCTATCTAATTAAATTAATACATTTGACTTTATTTTACAACTGAAAATGTGACCGTTTTTATTTTGAATTCAAAATAGCTACAATGTAGCAATTTTTACCGGAAATTAAGCAGACAATATTTGATACAAGATGTAAACCCATTCTCAACAGATATTTCAAAAGTAAGAAACTACAGATATCCGCCCATTTCATTCATAACATAAAGAAAAAAAAATAAAAGAAAAAAAGAGAAGAAGAGGAGAAAGAAAGAAAGAAAGAAAGAAAGAAAAATATAACATCACAAAAAAAAAAGAAACACGTCCATTTCTGAAAACCGTCTCTGATGATAAAGTTTACTTTGAAATCGATAGGACAAAAATAACATCTTTTTAAAAAAAATGTTATATGCATTGTATTACCTTCAAATCATTAATATATAATAACATACTTAACAATGCTTCAAGCAAATTACCAATTACTATATATATATATAATATATAGTTTTTTTTTTTTTTTTTCCGTAGTTAGGGTCTTTCCATGTGTTTGTATATACACTCTTACAACTATTTCTCCAAGAATTATTGTAATGAAGCAAGTTTAGAGTTTTTCTTCATTTACTATATATATATATATATATATATATATATATATATATAGGGTCATCCACAGACACATGTTATGATGGATAAAAATTTATAGCCGATGCTCGAACATTTTGGTTTACAATGGAAATCTTCTTCAGGACTGTGATAATGAGAAGAAAACAAGGATTTCCACCCATCATTACATCCCGTGTTTGTTTCTAAAATTTCTCCACATACTATCGGATTAATTTCCTCATCTTACTTCCATACATACATACATACATATATATATATATATATATATATATATATATATATATATATATATATATATTTGGGAATAAAAGGCCTTAAATACCATGGGTATCGTGGTTATGGACCATTTCCACTCGCGAGTATGCTCACGAGCTTCTTCAGACCACTGATATATTTTATTTCAAAAGAAAAGAAAAGAAAACAAAATAAAATATATCAGTGGTTTGAAGAAGCTTGTGAGCATACTCGCGAGTGGAAATGGTCCATAACCACGATACCCATGGTATTTAAGGCCTTTTATTCCCAAATAACTTTGCTCTGTTTACAATAATTAAACATTGAGCTCTCATACGGAACCTGAACTCTACAACAAACTACTGGTAGAGAATTAGGACCCACCTAGAATCACCTTGTACCAAGAAACTTGGTACCGCACCAAAGTATATATATATATATATATATATATATATTATATATATATATATATATGGGAGTAAATATGGAAATTAAATCCGACAATATAAAGAAAATTTGAAAAAACAAGTGTTCCGAAAATGGGATGAATTTAATAATCGATGTTTAAAACATTTCGGTTACATTAAACCTTCATCAGGATGTATCTTGGGGTAAAGAAAATGATGGATGTTTTTATATGTGACAGGAGAAGAAAATCTTTTTAGTTATGTAACTGTATAAAAAACATCCATCATTTTATTCACCCCAAGAGACATCCGGATGAAGGTTTAATGTAACCGAAATGTTTTAAACATCGATTATTAAATTCATCCCATTTTCGGAACACTTGTTTTTTCAAATTTTCTTTATATATATATATATATATATATATATATATATGTATATATATATATATATATATTCATTCATTCATTGGCATTGTAGTCTCGGAAGACTATATAGTTTTGTGCCCCTGAAGTTTCAGCGCCTCCTATGAAGTCCAATTTTCGAAAAACATGCTCGACCACAGATGTCGTATGTGAAGGCTGTCCCTGAAGATATTAATGTGCTAGTGCTTTCTTATCGACGCTTTCTTCTGAACCTCTTGGCTTCATGGTGTTGCGCCAGGGTGGCTTCAAACATGAACAGTCTGCTATGGAGAGCCTGTCGCTACCGAGAGCGGTCATGAGCCAAATTTTCCCAGATGGAAATTTATAAACCTCAATTATTATAACGTAAATCACCGTAACAACACGCCTTTCTGTTGTGTTTTTTTCATATACCCTCTAACCAAAGCTAAATCAATAAATAATTTTAATCTATTTTACTTATTAAACCACTCTCACGCCCCATAAACCATACTTTATTAAACAACCATAGTAAAATAAATACACACATTGATTCACATCTTTCATTTTAACATCCACGAAAAAACAATTTCCGGTGAGATTTAAAAAGAGTAAACAAGCGTTCTTCTGTAACGTAAAATCTTATTCAATGAACATACGTGTGATCAGCTGCAATTAATCGGTAACTTGATTAATTCAATGGATTTAACCCTGATGATTCTAACGATGAAACTCGAGTAGGTTTCTATTGTATCCATTTCCTCAATATATATATATATATATATATATATATATATATATATATATATTGGCTGGGTTAGGTCAGTCGGGAGAGCTTTCGGCAAGAAACCGCAAGGTTCTTAGTTCGATGCCGGCCTTCGCCAACTCAGCGTATGAGTAGCACAGGGATCTGTGCGGTAAAGTAAGGAGCTGATGGTAGGTGTGGCGCTCCATCTCAGACGCAAAAACAATCTCCCTGGTCTAGCGCTAGTGAAAAGGGGATATACTCCCTTGCTGATTGGCTGGTACCGATATTTGGCCGCCCTGACAACTTTACTTTTACTTTTATATATATATATATATATATATTTATATATATGTGTGTGTGTGTGTGTGTGTGTGTGTGTGTGTTTGTGTGTATGTGTGTGTGTGATAGATGTTGGGAAACTTTTTGCTTTGTATTTGAAGCATGGATAAAATGTTAAGTAAGGGAAAATAACCAAAATTCAAAGTTATGAATATTATGTCATTTTTAATCTTAATCTTTTATTCTGAAAGGCTATTTTTTTCAAAGAATTTTGTAGAATCTTCAAAAAAAGGCGGATGTCCGCCTGAAATATCAGGATTAAAAATAACATAATATTCATCACTTTGAATTTGGTTATTATTCCTTATTTTACACTTTACCATTACTTATATCTATTAAGAACCGTACTTGGACTTTCTAACTACATATATATAAGTAAAGAAATAACAAAAGACTTAGAGATTGTCTAAGCTCCCTGAAATAGACTATAATGCTCAATCTCTAAGTCTTTTGTTATTTCTTTACTTATATATATATATATATATATATATATAAGGGGCCGGTTAGCAAAGGGCCGGGTTAGCTCAGTCGGTAGAGCGTTCGGCTAGAAACCACAAGGTTCCTAGTTCGATACCGGTCCTCGCCAACTCAGTGTATGAGTAGCACAGGGATATGTGCGGTAAAGTAAGGAGCTGATGGTAGGTGTGGCGCTCCACCTCAGATGCTAAAACAATCTCCTTGTCTAGCGCTATTGAAAAGGAGATGGACTCCCTCGCTGACTGGCTGATACCGACTTTAGGCCGCCCCGACGACTTTACTTTACTTATATATATATGTGTGTGTGTGTGTGTGTGTCTGTCTGTCTGTCTATCGATATATATATATATATATATATATATATATATATGGAGGTTTCTCTATCTTTCCCTCTTTTAATTTCTATCTCTCTTTTTCTATTTCTCTCTCTCTCTCTCTCTCTCTCTCTCTCTCTCTCTCTATATATATATATATATATATATATATCCAGGCCATGTCACCCACCTTTTTCTGAAATTTTGTACAGGCTTACTTACCAGTCATTTGATTATCTTACACACACACACACACACACACACAATATATATATATATATATATATATATATATATATATATATATATATATATTTTGGGAATAAAAGGCCTTAAATACCATGGGTATCGTGGTTAAAAGGCCTTTTATTCCCAAATAACTTTGCTCTGTTTACAATAATTAAACATTGAGCTCTCATACAGAACCTGAACTCTACAACAAACTACTGGTAGAGAATTAGGACCCGCCTAGAATCACCTTGTACCAAGGAACTTGGTACCGCACCAAAGTATATATATATATATATATATATATATGTATATATATATATATATATATATATATATATATATATATGATTCTTATTTGCGTTAAAAATAGAACCAAAAAATTGGAATATATTATTGAATAAATAAAGTACAGAAATATTTTACTGGTTTATAAGTTCGTGATAAACAAAAGTTTTTCTACAAGTAATTCTTGTTTTAATGCCTTCAAGGTCCTCCCTCCTTTGTATTCTTTATAGTTTCGTTTGTTTGTTTGTTGTTTAGAATGATTCCTCCCATCTCACACTCCTTTTCCTTTATGAACGTTTCAGATTTTATCAGTTTCCTTTTCATTGTTTTCTCTCGAAAGCTATTCAGATTCAGTTTCCCTTTCATTTTTCTGTCGTGAAATTTCTATCATATTCACTTTCCCTTTGATACATCTCTCCCTCTCTCTCGAAATATGTCTCATATTCAGTTTCCTTTTGAGATGTTGGATCAAGTCTCCAATAAGCACCCTAGCAGTAAAATATTCATAAACTTCTGATTATGATATTGTTATATCTTGCGCACTATTTCGCATTAGTGCCAGTTTTTGATTTTATTAAAACAATATTTAGTACTACCGATAAATCAATATTGTTATTGCTCTTTTTTAATCAATAGATTCTTTTTTTTAATTTTTGAAAATATAAATTTTGATTAGATTGTTGGTACACATAATTAAATTAAAGTTCAATAGCAAAATCTTTTTTTTAATAAATACTTTTTAATCAGAAGTTTATGAATATCTTTAAACTCTTATGATAAATTTAAAAAAAAACGAAAGTCATGTTTTTATACTAACATAATTTTTATTTAATCAGAAGAGAAATGCAGACATTTTTCTTTTATAAAATATTTTTATGTTTATTTAAATAAAAGGATGTTGTTTAGAAAAAGTATCACATACTATTTAAAATTTTAGTTTTTGTCAGATACAATATAAGTGCAAAAAATCGTCAGTTGGTTTGTTTACATTACAAATATTTGAAGCGGACCTTACCGGTAACGAGTTAAAATGTAAACTTTTGACACGCCTTTTATTTTCTCTCTCAAAATATATTTTCTAAACAGTTTCGCTTTAATTTTACATCATGAAACGTCTCTTATATTTAGTTTCACTATTAGACGTCTTTCTTAATATCTCTCCCATATTCAGTTATTTTGAAATGACTGTCTCAAAATATTTCTAATATAGAAGTTTCGTTTTATTTTCTCTCAAAATATCTCTTCCAACCAATTTCCCTTTCATTTTCCCTTATGAAACGTTGATATTGAGTTTCAATTTGAAACATCTCTCTCAACATCTATGACATATAATGTCTTTATTTCATTCCACACACTCAAATCTCCTTAACTAGTTTTTACTTTATTCTTCTGTCTTAAAATATCTGCTTACCAGTTTCCCTTTCATTTCCCCTCATGAAACGTCTCTTATATTCAGTTTCACTTTGAGACGTCTCTCTCATGATTACTCCCATAATCAGTTTCCTGAGAAAACTCTCTCAAAATATCTATTATATACAGATTCCCTTTTATTCTTCTCTCTCAAAATATATCCCCCATCATTCTCCCTTTGATCTCCCCTTATGAAACGTCTCTTTTATTCAGTTTCACTTTGAGACGTCTCTCTCAAGATCACTCCCATAATCAGTTTCCTGAGAAATCTCTCTCAAAATATCTATTATATAGTTTTCCCTTTTATTCTTCTCTCTCAAAATATCTTCCCCATCATTCTCCCTTGATTTCCCCTTATAAAACGTCTCTTATATTCAGTTTCACTTTGAGACGTCTCTCTCACGATCACTCCCATAATCAGTTTCATGAGAAAACTCTCTCAAAATACCTATTATAGAGTTTCCCTTTTATTCTTCTCTCTCAAAATATCTCCCCCATCATTCTCCCTTTGATTTCCCCTTATGAAACGTCTCTTATATTCAGTTTCACTTTGAGACGTCTCTCTCAAAATATATCACATCCCTCCTTTTCCATCTCTCTCTTTCATTCTCTCTCTCGCCGTCCTCTCAATATATATCTACCTATCTCTCTCCTCCTCTCTTAATATACCCCGAAACCTGTTACCACTTTATTCCTCTCTCTCTCTCTCTCTAATATCTATCTATCTCTCTCTCTCCTCTCTCTTAATATACCTCCGAAACCTGTTACCACTTTATTCCTCTCTCTCTCAATCTCTCTCTCTCACTCTCCCCCCCTCTCTCTCTCTCTATCTCTCTCTCTCTCTTAATATACCTCCGAAACCTGTTACCACTTTATTCATCCTCTTTCAATCTCTCTCTCTCTCTCTCTCTCTCTCTCTCTCTCTCTTAATATACCTCCGAAACATGTTACCACTTTATTCCTCTCTCTCTCTCTCTCTCTCTCTCTCTCTCTCTCTCTTAATATACCTCCGAAACCTGTTACCACTTTATTCCTCTCTCTCTCAATCTCTCTCCCCCTCTCTCTCTCTCTCTTAATATACCTCTGAAACCTGTTACCACGTTATTCCTCGCTCTCTCTCTCAATATATCTCTCTCAATCATTCTCCCTTTGATTTCCTCTTATGATACTTCTTTTATATTCAGTTTCACTTTGTGTCGTGTCTCTCCAAATATTTCTCATATACAGTTTCCCTTTACTTCTTTCTTCAAATTTCTCTCAAATTAATTCCCGCTTTTGCTCTTCTCCCTGGAATTATCTCATATTCATTTTCTCCTTTTCATTTCAGGGAATCAGTTACACATAAACACCAAAACCCTTTGCAAGTTGCCAAGACAATTCACCTTCCCCACAATCTACTTTCTATATCAATCACATCTTTCTTTTCTTTTCCTTTCTTTTTTTAATATTATCAACATCTCGCCCACCATTTTGTGGAATTTCCTTATTTGGTGACGTTCTTAACTATCACTGGCCGAGTCTAATGAACTAGAAAGCAACAGGTAATTTCCCGATCCCAAGCAATCATTGGGTATTGCCCATTTTTTAATGAAACTCCACCGGAGGCAAAACTTCCCCGATTTCTGTGTTATAACGACAGGGGAGAATGTCATAGCAAAGAAGCAAATTCCACCGAAACAAATTGGATTGCATATCAGTAAACATCTCGAAGAGATTAAACCAAAATAAAAATAAGGAAAACAGACCGTATAATCAAGTGGCACTGGCTTTCCACCTTTGGCGCGAAATGCGCTCTGCTGAGCAGATAATCTCCTTTACCTTTGGGTCATGGACTCAAAACATCGCGCTCCCTTATCAACCACTGAGCGGGCATATGGATGCAACCAATTGCAACAACATCTTGATGAGTAATCGGACGGGCATAGACAGTGAAGGAAGGTGGGTCAAATAGGATATTAAAAAAAAGAAATCTGGAAAGTACTTTTTTTTTACAGAAACGTGACGAAATTAAGCGCACGCTTCTATTTACAAACAAGGAAAATAATTCTATTATGTAAAATATTTAAATATGCAAATTAATGTCAGTTAGTGATGCAATTAAAAAAATACCGATTATATTTTTACAAATATAAAATTTACTAAATCGGTTATCCTGTGTGATATCCATCTAAACGCCAACAAAAATTCTAGAATCCGAGAGTCGTTCCAAAATTAATACATCTTATCAATTAAAAAATATCTGCAACAGATACAGGGAACACATTCTTGACTCACCCCTCCACTCTCTCAGACCATTCATGTAGTTCTATTTCATTCCTTTTATCGGCACCAGCGGAACCCATATATTCTGCCACTTTTTAGGTTCCCAGGCAAGGCCCAGGACCGATCATTCACCTTCTGAGGCCCTAAATTATAGGAAACGTGAAGCTCTTCTGTAAAAAGAAAATAATTATTCTTTATGTTAACATTAATGATAAGGAATAAATAACCCGGGGTACTGATGAGATCATAAAAGATCGAAACCATGGTAACTCATGATTTTTCTCCACAATTATTATTGCTCTATTTGTAATGAGCAATCTTGGATAAATTACTGATACCACTACAACGGAAATGTTAAAACGGCACTCGGACACTATATATAGGATACAGCAAGCTTTCAGCTAAAAAAACAAACAAAAAAAAACCCCAACATTTTTTCATATACTCTCTATCAGCGCCTATGCATTTTCTCAGCGTTAAACTAAGGGGTGCCTTAAGGTAATATGGTCCAGATATTTTTAAAACACATTTTCAAATATTTTTCAAAACCACTTTTTAAATCTATTTACCCATATATTTCACCCTAACAAGAATAATGAGTTTCATCTGCAGTTGTAATAATATCTCATTACAGTCAACATCAATAAAAAAAGTAATGTCTACGGGGTGGCCTAGTATCGGTATCAGCCTGACAGCGAGGGAGTATATCACATTTTAAGTAGCTAGTAGATTGTTTTTGCATCTGAGGTGGAGCGCCACACCTACCATCAACTCCTCACGTGAACGCACATATCCCTGTGCCACCCGAGTCAGAGAGAACCTGGAAGTAATGACAATGAAGGTATACTCCTGAATTGGAACCTCACTACTAGATGCAAATTAACGTCATGCTCAGGACACTAATACCCTCAGTTACCGCCTTCTAGCACATATATGATAAAAAACGGTCGGGACTACCATATAGGTGCTAGGGCTTGACATGATCAGCAGATTGATCGGAGGGAGTCTTTCCGATCGCCCATCAAAATGGAGTGTGCATGTCATGTATTGCTCAGCCACCAGTATTCCCTCCGTGGGTCGTCACCGACAGCCAACAGGTGGTTCCAATTTGAGGAAGGGAGTGATCACTTTGCAGAGGTGCAGTCTGTGTATTCTACAGCCCCAGCTGACTGAGCAGAATAATATTTTTCTTCCTTTTGCTAATACTAATTGCATTTTTCTTTAAATCGTAACTCTTTCCGGTCGACACTTCCACGACAGTGAAGAAAAAGCGCGTGTTGAATTACTCTGAATCTATTATTTAACATTCCTATAGAGAGCTCATTTTTTAAATTCTTGTTTCTAATGTGAGATATTCCTCACTGTCCAGGAAGTGTCGATTCAAGTGAATTGCGAAAAAAAAAAAAAAAAAGAAAGAAAAAGCAACTAGGAAAATAAAGTATGAGTAGCCAAAATTATTCATACAAATGATTGACAAAAAAGAATGAAAAATAAACAGCTGCAATTGCTGGGCTGGCTCTCTCGGCTGACGCAGCAGAATGCACACACTGCACCACCGTAGAGAAGAAAATTCTCCCAATGGGGTTAAAACTCAATTTATACATATTTACATACATTCTCTTAAACTCATCAAACTGAGAGATAAATAATACTAGTGTTGAATTAGAATATTCATACATGCTTTTTTTAAAAATATCATTTGATCCTTGGTATATTTCCCTAAAATGACATAAAAATTTTAGGTTTCTTTCACTTTATATTGATATTTTGTGGTATCTTACTTTATTTTTAAGCACCAAAGTAGTTAAGAAATAAGATTTTATCCTAACATACTTATCTCCCTGAGTTAAAAATTGGAATGTTCTTTTCTTTAATTGATGAAACTACATCATTTTTGGTGGGAAAGATAAAATATCTAAAAAAAAAAAACAGTCAGACCCCACCCCCAATAAAAAAAAAAACAAAAAACAAAAATCAGTCACACATGATACAAAGACATGGTGATATTATATTATTTTTCTTTTTAATTTCTCCCTGAGAACAGAGTAATAAATTACTCATGTTTGATTAAGAAATCCTGATTTAGAATTTATGTTAATGATTTAATATGGATATCTTTAATATGATACACATACGCACATAAAAAAAAAAGAAAAAAAGAAAAAAAGAAAAAAAAGATGAAAACATAGCATTAACCATAAAATATATTACTTTGACATAAGTTTTCAGTCAATATTAAAACAGAATTTTTCTAGTGTCCAAAGTGTCAGAGAGTGAAATTCAGTAAATTTGATACTTTGTAAATATCAAGTGTAATAATGACGATAAAGGGCTACTCCACACTCCCCAGAGCTCCAGAATTGCAACTTCACCAGTAGATGCAGTTTAACGTCATACCCATGACACAATGACCATCAGCCACGCCTTTCTAACACATATATGATAAAAAGGTTTGGGGGTTTCCATACGGGCAAAACTTTTGGGACAATCATATAGGTACTATCGCTTAGGACCTCTGGACCGCCCGTTTAGTCTAAGTAAGGGCAGAGGTGGAGTGTTGCATGGCATGGACTGCCCAGCCACCATGATTCCGTCCTTAATAATCACCATGTCGCCACCCATGTCGAACAGACGACCCCATTGGGAGGGGGGATTTTACCGCTCTGTAGAGGTGCAATCGGTGTATTCTACAGCCCCAGAGGACAGTTGTAATAGTAGTTCTTCACATTCAACATCAATAGACGAAGAGAATATTTTACAAATTGGGTTTAGGGCCGCACGGACGAGCCTAAATCAACACTTTCTTTACTGCTTTATGCAGAGTCCACGTAGCCTAGTGGTTAACAGATTGGACACCTACAACGTTGTAAGGGAGTTCGAACTCCATTCGCAGTATGACATTTATTTTCTGACGAATACTCCAACTATGGATTAAATAGAACCACTACTGTTATTCTATAAGGCCGATTTAACTCAATCGGTAGCTCCTCTCACTAAGAACCATAAAGTTCCGCGTTCGATATCGGCCCTCGCCAACTCAGTGTATGAGTAGCACAGGGATCTGTGCAGTAAAGTGAGGAGATGATGGTAGGTGTGGCAGACGCCCAAAACAATCTCCTTGGTCAAGTCCTAGTGTAAAGGGGATAGACTCCCTCACTTCCCGGCTTATACCGACTTTAGGCCACCTCGATGACTTTACTACTACTGTTCTTTAACTAGGATGGCATTAAAAACCTACGACGATTGATATGCCATAAAAAAACCAAACTAAACCTTTACTTCTTTATTACCGAGACTCATCTCTGACTGGGTGGGGTATCACAATAAAATAACAGGCATTACTTTCAGATTAACCTTGCTATGTATACCACGTGCACGTAATCTAAAGATCTATTGAAATTATAAACTAATTATTGAAATTTTATAAAACTTTCCGTACTTCAAAGATAACTCCCGAGACAATTAAAATTTGAAATTAAATTTTACGAAAAAAATCTTCTGGGGTAGAATATTTCAAAATGCATATTTACGTCAAACATTGATCTCCATTGGAACATTTCAATTTTATTTGTTAACTTATACTAAGTGAGTTCAAAAAGTATCAAAATACGGTTGTAATTCCAAGACAGAAATTAAAAATGAATGAAATGTTAATTTTCTTCGAAGTTTATGAAAAATAAAAACATTAAGTCTGTACATACTAAGAAAGAAATGAACAAGGAATAAAACGTTAATTTTCTTTGAATACAAGGTATGTTCAAGAAATATTGATATTACGGCTGTATTTATCAAGACAGAAAAATAAACCATGAATGAAACTTTAATTCTCGTCGAAATACGGGGTGTGTTAAAAAAGTATCAACATTAAGGCCGTATTTACCAAGACAGAGATGAACAATGAATGAAACGTTAATTTTCGTCGAAATACGTGGTGTGGTCAAAAAGTAAGTATTTGACAAGACAGAAATGAACAACAAATAAACCATTTTTTTTCTTTGAAATACTCGTCTTTGGCATTGAACACATTTATTCCAGTGAGTTTTCTATTGGTCGAGGTACTTCTGAAAACTCAGCTTTTGATATGACATGAAGCTTTACCATCGTATTTCTAAGATAATGTGACTCTTAAATTGCCTGGAATTTTGAGACACACACGGATCTCTTAATCCCGGATCAGAGGACCAGACTAATTATTAATTAACAAAAAAATTAACTTGTCATATGGTGCATTTTGTCGTTCCGGCAGACAACTGTGTAAAAAAATGAAAGAAAACGAAAAGATACACAAATATTTCGAATTTACCAGAGATCTTTAAAAACCGTGGAACATTGTAGCTGAAAAAGCTGTGAAGGTGACTGTTGTACCGGACGTTCCTACAGTGGAGAATATACACCGGTTCTCACTATAAAT